>RQTK01000070.1:671916-704419 GCA_003991915.1 Elysia chlorotica | reverse complement strand
CTACTACTACTACTACTACTACTACTACTACTACTACTACTACTACTACTACTACTACTACTACTACTACTACTACTACTACTACTACTACTACTACTACTACTACTACTACTACTACTGCTGCTGCTGCTGCTGCTGTTGTTACTACTACTACTACCTCTTCTGCTGTTGCTGCTGCTTCTCCTCCCCTCCTACTACTACAGAGAAAAATAATTCATTATCATTGTAATAAGTTATAACACATTACAATTTGACAAATCTGACAGAGAAACGGTGTCTTCAAATGTTGATTCAAAGGAATCAAAAACATTAATTTCCCCATAGAAAAAATGTCACAACTCATCAGACAAATGTGATTACCAAATTACTTCAGATCAACTTGTCTGTTTGTTAAAACGGTTCCACCCTCTGAAATAGCCTAACTGATTTCGATTTATTAGCCTTGACATCCTGGTAATTTCGGACGGATTCAAACGTGGATTAGTCTTCATTCCTTCAAGTCCGACCAGCGTCTTTCATCGCCCAAGTAGCAGTCAGTTGACTCACATCAATTTAGGGCTGTCACCGCTCCAAGACGATTGAACTGTCTCGGCTTGCTTAAGCACAAGTCCTAGTCTGGGACTAGGGGCTTTGAGGAATGACTTAAATCACCCCAGGACGTTTATGTGTGTGTTCAAGTAAGGATTCTCCAGGTCCTTTCTCACACTTGTCTGCGCTGGAGTTGTGGACTGTCTGCAACCAAACACTTCCATCTCTATTAAAAGTCTGCATTCATGAAAATAGAAACCAAACCTTTCTGGTTCACTTCCATCATAGCGTCATCAATATGTTAGTCTGCCATGTTTTCAACGGAATGTTTGTTTTAGAATGATTGATGACTATTGTGTCGTCTGTGGCTGATCTTAATCTAATTATACAATTTTCTTTGGCTATGGTCATAGCTTTAGTTTGATGGTGTTGACGTTCCTAGAACATAATTATATAGGTAAACAAAATACATCGACACTCCCTCTACCTCCCCCCCTCTCTTTCTCTCCCCATGTGTGTCTGTCTGTCTGCCTGTCTGTGCGTCTGTGTGTCTGTGTGTCTGTGTCTGTCTCTGTCGTCTCCCTCTCTCTCTCCCTTTCTCTCTCTCACTCTCTCTTTCCACTAGCAACATGAAGTAGTATGCTTATGAAAACTGCTATGTTAATAAAAAATCGACAATATTCAAAATAGAGGTTAACAATTTTAACTTCGTTACTTGTTAGTTTACAATTTAGGTTCATCTTCGTATTGCCAAATCCTAAGCTTTAGTCAAACAACAATCACTGTTTGATTTCATTTTCTGTGCTGATGTTTACCACGAATACATTGATTTGAATCTAAAAAAATAACAACAACAAACAAAAAACTTGCCTGTTTGTAAAACTTTGTTGGACAAATGTCAAATACACAAATTTTCGACAGAATAATTATAATATAGATCAAAGATACAATTACGTTTTTCGCTCAAGGATACACGATGTTACAAACAAAACTTAAAAGATAATGATTCATTACGCTCTAGAGAAACACATTTAAGCCAACAAGCCTCGAATGATAATGGAACTCTATCCTCAGCGCCAAAGGCAAATGATACAATAACTCGCAATTAATTCTTTTACTTCATCTTGGCTCAATCTGCTCGTTGTTTGACTTAAAACCATGTTTCGGGATCATAATCTTTTTTTAAAAACTTATCTGTGTGAATTTCTAAACCAATTCTAAAACTTGGAAAAACAGTTTGTCTACCGGTACTTCGAGAAAGTTGTAAATGTTTTAGAAAATTGTATAATTTGCATATATCGTAAAAAAATCCCCAATAAAGTCACCCACAATTAACCAAATTTGGCACAATTGGACCAGTTAAAATTGTTGCTTTGTTGGCTGAGTAGCCTGAAAGCACGAAATCGAAATATCATTTGATCCTAATAGTGCTAAAGGCTTAAAAATATAGACTCGTGTTACTGTTGCAAAAATGTTTTCTTGTCGATCAAATCCGTGATTTCACCTTCTGTATTGATTTTAGCTTATGTACCCAGTCGAAATGCGATACTTATTTTCTCGACCAAAAAAGTGTATATAGTAGTTTTTGGATCTTATACTACTAAGTCTTGGCATTTCCTGGTCCTCGTAATAAAGTAAAGAGCATTACCTGAATTCCACTATGGAGAAGATTATGTTCAATGAAGACTAACACCAGTATAAGACTACAGTTATGGTGAAATTGGTATTTAAACTAGAAAGCAGCTTGTAGAGGTTCGAGAGAAATAGGTAAGCAATGTATACTCTTTTTTGCATGGGCGTTTTCGTATAGACTAAAACATTTCCTCATATGCCGTCTTCCGTTCTCATTTTAAGAAAAAGTTATCCATTTTTTATAAACAAATAACTTTGGTTTGCAGGTTTAAAAATTCAAACCAGAGCAGGCACTCACTGGACTATATAAATCAGACATTTCTGAAGTGTGTTCAAATAAGAGCTTTAACGTGATGATTTGCCCTGACAAGGTAAATTTGTTTTAATCAAAGAGGGTATGATTGAGGATTGAAAATGTCCTATGCTGATTAAATCAAAGAAATAACATTATTAATGAATAAGAATGTAAAGAAAAGAAGCAATCCCCACAAAAAAAACAAGAAAAAAAACCCCAACAACTCAGAGCTGATGGCTATGGCGCAGAGAGAAAGTTAGTAAAGGAAGAGATAGATAATAGGAAAGAGAAAAAATAAATAGAAAAATGTAGCAAAAAATACTTAGGTTATGTTGGCGGATTTGACTTTCAACCTAGCATAGATGAAGATAGATTTATACATAGGTTAGAGAGAGAGAAAGAAAGAAAGAAAGAGAGATAGACGTGAGGAGAGAGAGAGAGAGAGAGAGAGAGAGAGAGAGAGAGAGAGAGAGAGAGAGAGAGAGAGAGACAGACAGACAGACAGAGAGAGACAGACAGACAGACAGACAGAGAGAGAGTGAGAGAGACAGACAGACAGACAGACAGAGAGACAGACAGACATACAGATACAGAGAGATAATTGGAATACAGCGAGACAATGAAAAACAAAACAAAGAGAGAAATTAGAATGAAAAAAAAAGGTACAGAGGTAGAAATTAATCCAGTTGTAATAAAATAAAGACGTAATACTTTTTGTGAGATGAATATTTAGAAGATACGAGTGCGTTATTATTAAACTTAATAGAATTTTGAAAGGAGTCTAAGTTCGCAGACACCGTGTAACCTTTAATTTCTAAACCTCGTGTGAGAGGAATAAAGACCTCAAGCATGTGTTTACTAATGAGATTTGTGATTTGTTGAAAACTTCATAAGTATACGCCCACTGACATTCCATTCATAGGTTTCTGATGAAAAGATGAGCAATATATTATATCATTAACATACCTTGATAATGCTTTATATTTTTGAAGTAAATTCAAAACAGTACCCAAAGGATTTTGAAGCAACAGAACTAACATGCATATCTTTAAAAACTAAAATTTCATAGAAATGTTGCAAATTTTTCTTTTATTTGGACGGGGATATAAAACTGCAAAAAAAAAAATTAATAAAAAAAAAAAACAAATAAAAAAGATGATGACATGATTCGGTCTAGTATTACATTTTTACAAGATTCAATCGAGAACCCAAAACCAAACATATTAACAGATCTTAAAAGGTGAAATGTGGATGATGTAGATTATAGGTCATGAATTATGTCTACCAATTTCGCCGCTGTGTCTATTTTAGAAAGGCTGTGTTTATATTTCCGATCCCCACCTTTATTAGCAGAATGACCGGATGGACAACGCGCCGATAAAATTTGATTTTCTCTGCCCGAATACATGGACAATCCTTGACCCATAGTGGTAGCGGCCGGTAACTCGACACTCTACTTCACAGTCTGGGGTTATTTCCCTTGCCTGTTTGGATAAGTCCAAGAAGTGTCATGGTATTTCTTGAGGTAATGGCTCTTAAGATGTTTTGAAAAGCAATCCAGATCCCATTGCCCTTCTTTTGGTGAGTTAATACAGTCAAATTGCGAGAAGTTGGATAAAATGGACTCTGGAAAAGCTTGGGAAATTTAGATGTAAAAAAATATTCTTAGAGAGAAATCGAGATAGCGAGACATAGTCCCAAGCAAAAGGCTTTGAAATAGGAAATATATTTTCAAAGTAAATTCCTGTCACCATTTATCTACACTTATTTAAGGCACTATCAAAATACTAGATATGTTAGCGGATTGGCAATCATAATAATTGTAAAGAAGAAGCGTAAGGGTAGATGATATTTGATTTGTTGACATTTTCTTCTATCTGCCGGCATTCTAAAATCTATTTCAATATCTTGTAAAGTATATCTTTTTCTTCTTGTATTATTCTTGTCTAGTAATCTTCACTAATGTTCTCACCAAAATATAGCTTTATAGAAATGTATAACTAAGCACACACACACACCTGAAAATGATACCTTTGAAGTCTTTACAGATACAACATGTGGTGATGTTTCATATTATTATATATTTTTGTCTGTATTGCGCTGTTTGGACACGGTAGTTTAATGCCGCGAAATTAAATAGTTACAAAACGTTTACCTCACAGTTATAGTAAACTTATTGTCTTCTACCTGTCTAGACGAAGAAAACAGCCCAATGATTCATTTTCCAGCGACATTAGTTTCTATATAGCTATAACCTCCTTTTTACAACTACGGTTTCAACAAAGTATTGTCACTGGAGAGAATAAGCCCTGTTGAAGCTACAACCGAATGCGTAAATTGAATGAGGTTGAGAAGGATCCTGAATGAACACTGAGTAAATTTGTTTTTGGAAGAGGTCTGTTGGCATCGAGGGATGATGCAAAGATCCTGCCAAGTCATAGCCTAGCATTGGTCTCGGTTTGTTTTTGGTGCCGCGAGTTTAACAATGGTGTTTTGTATTCTATACATGTAAAGCAGACAATGATGTAAACTGGATGATTTAACGAACAGGAGCAAAGTCATTGTTATCAATGACATGCTTTAGCTTAAACTCAATAAAAGTCTCGCATCTGTTTTTTTCCTACAGAGACGTGGTTTCCGTATTTATTTGTTTGATCAAGGGCTGTATTTCCTGTATCTCCACGATTTGCTCACCATTCATTATTGTTTGAAGCTTGAATCACTCATCGCGTTGTATCTAAGATACGAGTGTGAATTTGCAGTTTTTCTTCGTTTTACTCCAAAAGAAGAAGGGAAAAGAAGAGAAAAAGAAGAAAATGAAGAGAAGAAGAAGAAAAAGAAAAAGAAAAAAAAAGAAGAAGGAGAAGAAGAAGAAGAAGAAGAAGAACAGGAGGAAGAGGAGGAGGAGGAGGAGGATGAGAAAGAGCCACAGTCATACAGATAACACAAATAAAAACTATGGACGAAATGCAATGAAAAGTCAACGGAACCATAATCTGAGGCGTAAGGAGAGGCAACAACAAACCTGTCAACTCTTGCTCGCAGAGTCTTTTCTACATTTTCTCAGCTCAACATTTTACAGCAGATTGGTTTATCTACTTGTCTAATTCTATAAGATAATAAGTGTTATATGACGCGAACGAAAATCCCAGTTTGTCCAAGTGAATGTAAATTTAAATTAATGTTTGACAGTTAGTTATTTTCTTCTACGTACACACACACACACACACACACACACACACACAGACACCAGCCCCCCCCCCCCCCCTCCCCGCAAAAAAAATAAATAAAAAAATCAACAAATAAGAACCAGCCAAACAAACAAACAAATAAAACCCAACAACAACAAATAAGTCGACAGCATAAAAACTCCAACAAAACGAACACTCCTAATTAGTTCTAAAAAGGAATTAAAATAGAAAACTAAAATGAACAATCCTCAGTTTTTTAATTGCCCGATTAAAACGAATTCACATCTGAGTTTAAAAAATATTTCTTTATCCAAGTCTACCTGCATATCTTTATCTATCTGTCTGTCTATCTCTTGTGATCCCCAATTAGATACATATTAATTTATTAATGCATGTCGCTTATTTTCTAAGTACGTTCGTCAGACCGTTTCCTTCATCTCATCTCTCTCATTCTCTCTCTCCCCCCCCCTCTCTCTTTCTCTCTCCATCTCTCTCTCCTCTCTCTCTCTCTCTCTCTCTCTCTCTCTCTCTCTCTCTCTCTCTCCTCTCTCTCTCTCTCTCTCTCTCTCTCTCTCTCTCTCTTCCCATTTGTTTTTAAGTTTCAGTATCTGTCTGAGGCCCATGGCAAAAGGTCCAGGACTGTAACAGACAAGACCAATATTGACTCAGTTTCTGGGAGGATCAGCCAAGGCGCCCCATCTCCACACAGGCTCTGCTCTCGCTGCCTTCATTGACCTTACAGCAGTAACCACGGAAAACTAACCTAATGTATTCTATTTGCTGCAACGATCACACTCATGGTATATAGCTTCGTGTCTATAATAATTAATTATTTGAAATAACCTTTTTCGCCTTTATTTCATCTTCAGTGGTGTTAAATAACCCCGCCCCTTTCCCCACCACAGACACATACAAAACAATTACCCCCCCCCCCCCTCCGAAAAAAACAAAAACACAACAAATCTCCATAAAGAAAAAATAAACAAAAAGTAAACAAACCGACAAAAGAAAACGAACAGACAAAAGAAAACAAAACCCCCTCCAAAAAAAACACCAACAAGAACAACCTAAATCAAAACAACCCACAAACAAACCCATGATAAAAAAAAAACAAGAAAAAAACAAGAAACAGTCATACAAAACAGAACAAATATTTTGATATATACCCAACCGCGATGGACAAGAACTATTTATTATGTGTTTTGGTATCAATTTCAGAAGCGGACACCTTCTCAAGATCGTCAAAACAGATTTAATTTCTTTTCATCATTGGCGTTTCCAAAAACTTTGATCGCCTAAGTCTAACCAAAATTTCTCCAAGGAATCCATTACAAGATTTGGTTCCAGGCAAGATGGAAAAATTCTTTAACTTTTTCGAAAAGATGTTACGAATCTCAGATATCTTCAAAATTCGAGCGAAATTTGTTCAAAATTGTCAGCTTAGCGTCAGCGTATAATTATCAATTGAAACAAAGATTACAGTGCAGGCCTTTTAACATCCAACATTCAACACTTTGTGCAAAATAATACTGATTTGATTTAGCACAAAAAGCAACAACAGGAAAATATGAGGATTTAAATTTGATACATTTGTTTTGAAAAATATTTAATTGGAAAAAGATTTAATTGTGGTAAAATGTTTTTAAATCTTTATCTGGTAAGGAATATAATTGTGGTAAATTTTATTCTTGTAAATCTCTATCGAATTCCAAATTTTGAAGATATATCAGCAGTGGCAAATAATAGTTTAAAAGCGAAAAACTGATACTAATCTCAAACTCAAGCCTTTAATGTGGATCATTACAGAGAAATTTAATGGTCGATAATAATATTTAGACATCATACGTTTCCCTTATCTACAATGTGCCAAGCAATTCACGAAAAAAATATCAATAAATCTATATATTTTTTAATTAGGCCGTATAAGTCAACTAGACAGAAAAATGACGTTTGGCATGCCAATAAAGATTGAAAGATAGATCACATGACTCATAACTTTTTGATGCGACATAAACTAGTTCATAGAAGTCATGGCATAATTACGATTATTATATCTATATTTTGGAAAGTTTTAAATCATTGTAAGGCTGTCGGCACACCAGACTGAAAACACTACCAAACTGCGCCCTATTTTTTTCCCTTGTAAATTGAGATTCTATGTTTGAAAACATGCAGTGTTGTTCCAGTGCTGGTCTCATATTTTAAAGTCAGGTCGTTCTTTCAATTTAACCGAGTTACAGATAAAAAGCTGCGTATTGATGTGCAAGTAATTTTTAAAAATAAAAATGGGAAAAATAAAAAATTAAATTTAATCGTATTTCTAGCAAGATCTTCAAATATTTAGCCAAATATTTTACAACTATCGATATGTTTATCTTCCCATTAAACCTAATATTAGCCCATCGAATAACCGAGCACTGTCTGCACGGAGCAGTTAGGGTTAAGGTTAGAATTCTTTACCATTACACTGTGACGATAAAAACTAACTATATACCTTTTTTGGCTGCTCTAGTTTAATATATCCCGGTTTGTTTACCGAGTGAGGATAAAAACCTAAATTGAACGAACTCTTTGTGCTTGTTCGTCTTTCACGAACGTTCTGGTTATACTAACAGTCACATAATAATTATGCGCTCAAGATTACAACGTCTGAAATTGTCGTTTTACCAACATATCTTAAGAAAAAATGTATTTCAACGTCGCTTTCTCTATGTCCTTAGGCTTAAGTGATACACTTTCATGTTTTGTAAGGTTGACAGCTCTAAAGAATAATGAAAACTGGACTTACCTCTGTAGTCTCTGGCCTGCACCGTGACGATCCAGCGAAGACGTTCTCCTCTGTGGAGCCAACACTGAGCGGGCATTGATCTATGTCGACTTTCTGCAGATCGATATCAATGCCACTTGTACCCCTGGTGATTAAAGGATTGAAATATTTACAGTTACTTAAATTGAAAAAAACACAAAAACAAATTAAAGAATCAAGAGAATGCCAATTAAAAAGGAAAAAAGAAAGAAAAAACATCAAACAACAACAACAACCACAACCACAACAACAACAACAACAACAACAACAACAACAACAACAACAGCAGCAACAACAACAACAACAACAACAACAACAGCACAACAAAATGAAGTATAAATATATTTCAATTTTAGTGAGTGTTTCACGGAATTGTCGGTACGGTGATAGTCTACCCTATGTCACGAGGAGAAACGTACATTTCGGCTAAGGGAAGCCGGAAACGGTTTTGAAAACTACTATAATTATAATTATGCCTGTTGGATTAGATTTATAGAATAATTGAGATTTCACTATCGGATAAGTTTCCATGCCATGCCTTGGTGATAGAAATGGACAAATAAAAACTTTAAGGCACATTGCTGTCTTTAAAGCTTTACAGGCGCTCTCAATATAAAGCAACTGGGACAATGCGAACAAAACAAAGAGAGCAAATATACATACACAACTTTTACAATCGTAAATTTACGAGATAATACATTAGATCAACATTTCTGTCAAATGAAGCAAGTTGTAGATTATAATTTATTGTATAACAATTTTGTCTCGAAAAAAAAACTGAAAGCAAAAAACAAAATTATTTAAAACTAACAGGCAAACCTGAGACCCCCCACCCAAAAAGAAAAACTTACAAAAACGATAGGAAACAGAATCAAAATAGTGGAAAAAAAAAATAAAACACGGGAATTAAAATCAAACAAATGGAAATTTCCAAACCACGTATATCTTGAAGAGCGTCAATAAAAAGAGAAAGAAAGAGAAAAAAAGTAAACCAGCACGTTTGAAATGAGAAAAACGTTTATCTAATATTTTCCAAATATTTAAATCTCATTAAACAAACACATTTTGTGCGACAATCATTTTAAACTTTCATAACATTTTGATAAGGGAAGCTAACTAGTGACGATGCGGCGACAACAAAACATGTTTTTCGTTTTCATAGGGAACAGTCTCCGCTGGATGCTTGTCGTCAATTATCTACCTCTTCAGGACGGAAATGGACATCAAATCACGGCCGCCTGTGAAAACACTAACCATGCCAAGGGATATTGACATCCAGTGGTTTTCCATTTTCATGGACTTTTTTTCTTTACTCAACCATATTTCATGCTCTGTTTGGTTTTTAATGATTTTTTCTTCTGTTGATTCAAAAGTGCAATGTTTGCGACCGAGCAGAGGAAAAACATTTTTTATTGGTGTCCTATTCTTGTGTGGCTAAACATTAAAGTATCAAATAAAAAGTGATTAAAATTCAGTTAGAAATGCTTGTAGTATTAATTTTTTTCGGCGCGATCACATACACAGTCCTTTTTAATTTTGAAAATCGATCCCAAAAATAGAAAATCGAGTATCTTCCCATTAGATTATTGACCTTTCATACTGTAAATTTGGTGTTTGAACACGCTTTTTTTTAGATGCACATGTAATCTGATCCCAAGTATGTTTGGGGTAGAGTGCTATACAAGTAAAGTTTATTATAATTGATACTATTATTATAACTAATATAACACTTATAACTTATCATTATTAATATTTTTATTATTATTATTATTATTATTATTATTATGGTGATTGTTGTTGTTGTTGTTACTATTATTATCATCAATATTACTACTAGATTCTGTAAAATTAGTTCTTCTTTTTTCCGCTTGATATTGCATATCGCATTTTCATACTATTAAGGCATAACTATATATCAGTCCTCCAGGACGCACAGAAGATCGGTGACACAGCTTGCCAATTGTCTTTTCGCAGACAACAGAGAGAGAGAAATTGTAGCAGCAGAAGAGGTATAGAAATTAATATGACTTTTTCAGTGGATACTTTTAAACCTAGATGTTTCCACAAAGTGTAAAAAAACTCCTTTGAAAAGGATTGGATCATCATGAAATCATAAACAAGCTGTTATTAGTTTTCTTCTCGCCCTGAAGCGCAAGGCTCAATGGTGTGAGATCAGAAACACGCCGTCGAAAGTCGCAGAATGGGATGACGACATAGGGCTTTTTATGTCGCCTTTCAATATTTAGTTTTCAGTTGTTGTTTTTTTCTATCACTCCCACGTTTTTATAACTAGACAAAAGATATTGATGTTATTAAAGTGTGGGTTAGACAACACAGTGCACATAGCAAAACAAAAAAACATGTTATAGCTAAAATAAACCTTGTTTTAGGAAAACTAGCAGCATTCGAGTAAATCCATATCATCTGAGTTAGTACAAATTCACTAACAAAAAATCAACATTCTTTACCTTCCTCCGCCTTGCATTGCAACGTATTTCTCAACATTTAACACAACGGCAGCTCGAACAGATAGATTAAAAAATCCGATTGCTTGTTTTCAATATGAGTATAAACATTTTCGTCATGAATGAATACAGTAAATTGTTTGTAGATATTATTAGTATCGGGGTATTTTCAAACTCATTTTGCCTCAATCTCGTCATTGTTGCAAACCAACTTGATATCTTTTAAATCAATGATAAAGGTCTATAACACTAAGAGTTCCTCGTGTTTTATAAAGCTGGACCATTTGTTCTGTGTAGTCTGTGATGTTGTTCATTCGGATTTAAAAGCGATCCCGTTGAATCAACTACATTTTTAAAAAATTCAGTGCTATGTGAGCCCTATAATATTGATGGAGAATAAATCTGCACTCCAAAATACATGTACCACCTATTACTTCTTTATCTTTCTAATTCGTACAGCACTTTTATTTCTCAAATTGAATTGTTAGTAAATAAATGAATCACACACATACAACAAATATATGAAAAACATATTACGATAATCTGTTTATGTCAACTCAAGTAACAAAAAAGCCCCCCACATCTAGAGTCAAACAGAGGTGAAAATCTCAGATCCTGGACTAATAGTAGTTTTTGTTGTGTAAAAGTAGCCTTATCCCTAGATATATGTGTATAGAAGCATCGTTGTACTTATCACACCTAGAAATCACTTAGCGAACTAACTATAGTTATCACGCCCAAAGCTTTGTTTCACCCATCAACTAGACTAGAGCAACTAGGGTTACAATCCCCAGATAGCGTTTCCATTTCTCATTTCTTTCACCCCTGCACGCCTTGAAGCTTTATCTTAGGTTAAGTACTGAACTGTTAGCATTTTGTCCTTTTTTCAAGCTTAAGGACTTTGCTGTCGTTATACTATTTGACATCTAATGGAATTGTAAAAGAAAAAAGAAGTTTATCCGGCCTTCTTGTCTGCTAACTTGTCTTCAATATTTCACCTACCCTTCTACCCCCTCACCCCCCGGCATATCTTCCAAATCTCTTCATATCTCTTTTAATTGTCCTTTCGAACCCGAACGTTGCGCTTTTTACATTTCATTTTAATGTTTAAGCACGTTGCTGCCACTATACTTTTAAATAAACGAAATATAATTATTGAGAAAGTAGAAGCATGATCTGGCCCCTACTATTCTCTTTTACATGTATAATGTCTTTCTTCACGCACATTCTTAACCTTCACCACGTATGATGCCAACTAGTCACTTTCACCAGTCTCTTTTTCATCTTTTTTATCCTGGCTTCTCCACGTTAAAAAGAGTCCCGCAAAGCCATTCTTAATCTACTGCGGGTGAGATGTGTACACAGCCTCCAAGCCCGGAGACAATCATTGGCCCCAGTGTTTGAAAAGAACTCGACTTGGCCCGGGAAGGAAGCGGAAGAAGGCAGTGCAATAGACATCGAGTCCAGGAGGGCTATTGGGTTTCCGAGTCATCAACAAGATACTGGGATAAGTAAGGGTCAGATGTTTGCCAGGCGTGTGGTGGAGTTAGTGGTCACGTTCCACACACACACACCCACCCACACACACATACACACACACATACACTTGATACTTATTTCTTCTTTTCTCTCGGAACCTGCACAAAAATAAATAGCTATGATAACAAGGATTTAGAAAAACAACAACAACACCCCCCACCACCAAACAACAACAACATTACAAACGAAAACAAAAGAAAACAACAACAATAAAAACCAGAACAAAACAAAAAACAATACAAAACACAAAACAAAACAAAAGAGCAAAACAAAACAAAACAACAACAACACAACAACAAAAAACAATCACCCCCCCAAAAAAAAACAAAAAAAAACAACAAAAAAAAAACAAACAAACAAAAAAAAAAGCAAAAAAATAACACCAATAAAAAACAACAAAACAACAAAACCCAAAAGTAATAAATATAATTATTATATTATATTCTAGAGCGATTTGATCCTACTATAAATACGGTGTCAAATTGAATAGCTTGAAAGTATAAATTTGAGTTTACATTTCAGATTGTACCAGCTGTTTATTTTTTGGGTTGACAAAATCTAGGACTAGATTTGTTGGGTTTGCAAGCCATCAATAAGATACCGGGATAAGTGGAATTGAGATGTTTGCGGGGCGTGTTTTAGCGTAAGTGTGCAAGTTCGGTATGGTAGTCCATATTCAAACAAACTCATTACAATTTCGTTGTATTATATATCTCAAAATTTGTTAGAAATGGGATAAACCATTTTAAAACTGAAGAAACGACCGTCACTAGACTCTATATCTGCACCTGCAAAAATATTATTGATCGTAAAATATAACATCAAATTTTAAGAACGCTTAGTATAATTGGTTAATCCTATTTTTAATGGAATTCAAATTTAATTATTTCTTTTTCATTTAGCCGAAACTGTGGGTTGCACCGATCTATTCTTAGGCACGAAATCAATACTAGCGCAGTTAAAATCAAGTACCATCTGATTTTCAATATACAGCACATGCGTAGAACCATGTTACACACAAGGTTTTGTTTTCGTGTATTGTATAACGTAATTTGTTATCGATCACAAAGGTAGGAATGCGCTGCCTTTGATTGTCAATTCGAGACATATTTTAATTTTCATTATTATTTTCATCAACAAATAGTGCTCTAAAGTTACTGTTTATTGTGGAGTCACATTTCTTCAGATGTAATACGCTGGAAACATAGAAAGAATGAAAGGTAAACGATATAACAAGGAATATAGATAACAAAAATACAGGTAGTCCAAATAGACATGATCTTTGTTTTACGCCTCAAGATATGAGATTTCGATTTCCTCAATTCAATCTCCTCCCTCTATTTCTTATAGAAAATTGCATAATATATTTAAATCATGCAGGAAAATTTTGTGAATATCAATGTATAACGCAGCATTTTTTTTCCAGATTTCCCATCAAAGGGGGCAATGGATCTTTTCATCGTTGCGTTTACTGCGGTTCGAAAATATTTCGCTGACCCAGAACTATTATAAGGGTATGGATTAGATCGGAATGATTCCATTTCCACCCTCAAAGTGTAATATTGACACCCAAGCTGACCTTGTGTGCTGTTCTCTGTAGTTCTTGGTTTGTGATCATGCATAAATCACCTTTTCTGTGAAGCCTAGGCTTAGCCGGCAGCCTCTTCTATCAAGAAAGTCTATAACAGCCTGTGGCACTGTCAGCTCCTTAATGTAAGAACCATGGCACCACAGGCTGGTGTGAATTCCAATTGTTTTTCATTTTCACTTCAATACTTGTCTCTTTTTAAACTATTGATTTAACAAAAAACAAATACCAATCAGATAAAGCAAGCCAAAAAATATGTATGAGCGACAACAATTATTCGTGACAAAGTTTTGGAGCTGTGAATTAAGCACACTTAACTCGATTGACTGGGAGCAATAACAAACCTGCCTCATGTGTAGACACGTTGGCCAACTGACATAATTATAAAAAAAACAACAATCGAACGAAATTACTAATTAAAGCAAGAAGACACATATACAAATTGAATGAAATCCTCATCATCATCAGCATCCCTAATTTATCTCCGTCCTTATCGAGGATTTTGTTTTAGAAAAATATATTTATGTAGTCTGTAGATTACGTTTCTGACGTCATCGTTCCCAATAGAGTTATAAAAATAAACCCAAAATATTTCATTGTAATAATTCTGAAGAAACGAATTACAACACACAAAATGACGCGTGACCCATTCTCATTTGGATCCTGCAAGCCTCATGGCACCAATAAAAGTACATGTAATCCTTGTATTAATTAATCGCGTTCAGAACCATTGTAACTCAGAATAACTTCGAGCAAAAATAACTATGTGAGCGAAAGCAAGATATAGATCTAGATAAAAGGATTTCGCAGGTTCTTTACGCTGGCTTCGTTAAATTGTTCCAAGATAGAGATAATGAGCCTACGCAAGCTTCGTATTCCGAAAACAAGCTAATGGAGTTAGGTTTCAGCGTTTATTGGAGGTTTTGAGACAACCGGATCCATTCCGAAACGAAGACGATAGACAAGGGAATCTGCTCCGGTTTCCAATCATAACTCTGCCTAGACTTGCATAGCCAGTGATATATATCAGGGACTTTATGACTTAAGGTCGTGGTTACGTTATCCATTATGGTCGTATTGATCACACAGCCTGTAATGACCTAGACGGGCTGCTCTCTCCAGATCCGGAGAAATCCCACACAGGACCACAGGGCGGTGATGATTTATCGCGCTATCATAATACGGTTAAGGCCAGTCTAACTCGGCGCAGCGGTGTATGACTGTACAATGAAAGATCAAATTAATCTTGAGAGCTTTTTCTCTAGTTGCACAAGCCTTTTTAGGACGGTGGCTGAGACAGGCTTCGTATAAATAGAATCCTCCTGTTTCTCCTCGTTTTATTTTCTACATCAATACTAGACTCATTCCATATAATTTATAGTTACTCTTCTTTCAACCATTCACCGCCCGAAACTGTATCTATATGTCTGCTTGTATCATTTCAATTATTCAGCATCTACACTATATGATTGTCTCTAAATCAATCTACATGTACATATATTTTGCTTTATCTTTATTAAATTCACTTTATATCATCGGCCTATCTGCACATGCATGTCTATTTATCGTTTAATCTGTTATGTTCTTATTTAGTCATACATTAACCAATTTATCCAACAATTGATATTCACAAGAGATAAATCAGTTATAATGCCGAGCATAACAATGAGACAACTAGATCTAAAATTCATCTGTCTATACACCCTCGCATTAATATATCGAGTAATATTTATATTTGTCTCTCTTTATGCCTATCAATTTCAGCGTGTATTTCGCTTTATTAAACCTAGAGATATAAATGTACTATTTTATTGCTTTGTTAGTGTGTCTAAAGATTGACTTATGGGAACATCATTTTTTTTACTATCTGGAATAATTCTTTTTTTCCGTTGCGGTTTTAAGAATCCCACTTTTCCGACGCTTCACCGTTTGATACTACATTCAGAGTGATCTAATTTTACGTTCTTTGTTTCTCTCTTGCTCATATCCCAACCCATCCCCTCATACTGATCTTCCTCCTATATATCAGTATCTATATAGATTTTGAGTAACTCAGTTTCTGTTTTTCGTCTGTAAGTTGGAATTTAAGTGGGATTTCGGTTGTGTAGGATGTACAGATGATACAATGAAAAGAATATATTTGTAATATAATTGTATTTACAGGAAAATTGTTGATGTTGACAGTATTCTTTAAAAGAATATCTTTGAAGAGTTATACTCATTATTGTGCATCACTCTAAGAAATGCACTGTAAAAGTTGTATAAAGTTTTATTTATTTGAAAAATGTACTATACGCATTATTGTGCCTCACTCTGAATAATGCACTGCATAAAGTGTATAAAGATTTATTTATTTGAAAAATGTACACATGCCTCTTTATCTATACACACTGTCTATCCTAGCATTTTTATATTTGAGTAGTTATTCAAGCTTCTACTTTCAAGGGGATAAAAAGGGAAATGGAGAAGAATTAGAAAGAATAGTGTGTGTGTGTGTATGTTTGAATATGTGCGAGAGAGATAATGGATGGAAAGAGAGAGAGAGAGTGAGGGAGAGAGAACGATAGAAAGAACAGAGAGAGAGAGAGGGAGAGAGATAGAGAGAGAGAGAGAGAGAGAGAGAGAGAGAGAGAGAGAGAGAGAGAGAGAGAGAGAGAGAGAGAGAGAGAGAGAGAGAGAGAGAGAGACAGAGAGAGAGAGACAGAGACAGAGAAAATATCATTTTGAGCTAGAGAAACCATAGGCACAATCTTTGAAAAAAATTTTTAGAGTGATATAATAAAGAAAATACATTACAATTATGTTAAGAGATCACAGCGATCAACGTTAATATCCGCTTGAATAGTCACCGGTCGATTTTAATTATACACCAGTGTTTACGGTTAAACGATTTTGTCATTCATGATGTGAAATGGTAAATTGATGTTTTCTCATTCATAGAATTCCTGTTTGAAAATATAATAGTCACTTGAATAAAAGAAAAAACAAACAAACAAACAAAAGAAACAAACAAACAACAAATAACAAAATCATTTCGAAATGTCGTTTAGCTTTTACGAATTCGTCATCTGTAGAACCGATTCCCTCAAAATGCGTTTCAGTTTTAAAAGAGTTATCATCTTGTAATTTTTAATAAAATAGCCAAACTCAAAGCAAAGCTGAAATGTCAACAACTGTCTTAAAAAGACTTTAACTATTCAGATTTGACATTGCAGTACTATAATTCACTAAATCTTTGACATTAAATGGGATTGCCTAAAGCAAATATTTTAAGAAAGCTGTCTCAAATTTCTTTTTGTTTGAGTTGGAAGCCTAGATTAAAACTTTATGTGAAAGGTTACTGATTAGTTTACGGAGACTTGAAAATCTGATTCATTGAGAACGTTTTGGAACCATTCAGTCTTTATGTGACAGTTTAGTCGTTCAAAAGCTTCAGTTTGACAGATCCTGTTTTGAAGCCATTAAAGAGCTTTAAAATATCACTCCACAAAAATAAGGCTGTTTTTAAGCAAAGTGGTTGACGTCACTGCAACTGTAATTTATTCTGTATGAATTGTTAAGGTGAAGCACCTGAATGCCGCCGTTAGAGTTACAGAAGTGCTCACGATTGCCTGTAAGTTGATGATAATCTCTTTTGGGGCATACACGTAAATAATAAAGCAACATTAGCACATTAAAAATAGAAGTTTTAGTTTTCTCAAATTAATAAGCAATTTTTGCACACGAAATCTCATAGTTTTAATACGCTGCCTAAATATGGACCAATGATTGCATGTTTAAGTCAGTAGGTCTTTTGTAACAGTGGTGTCGTGACTAAGGCCATAGCTTATGCCATGGTAGATCTACAAACCGATGTCCGCTGGTAGGGATGCTATCAATATTTCTGCCGATTGGATCGATATAGTGTGCATCTTGGCGTGATGAACCTGGTTTGTGAAGCCACGCATGTTTAAGAGGTCACGCCAGATTCTGTTGGTGGTGTCAGTTTCGTTATGCATCAAGCCAAAACGATTTGGAGAAATAAGAACTGCAATACGGGATCTGATAGGCGTAGCAGTCCGAAGATAAAGCGCTTGGTTTCTAATCGGAATGCCGGAGGTTCGATTCTTGCTCTCAGTGGTCTGGTCGATATTAGTAAACTAATTTAACAGGCGAAGTCCCGGGTATCCTGCTCGGTGGTACCGTCGCCGTATAGAATATTTCTTGAGACAAAGGAGACGTATAACCAGGTGAGAGAAAGAGAGAGAGAGAGAGAGAGAGAGAGAGAGAGAGAGAGAGAGAGAGAGAGAGAGAGAGAGAGAGAGAGAGACTCGCTTTCTGCGACTCAAGAGGAGTAACATGTGAGATACAGGGCTTGTTGCTTCCTGCGGACATGTCATCTAAGCTGCCGATTATCATGCGTCTTTTCTCAGAAATCGGAGTTTAAAATTACCCATGCTCTGCCTTTCAAACCTTTCTGCACTGGACTCTTAATTTGTAATCCACGCATTATTCTGTGGGCGTCGCCATTATTATATACGAATACTCAACTCGAGGAATTAAAGGTCATTGATATGCAAGAATCGGTTTATATTTCGACTTTTCGTCAAGTTTTCCTATCGTGTATGAAGCGGTCCAAACATTTCGTCAATTTGATGTCACCCGATACGTGGGTCTTTTTCGTGATAATTAATTGCAATACAAATGATAATTAATGTTATTTATGAACTGAATAGCTATCATTTTTGTAACATATAAGCATACATGTCTGGAACCATAATGTATACTTTCAGGACCCACTTGGTGACACATTCCGAGCTGCTCTAAAACCATGCAGTAGAAAGATTGCAATTTGGCTTCAGTAAAACATCGCTTGAGATCACATTACCAATTTTACCCACCGCATGTCCGTGAAAGAATTAGTACTACCATGGTGATCAAACTTCTATCATTGCACATGTATAAAAATTTGTTTATTAAAAAAAAACTACCTGCTTGAAATGAATTAAAGGGTATTTTTTCATTTAGTTTATTTGAGCGTATAATCTACGTCACTGCGTGATAGGAACAAAGAGAATCTTAACTTCGATATTAAATAGAACTGCTATGGGCTGGCATTTTATTTTTCTGCCTAATAATATGAAATAACAGATGCAAAAAAATGAACAGATTAAAGGGGAAGAATTTCTGTCATGACGTGATTGTCAGTATTTTGGTGTTGCAGATTATAATTTATTATGAGATGAGGGAGAGAGAGAGAGAGAGAGAGAGAGAGAGAGAGAGAGAGAGAGAGAAGAGAAGAGATAAATAGAGAGAGAGATAAAGATAATATATTTCTAGAAAAAGAGACCAAAAAAATACTTAGAAAGATGAGTAGAGAGGCGGAGAAAAAAGAAAATAGAGAGGGAGAGAAAGAGAGAAAGAGATAGATAGATAGATACAGATAGGGTGAGTGGGAGAGAGAGTGCTAGAGAGAGTTATAACAACGGTAAACTGAATCCCAGTCGAGACAAGTATTTTTCCCATTAAAATTGATGTTTATGCAAAAAAAAATGTTTGCGCAACATTAGCAACGTCTGATATGAATTTTGTTTTTTAAGAAGCTAACAAGCTATTTTACTCGGTGCTTCTCTTTAATTAAAAAGATGATAATTTTTATTTTTCTAAACTTTTGTGCAAAGTAAACAAACAACATTATATTCAGAAAATTAAAAGTACATGTTATTAGCCTCTAAATAGACGAATTAAACAAAGTTTGTTCATGTCAAGGCTGTAAAGTCTATGACTTAGAGATGGCTTCGACTGCAAAGAGTGTTCCATTTCCAAAGATCTTATGAACCTCAATATAAATTTGTGTATTAGTCCGCAGTACATCGATAAATGCATTTTTTTGTCATGAGCAATCTGAAGGTTATTCCAGCGACGCCTCTGGCGGGCAACATATCACCACCACTACCATTACCGCCACAAACAGCACCACTATATCACTACTACCAACACCACAACCAGCACCATTACCAACACCATTACCAGCACCATTACCAACACCACTACCAGCACCATTACCAACACCACTACCAGCACCACTACCAACACCACCACCAGTACCACTACCAACACCATTACCAACACCATTACCAACACCATTACCAACACCATTACCAACACCACTATATCCGAAAAACACCACCATCACTGGCAGTCATTATCTTAAGTGTTAGCATTATATGAATTCGCATCTCCACGTATAGTTTATTGGTTTATTAAAGTTAAAGTTAAGATAGATTGACAATAAATACAAAAAAGGATTGAAATACAATTCTTACTTCCCCAAACTTGTGGGGGACCACCATCCTTGTCAAAATTATTTAAAGTAATTAAGTTGAAATGCATTTTTGGTATTAATTTAGTCTATTTACCATCCACCCCTTTCGTCCTGGAAAATAAAAATAAAAAGCGTCCGAAAAGTACACCACCTGTCTGACTATATTTTTGCACAGTCACATTTTCAAACGATTTTCTTGTTTCCATTTTATTGAATTATATTCACCAGCTTTTTGAGTCTAGCCCTTTTCGAGATTGCAAATGTCCCAAGAGACCATAATATATTGATAAAATACTATGGGTGCTGTGTGAGGGAGCTCTTGGGATCGGTGCGCAATTCACTGTGATAGAATTGGAAGGTAAAAGAGACACATCGTTGCAAATGAAAGATATGACTTGATAAGAAAAAAGGGAGGAGGATAAATCTTATTATATTTTTAGATACTTTTGCGCGTACTCTACTGACCTTTTGCATAACGCGGCTGCTGTTAAGTAAACTTATTATACAGCCCAAAGCTTTTAAAATCGCAGAAATATTTCTGTTTGTAGAAAGCCGAAGTGCCATTCAGTTGATAAATATTTTACGCATTATGAGGATTGAGCGACGTAATGTGTTAGACCTTGACACTAATAAAAAAAGGCACGACAAGAACAATAAGGTTAAACTGTTAGTTTTCCCATCACAACATAGCCATGCCTTGTTTACTTAAGGCCTTTTTGCAAGTTAAGGATATTAATGTGAAGGAAAATAGGATCACGCAATAGTGCAACGAGAGAACAAAACAGTAATTGGGTTTTCTTAACCTGATAAATAAATGTCTTCCCTTTCTTTAGCTCCGTGAGTGTTGTGTGTGCTCATCTTAAAAACAAAAACAAATATACGATAATATAAAAAGACAGTTGTACGAGCATTTTTTTTGAAAAAAGAAATGGGCGTATGGAGGAAGTTCATTGTCGATATCAGTTCAATCGGAAACACAAGATACACAATTACAGTGCATTGGTTTGACACATCAGTTACTCTGTTAGATGCTTTTAGAAGTTACTTTAGAGATGTGCATGAAAGGCAGATAAAATGCGAATAATCTTCAAGGCGTGATCAATATTCGGGGATTTTAGGATAATGGAACGAACAAACGGGCGATAGGTTAACTTAATAATTATCTGCATGATTTTTTGGTGGAGCAGAAAAAAAAGCAAAATAATGAAAAACCAATAGAAATCAAACAGCAGGTCGTGTTAAATTTGCAAGCACGATACAGCAAGGACAATACCCATCTTTCTCAATGCGAGAGTTCTAATATTGTGCTTTTTATTTGATCTTCATTCACTGTGACAAATCAGTTTAGAACGCCAGCTGAGCCGCTCACCACCTTACACCAGGTGATATAAACCTTGTCTGACAAGGTGTCGCTTCTTCCTGGTCTCTCGTAACACTCGATGGTAAAACCGGTAAAATTATTGATTGTTTCAAAGAAAAAAAACCTTTGGTATAATCCTGTGTCCCATGTCCAACATGTAGAGCATGATGAGCACTACATAGTACATACCGTATCTCAAAAGCTATTCGAGGCTTTGTTATGACGGCTAACCATAATTAGATCGATCTGTAGGTCAGGGAATTTAGTTACGGGTCTATGATTAGATAATCATAGCTCTATTCTAGACGCACGCCTATACAGAGCCAGTGAGCGGTCAGAGAACATGCCTGATGGGATGGTTGGTTGGTAGGGTTGGTGTAACGTCCAACAGCAGCACTATATAGGCTATATTGTGTACGGGCCACAAGACGGGCGTATGTCAATTTTATGTGCTGCCACACACGAGACAGGGTGGGGATAACATGCCTGATGGGCGCGACAACGCCATCTGTAATCATCATGTGAACCGCAAAGTCTGCATTACTGCATTACATGTATTACCTGTACAGGCGTTCCCCTTGTCCTGATGACCCTCTAACATGGTCGCTTCAGATGCACACTGACCAGTCTCATTTCCAAAATACTCTAAATAATATTAAATATGAATAAGATAAGACATTGTACAACTGAGGTGTCGACATACTGGCCAGCTGTCCGCCCTACAGCCTACAGACTAAAGAGAGGTGTCTCGGGATGCGTGATTTGGGTCGCGTAGCCTATAATAGATGTAGTACATGTACCAACCTTCAACCTCATACTGATGATGACAACTCCCCCCCCCCACCCCCAAACAAAAAAACCCACCATCACCAACAACACAACAACAAAAAACACTCCGAACTACAGACTACAGACTTGAGAGGGGTGTCTCGGGTTGTTTCATTTGGTCCTCAAAGTCTGAAAAAATGTAGTACATGTACCAACCTTTACCCCATATAAAAAATGACAAGGTTTTGTTGTTGTCAAAATATTTTCTATACTGTCTGAAATACGAATGGCACCCAGCTGTTATTCTCCATTTATCTGTCTATAGTTTTTTTTAAATTTGGAATCCATTCATCTATCTATCTATCTATCTATCTATCTATCTATCTATCTATCTATCTATCTATCTATCTATCTATCTATCTATCTATTTATCTATCTATCTATTTATTTACCTATCCATACCTATACCAATGCAGCACGATGAGAGTTACCTTAAAATATAAATTAGCCCACCTGCCCTAGGCTTTAATGACTTTCTGAATAGAACACTGAATAAAATCTGAACATTGTTTAATACTTGACAGAATATTTTATGGGCTTAAAAAATTTAATATCTTTTACACCTGCCAATTTTAATTGGATGCACAAATGCCTGAGCATGGGCCACGCAAATAGTCGTAAATAAACCTATTATTTCAGAGTCTGATTTTCTTTAAAGAAGATAATTTTCACACATGGCATCACGTAAAACATCATTTATAATATTTTATGTAAAGCCCAAACGTTTCTCAAAATTTAAATCTTGGCCGACGAACATATCAACCTTTTGTCTTAATTCTAATTTCGACGTATTCCCCTTGTATCCATCTAGAGGCCTCCTTCTTCTTCAACTCACATCTGGTTTGCATAAGGCCAGATGTTGTAAAACATCAATATCTAACAAATTGACATGAAAGAGTACACGCAAAGCTTAGCAGATCCAAAAATAAGAAAATTTCAAAGTTAATGTTGTCCTGAAACGATTCTTGAGATGCTTTCAAGACGAAGGCGCCGTCCATTTTGATTAAGCTCGCACCGAATGCCGCCATTGCCATGTGTGCGGATCTACATCCTCAATATTCCAGTGCAGAGTTAGCTGCCCTTGATGAGGAACAACAGCGCCCCCACACAAATCTATCTCGCTCTAATACACTTGCATGCTGGTGAGACCATGATCAATGTGGCGCTTCCTATCACACGAAAACCATTTTTTCACTCTCTGCAGTGTACCAGAAGGCAAAGAGGATAGCGATCTTATCAACTTTTAAATGAAGCTATCCAGATCAACAACATTCATTGTGCGATAAGTTAAAACAAAGTGAGAGAAAAACAAAAATATTGCGCTAAATCGCACACACCAATCTTGAGACAAACCATGTGCTGTGATGCATCGGAACATCTTGTAAAATGTCACGCAAAGCAAACCTTATAACTTCTGTTTATTTTTAAAAAAATGTATTTACAGTTTTAAGTACTTCGTGGTTTTAAGAAAAAATATACTCAAAGAAGATACTAACTGACCTCCTAAATTCAAAACAGCAACCACAAGAACAACAACAACAAAAACAACAGTAAAGTCTAAACACATTACGCAAAAACAACAATAACAACAATAACAACAACAACAACAACAACAACAGCAACAACAACAATACATCCGTAAAAATATTAATCTAATCCTGCTATCAGATCTTTTAACGAGCCATATGCTTACATTTTCACTTTACGCTTGCTGTGGCTTTAGTGATATCTTTGTGGTCTATTAGTTTAACAATTAGCATAGTTATAAGTTGGTTTCATCAGCTAATCAAACATCATAAAAAGTTGCCCAAAGATATCACAAATTCAGTGAGTACTGACACAGTTTTCATTACAAGGTTGTTGGAAATAGTTCAAAGGCTATTTTTTTACCGACAGAGGAAGTCGACCGTGTCTTAAAAAGTTCAAAGAGTTTCATCGGAATCAGTTTTTATTGAAGAGTCCGACATAATAACAATATTATCAGGAAATAGAAATATTTCACAATTCCTGTTCTACATTTTAGGCAAAATATTGTAAAAAATTAATTCCACAGTTAAAAACTAAAAATCAACCTTTGTAATTCTTTTATTATTCACTTTATTTATAATAGAGAATAATATTTTTAAACTTCCCCCCACCGTAGATTACTCGGAGTTTAATACAATACACACAGTTTACAGGAATGTAGTTCATACACTATGAAATGAAATATCTCATTCAATGCTCGTAGTTCCTTTCATAGAGGGATCAGACCAACGTAGCATCTGCTTCTGGAAGAAATATTAATGTACCTTTTTTATAGGTTTCACGGGCAAAAAAGACAATCATTTTACCTATCTGTGTGGGCATCCTAACAATACCGTTGCAATTTCGCGGAGGGATAAAAGTTGATCGAACTGACCATCAAAATGCTACAGTGCCGGACTGCGATATCTGAGAACATTTTTAATACGGAAAAAAAATCACAACAACAAAACAGCAATAAAAAACAAACAACCCCAACATTTAGATGTGAGAATTTTTTTTGGAATAATTCCATAGAAATGAAATATAAAGTGACCCCCTTTCTCTTTTCAAAATAGAACAAAACAAAATCATTACCATGATATCAGCCAGTTCCATTAGGGATGTTGAAAGGCAGCGACACGAAGTCGGTATAGTTAGTAACTGTTTAGGGACAGCATTACGGCTGCTGCACCTAGTCCGTCCACTTACTCTGCTGTATCAGAGGACTTGAAATAACGGTTCCCCTAGCGAAGCGAAGACGTTAGGTAACGCAATCTGTTCTATATGGGGTTAAAGTCTCCTAGGTTCCTCTAGGGAGTCCTATAAGGCGACGGGTCCCAAGCCTTACGTCTGACAATTTTATGTGCTGTCACACACAATCGGACAGTCGTTATTCTAGATTTACATAACCGATGAGCGATCAGGTAATCCTGTGCGTCGTGGGTGTGATTATGCCATCAGTTTCGACCGTATATATCGCAGAGTTTTCATTGCAGCCAGTCCACTCCCGACCAGCCCCGGGATAGGTACCCGAAGTCGATTCTAACAACAAAGCATCACAATCTCCTGGTGCTCTCGCAATGCAAATCATAGACACACATGATACCGAGCTGCGTCTCGGCCGGCTCAATTAACATGGAGGCCCACACATCAACTATTTGGACTAACAACAAACGAGGTCTGGCTCTAGATACTACCGGAGAAAAATAATTCTGTCTTCCTAGCAACGGCGATGACGGGCCAATATGAAGTTCATGTTATTATTATTTTTTTCCACTATTTTTGGGGGGCTGACTAGACGCACGGAATTCATAATTATTGTTTGCTACATTAACTTTAGTCTGGCCGATGTTTTCATAAAGCTGTAATGTAAATTGCAAGCCTTTCCTGAGTTGAAAGGATGCCTATCCTTCTCTGTTCCCTGCATTACTGCTTTGAGTAATAATCTGAATTGCTCAATTTCAGTTCTAATTAGCTGGCTGTTTATTTTATCCGTATTCTTTGTGAAGGTAGTTTTCTGCTAGTATCCTCTTTTATTTCTTTTTTTTCCTCGCTTTTTTTAGCATATCGACTTTCCTTCTTCTCCATCTTAAATTTCTTCTTGACGTTTTCTTTCTCTACTTTATGTGTGTACCTTACTGTTCATCGTTTCTATCAGGTTCATCCTATCCTATCTCATGGCCTTTTTTCAGTACATGCCTCGGGTTCGAACTCTAACCAAAACATCCCATTTACGACTAATTAGATAGGTGTCGAGGCTTCCAAAGATAACAGGCCGGGTCACCGAAATAAACAAAATTGTGCATTTGGTCCAAATTGAGCTACATCTCTAAAATATTAGGTACACTAAGCTCAGTTTACATTATTAGTCAAGTAGGCTTGTAGGCCGAACGAAAAATATTCACTGAGCACTATTATGCCCCAACTATAGTAGACATGTAAATAGATAACCATTGCCCTTGTTATGCAAACAAAAAAGTGCCCACTTCAGTTAAACCGATGACTTTGGCTGTTATTTTAGGTAACCTAGATCGGTGTCTGCATGAAGGGACCGACTATAAGCCCGACTGATGACGATGAGTTGTATTTGAGTCATATATAGGCTTTATTGTGGACGGACCCCAAGACTAACGTCTGGCAATTTTATGTGCTGCCACACACAAGACAGGGCGAGGATACCATGACTCCTGTCTCGGCCGTTCACATTAAACTGACACCGACCTAACCAGTAAGGTGCGTAGACGGGCCACCTGCACCGGAAGCTGACGTCCTACCCTGGGGCTACCGCATCCCCCCTGATGATGATGAACGTTATGTGACTAATCATTAAGTAACATATCAATTTCAAAGCAACCTTTGTAGTGTTTTACATCCAACTTATTTGATTCACCCGCCTGTCACGAAAAAGTCGAATCAAAGGTTAAATGAAACTGCGGAGGTCTCCGAGGGTAAAAAGAAGTACCAAACATCCTTCCGCACTGACGGAGTAGACTTAAAACAGGTATTCCGATGCTGCGAACAGATCGTCGCTCTAGGCGCTTCCCAATTAATTATTTAAGCGGCAATGAGAATTGAACGTTCAGACTGAACTATAACACAGAGGTTGGGGGGAATAAAAAGGCCAAAGTTATCAATGCTCTCACCAGTAAATCTATCAACGTTGTCTCTGAGACCGTTGTACAGTAGTCTGTTCAGAGTCAAAGTAACAAAGCAGTTGAAAAATAACAGAAATTTTGGATGTGACAAAATGTGGTTTAGGTGTAATTGTTTATGTCTTGCAGATATGTATCCATATGCCCCTTTCCTTTCTGAAACATCTAATACGATTTTTTAAAAGTGTTTTCTCATTGCAAAGTGCCAACTGATTTTCAGTATGTAATTATGACTGTGAACGGGTATTTGTATATTTGTTTCTAGTGTTTCATTTGCTTTGCAAAATATAACGAAGAAAACTTAAGTTTTCTTTGCTCCTCATAGCATAACAATAAGCACCATCCAAATATATGAAACTAATGAAACTGCAGTCGAATGCAACAAACAAATAAAACGCAACGGGCCTTAGCTCTTGTTACGAATGAGGGAAGGTTAATGCAAATAATGCAAACAAACAAAAAAGGAAAAAAAATCAATATGGCCTGAGCAACCTGAAAAAAATGGAAAAGGCAACATGCACCAGCACATTGTTAAAACGAGCACCGGGATCACCGAAGTCATAAAAACAGCTAGAAGATAAATCAAGAGTTTGCCAAAGAAATAAGCAACTGCATGGGCCAAAAAATTACATGCCCAAGGATATGGAATAAGGCTAACCAATAAAAAAGCCAATTAATGTATAAGATAATATTAATGATAAAAATATTGATGCAAATCAGAAGCCACCAAAGGCTCGCATCAAAAGTTATGTTTTGTTTGGAATCACTTTGAGGTTCACGCCCCCTCTCTCACACACACACTCGATATACAAACACACACACACACACACACACACACACACACGGGGGACGACCTGGCACATAGCGCGATAGAGGGGTATTGGATTTTGTAGAGAGAAAAATGTTTATACTTTGTGCTTATGTTTATTCTCGTGTTGTAACGTCTTGTCGCAGTGAACGTTGTTATTTTGCTGTTGCTTAGATCCATGATAGATCTAGGTATTTTCAGTTGTATTCTTAAACTTTGGACAGGGTGATTGTTAATAAAGTTACATCGTTTCCACAAATTATTTCTAGTATTTATTATTTTGTTCATGTTGACAAGTTAGTGTGTCCGAGTCATTTCGAATTATAGTCAACAAATTGACCTGTAACAGGGACACACTTTATCGAATCACGCTACATCAAGGTTGAAATCCAGGGAATCTAATTGTATGTCTTTAGAGAGACAAGCCGTCAAGAATATCAAATAATGGTTAGGAGGCTGTTGACAAGGTGATGGACTTTATGAAAACCAAACTATTATGGGCTTATCACTATGTCTCTTTCCTTTTTTTTTATTTGTTTTCTGCCCTACGTATCTCATTGTCTCCGCACTTCCGATGTTTGTCATGTACATTGTATTTTTTCTGAGAAAAGCCTTTTGGTCGCAAAGTGTACCAGATCCATGTATTTTCTTTGCGTTTTTTAATAACTTATAATAAAGAGTAGCCAAAGAGATGAATCTAAGGAGAACGTAGACGAATGCAACAGACAAACAAAACGCAACATAGAAGAAGCTGAAGATTAACTTTAGGGCAATGGGCTTTACCTCTTGTTACAAACGAGGGGAAGTTAATACAAACACAGTTCATACAGACGATGCAAACACAAAAACAGAAGGAAGGGAAGCAAATCAATAGAAATAATTATATGTGGGCTGGTGTACCAGAGAATGACAGCAGCAAAAGGAATGGAAAAGTGTTAAAACGTGAGCAGTAAACTTACAATTCTACAGTGGGATCACCGAAAAAAAAAAATGAAATAATTCGACCGTAGACCAACAGTTTGTGACAAAATCATAATTATTACTACATTGAGCAAAACTTAACATAACCAAGGATATGAAATAAGGCAAACCATGCAAAATAATTTTTATCTGTTTGTGTCTGTATCCTAGTCTCAGTCTCTTTGTCCTATGTCTGGTTCAGTCTGTCTGTCTCTGCCTCTGACTCTCTCTCTCTATCTCTCCCCCTCCCCCCTCTCTCTCTCTCTCTCTCTCTCTCTCTCTCTCTCTCTCTCTCTCTCTGTACCAATATCTCTTTTGATCTCCAAGAGGCTTCAATAACAGCGCTATTCGGAACCCTGCATTATTTCTCTCTCGTCTACCAATAACTCTTTTATATCTGATATTGGCATTAAATTATTATAAATTCCTGCATTTCTCTCTCTCTTTCTCTCTCTCTCTCTCTCTCTCTCTCTCTCTCTCTGTCTGTATGTATATCTGTCTCTCTGTCTCTTTCTCTTTCAATCTGTATCTCCATGTCTGTCTGTCTATCTGCCTGTGTGTCTGTCTGTTTGTCTTTGTCTCCTTATCTATCTCTGTCTCTGTCTCTCACTCTCTCTGTCGCTCTTATTCCCCCACCTCTATCTCCCTCTCTCTTTCTCTCTCTGCCTTCCAATATCTCTTCATATCTCCTACAGAACTCAGTATAAGCGCTATTCTGAATCACGTATTATTTCTTGGTCGTCTACCTTCAAATCTTTTATACCTTATATTTGCGTTAAAAGTATCGCTTTTCTAAATGCCTGCACCTTACGGAGACAGAAAAACAATAGAGACAGAAGGCCAAATGCATAAAAGTATCTTACAAAGTTTACTGACAACGACATGCTCTGCTATCGATTCAGCCCAGACAACTTAATATCTAGTTACTTGAAAAACAAATAAAGTGGTAAATATTAAATTCTTGAATGCACATGTTTTGCAAAGCTATGAAATGTTTGCCTACAGCTAATTGATCTCTAATAGCCATAAAATACACCTAATTAGCCTTATGTTAAAGAGCCCATAAGAAAAAAAACATACATTGAAAACAAAATCTTCGCCAATGTCTTTTTTTTATTTTTTTGAAGAAAATGAGGTACATTATTTTTGTTAAGAGCTCTTCTTCCTACCGGCGTAATCATTTTTTATACCGATTTTAAGGTGTGCAATGCTGGCTGTTTTTTAAATCTGCGGGTTGTTTTCTTCTCCTCTTTTCAATAACCAACACAAGAGCTTTTCAAAATGATAGAAATTTGAAAGATCAAACACAATGTCCAGTTGGTCCTGACATTTGAAACATACATTATTAGAATTTTCACAATCATCGTTTTTTTGCCGATACAATAAAAAAAATTCTTACACGGACACAAAACAAGAGCACCAAAATCAGCAGCAGCAACAAAAACTTCATCATCCTCCTCTTCCTCCTCCTCCTCCTCCTCCTCCTCCTCCTCATCATCATCATCATCATCATCATCATCATCATCATCATCATCATCATCATCATCATCATCACCACCTTTATCACCATGAAAAAACAAAAAAACAAGAGGTGAAAAAAATTATTAACCAAAAGCAGCAACAAAAAACAACAACAGACTCACTTAAACTTGAAGGTGTTGTTCTTGTAGCCAAAGAAAGGCACGGTGTAGGTCATCATCCAGATGTTACCACCCCCGCAGTCAAAGTATGGCACCGTCCAGTGACCGTCGTCATAGGTGACGGTAATGATGCTGTCCTCCTCTACAGGCCCCAATGACGTCTCGTTATATCGCCACTGGACGTAACCTGCCAAACAAAAGATACAATAGCCCTGTTAAAATTTGGCAACTCAAAATTTTAGACGGTGCAAAGTAAAGGTTCGGCGGTTGCTGGCTGATTATTTGGAAGGCGACATTTTGTACTAAGCAGACAAACTTGGGATCCGATTTTTTTTCTTAATATTTAAAATTCACGTCCATCTGATTTAAAGCGTACCCAGGAATCAAATTTGCAGTATAAAAGGTCAATAATCTATTGGGAAGAAACTCGATTTTCTAATTACGGGAAATATTAGAATTAAAAAGGAGTGGGTATGTAATCGAGCCGAAAAATACTGCAAGCATTTCCAACTGAATTGTAATCACTGCTTATTTGATATTTTAATGTTTAGCCACACAAGAATAGGACACCAATAAAAATCTATTTTCCTCTGCTCGTTCGCAAACATTGCACTTTCGAATCAGCAAAAGAAAAAAGCAACTACAATTAAAAACAAATAAAGAGAGGCGTTTCTAGCCCAGACATTTTGTAACAAAATATATTTTCTGAAAGACAAAGAAGCCAGCTTTCGCCATGTTCTGAACACTATGGTATGACTATTGCCACTAGGTAATTCACAATGTTTATATTTGCGTAATAGTTCAGGAGTGAGGTGGTTTGCACGATAAATTAACAATTACTAAGTCACAATATCAATGTTTGATAAGTGTTAAAATGCTCTTTGAACCAAATTGAAACGACATAGATAGATAAATAGATAGATAGATAGATAGATAGATAGATAGATAGATAGATAGATAGATAGATCGATATATAAATAGATAGATAGATAGATAGATATATAGATAGATAGATAGATAAATAGATAGATAAATGGATGGATAGATAGATAGACAAGTAAAAATAGACAAGGAGTGGGAGACAGAGAGAGACAGATTGAGAGATCGTATCCAAAACTTAAAAAAAAAATTACAGGCTGCGTTGGTAGACAAACTAACAGGTGTGATGATCCCAAATTGAAAACAATCAGAAAGATAACAATTATCGACTATTCAACAGACAGTCATAAAACACTAAATTTTATTTACAAAGGCATGACCCGCTGATATTTGGTATATAAAACACACAAAACAATTGTAAAGGAAAATACCAGTAAAATATACATAATACATCAAACCTGAAGCTCAAGAGCTAAACTCTTGTAGAATGAGAACAGCACACTTCAAAGACATACATGCATAATAAAAAGATTGGAAACAGAAATATTAACTAAACAATGCGTCTTTGCAATGATTCAAGATAAAATGCAATAAGCATTTAGGATCGTCTCTTCAATCCATTCATTTCAATGAAAATTGCCAACAAAAGACTGCTTTTCTATAATCTTTGTTTTTTGTCTCTGTCTATTTGCGGGTATTGAAAGGATGGTCAGAGATTTTCTGATCATTACATCCTTTCAACAAATCTTTCTTAAAATACAAAGACGCCATGTAATGAATTAAAAAATGAAAAAGAATGGCAAACAGACAAACACAGAATATTAAACATGGTAAGTTTTTATAGAGAGAGACCTAAAAAGAACTAACGGTACTAAACATATTTCTTAATTTTTAATTATCGGTTTTAAGTGCAAGGCCGTGGAAGCAGCAAAGCTTACTTAAATCTGGACGTATGTACTAGTTACTTTTGATAGGTTTCCCTCTCTCATCCTCACCCCCCCCCCCCCAAACCCCCCCTTCCT
>RQTK01000070.1:637760-671662 GCA_003991915.1 Elysia chlorotica | reverse complement strand
CTGTTGTTGTTGTTGTCCTTCTTCTTTTTCTTCTTCTTCTTCTTCTTCTTCTTCTTCTTCTTCTTCTTCTTCTTCTTCTTCATCTCCTATTTCTCCTTACCCCTTTTCCTCTCAGACCTTCTCTTTATTCCTTTCTTTTAACTGTTCTATCTCTCTTCCTTCTGCTCCTTAATATCCCTCCGTTTGAAGATTTCAGATCGAATGATGAATCCTCGGAGTAGGTCAGCAGTGTGCACGCTACCACTCACGACATCCATTTCTTTGATTGATTCACATTGGATGGAAGCGGGCGAGTTTGATTTTTCCCTCCCTGTCTCAGATGTCGCCCTGAAAGAGTTCAGCGTGAGTCCGATATGAAAAGAGAGGAGGCGTTATGGAATATCACGGATGAGATGAACATTGATGACAAGCGTCAGAGGCAAAACGGTCTGTCGGGTGAGGGCGGCACAGCATAACATAGCGCGAGCGGGGGATGGGGCTCATGTATAGGAGCCCATGAGAGAAATACACGGAGGAGAGGGGAATTGAGAGAAATAGTACGGATAGAAAAGAAGCGAAAACGAATTGGTAGACTGATACAATAGAAGAACAAGAGAGATAGAGAGATACACAGAGAGGCAGAGACATAGTCAGACGGAGAGAGAAAGAGAGAGAGAAAGAGAGAGAGAGAGAGAGAGAGAGAGAGAGAGAGAGAGAGAGAGAGAGAGAGAGAGAAAGAAAGAAGATTGAGGGAGATAAAAAAGACAGATGATGCGATGGATTGAAAGATATTCATTCACTCATCAAGTACCGGGCCTAAAGCAGACATAGGTGATCATGGGTCGCCACTCATATCTTTGTTCAGACAACTATAAAAAGTCTAAACTGCTCCTGTCCATCGGATCAGACTGTCTACTTCTTTTACCATCTATTTTTCCATACAGTGCTAAATGTTCTATACATTTGCGTCAATTTAGATGTCCTGCGAATTCTAGATAAAATTTTCTTTTTTCCCTACTTTTTTATACCAGATGTCATTTTAGTTAGATCGACCAAGTCTCGGGTACCCCACTCTACGGCAGCTAGGATCACTTTGAGGCCCAGTAGTGTGTCGGGTAAAATAACAAAATTTTGGGAATCCAACCTTTTTAGGCGTGACCGTAAAAAAGCCTTTGGATTGACAGTCCCAACGTTTCGAGCGTGGAAAAACAATCAGGGAAACCCGCATTGGCAGTTAATCTGATTCACCACAAAAAGCGTATCAGCAACTATATACTGGAATATAAAACTAATGACCGCAACATGTCGATTACCATCCTCTCAACAACTCATATTAAGGTTTGATGTCATATATTTTTTAAATTATATTTCAATCAAGTTTCATAATGTTCTGATCTAGAAACAAGAATAATTATGCAAATATTAATCTGAAGTAGAAAAAAATCAGAAAAAATATTTTTACGGATGTTTTTGCTGAAATATTTTGTGTACTCAGCACATTGTCAAATGCAAAATATGATTATAATGACTAATCAGCTCAGGTTGTGGTGGTTAATGCGAAATCCAAGACGCTAAACACATAATTTAATAATTTTGTTCATGACGTGATGATTCCACACAAGGCCCCTAGAGATTTGAGTAGGCTTATTAGAGACTTAAAAATGATGAATACAAACAGCCATTAAATTTGACCAAATTGTGTGCCACATTAGAGGTCAGGAAAACTGTTACAATTCTAGTGAGTTTACCCAATAGAATTTTCAATATTTTTTTTTTTTACTTTCCACAGAAAGTCAACCGTCTGTTATCTAAAAAAATAATATGTCATTCATTTAAAAAAAATGAAACTATAAATCTAGTAAAAATAGATCTAAGTTACAAACTGCAAAGATAGTAGTAGATTTAAGGTTTACAACTATTTATGACTCGAAATTTAAATGAAATGGTTTTATGCAGTTGCATAAACGAAGATACGCTGGGAAAAAAAATAAATTTCAAACAAGCGACCATTTAAAACGAGCTAGACATGAATGATCAAAACTCGCTTCAATGCAAATATATTAATTTCAGATAAGTACGGAAAATTCCACATGGATGGAACTACTGACCTACTGAATGTTATCGTCAGATGCGTCTGAAGCTTAGCGGTTACTCAAATACCAAAGAATATCACCATGTCTCTTTATCTGCAGCGATCAGAGGAGCACTTTGTAATAGAAACAAGTTTTGTTTCTCCTTTTTTATGTTAAGATCAAAGTTTTATCGTTAATGCTTCATTCGTTGTGTTCTTTGAGCTCTACTTTTATGTATAGAAGAAAAGACATGCCGGTTAGAAACCTATTTTTTAATCACTCGCTGACAAAAGTTTTCTTTCCCCGAAGAAAAATAGTCAGTATGTCTCAATACTAGTTTTACTGCTGTAAAATGTGGAGATGAATCCCAAGAGGCAATAAAATCACAACTAAGAGTAGCGCATTTAAAATATACATATGCAGATGTACTGTTCAACAAATTGATTGGAATAAAACTCTATAAGTCACTTGCATCCCCGACGTTTTCTTCATCTTGCATACCCTGTGGTTTTAGGTCTATAATACAGTACTTGTGTTTTTATTCACCTAAGAACGACTTTTAAAAATGTAAAGATAACAAATAACGTTTCCTTTGTCCGATTACGTCTATTTTTTTTCTCTTAAAAAGAAAAATATTGTTATAACTATGCATCTAAATCATCGATTTATTCGCTCTATTTAACTGACTTAATATTAAGCAAATTGAAGTCTTAAAACTTCAATATAAGTTTATCATTAAAAATGAATCGTGCGCTCCTTCTAACATGTGCATTTGACAAATTTGATAACCACCGTAAGTAGATATACAACCTCAGAGGTAACAGAAAAAAAAAAGAAATTTATAAACAAAAAGCACCACGAAAACCAGCAACAACAAGAAAACCAAAAAACATAACTATATAAATCAATAAAGACCAGGGTTGTAGGATTACTAAGAAAAAAACAAAAAAAAACACAATTTTTACAACAAAGATATTGAATTTCCACCTGTTTCAGTTAAAAGTAAAACACGGGAATCTGTTTTTTCCCTCTGTGAATAACCTTTTTATGCAATTGACAACCAAGAAGATTGCTTTATTGAAACTATAGGGACACTTTGAATTTATCCGGCTTATAAAGAGACACAACCAAATATAGATATTGACGTCCAAACAAACGTAAAAACAGCCACTAACAGCCACAACCAACACATAAAACACCCCATGATTTAATATTATTAGAACAGCAAAAACGATTATGACAGATCATATATACTGCTTCATGAAAAATTCAACTACAAATTTGTGCTGCTAATATATCAAACGAATGAAAAAGACACATCCCCATAATCCGTCTAGACTGTATTGATTCATCACAGTGCTACTGATGGAAGTGAGCCAGTTGGTTCTCTGGTTTAAGTTTGAATTGAACTCAGCAGTACCGTGAAGGTGCATGTTCGGACCCTACAAAAAGGAATAGGCAATACAGGGACATGCCAGGTATGTGGCGTGCGTTTCATAGCGACGCCTAAGACACTGATAATGATAAAACGAAAGTTTGTTAGTTAAGTATATCATATATTTACATAACATATATTTAGTTAAGTATATCATACATATATATATGTTCATACACACACACACACATACACACACACAGACACACACACACACACATTATTGCACAGCTCGCCATGCCATCCCAACTTTTTTGCGGGCGCGATAAACTCCTTGATCTGTCATCAACGTTAGATCAAACATTTTACGAAAAAGAAGGGTAAGGTGAAGATTAATGAAGGACATGATGTTATTCAAAATTGATTTTTCAATGCCAGTAAAGCCATGAAAATTATCTTTTCTTTTTCATGTCTTTTATAATATTGCAAACAATAACGCATTTTTAAATGCCCCCGTTGATTAAAAAGATAAATGTAAGATAGATATTAGTGATTAGAAACACCTATTTGTTTGCTCTTAAATGGTGCAATATAATAAAATAGGTATCCTTTTGATTTAAAAAGAACAATAACACAAAAACTCAACAAACTACTTCTTTTCATTTTCTGATTTTCGCATTTTTTACGGAGAGAAAAAGACAATAATCTATCAATCTTTACATCTACATCGATATATCATAAAATGGTTCAAATATCTATCATTTTACTGATCTTTCTCCACAGTCAGCTTCTCTTTTTTAAACACTTCATTCAATCCAGTCGTTACATCTATCTAAATGCATATTCCTCATTGGCTTTCTTTTTTAAACTGCAAGAGGAATAAAATGAAACTTTAATCCAAAAGCAATCCATCATACTCATCCCCCAACACTGGCGTGGAAGATGGTCGCTCCCTTGCCCGCAGCACCCAACCAGTTTTGGGAGGAAAGTGAAAAAAAAGGGGGGAGGGAGACTCGGAGCGCGAACTGATAGTAATTTATGAAGCAGGAGGTGACAGGCCGGCCCAACGCTACCCTCCCGACGCTCGCCACGTCGTTAGTTTAAGTGCTTTTTATGATCGCGATCTGAACCCTGGGGTCCCAAGCTAACCTGCATGAGGGCAACTCCAAATCGATTCCCTAACTGCTCGGCCACTTGTTGACTTTCAATGTTAATCCTCTCTTGTAACGAAAATCTGTAAACTCATTCTCTATGAGTAGGTTAAGAGTTCACGAGCCCTAAAGAAAACGGAGAGCATGGTGGCGCTTGGTTTAGAGCGTTAGTCTCCAGTGCAAGAGGTCCGAAGTTTAAAAGCCACTAGAAACTAAAGACTAAATTTATAGTCTCTGATGTGACCGTCCAGATCTCTGGGATTCTTCTCTGGGGCCCCATCACCGTACGGGATCTAATGAGACCTAGAAATTGTTATCTAACTATGGTAGACAACGTTGATTTCCCTGACTAAACACTTCAGTTAATACCTTTTCGTATGATTTTGACAATACTTGTAATCGTTAACATTAATACTTTCACATCAAAGCACAAATTATCATTTTTTACACTATTTCTATATTATCATCAATATCTTGCATAATCATACTTGTCATGTTTATATTGTCTTTTTAAAACAATCAAAATAAAGAGTAATTTCTTCCTTAACCACCTTGGCTATATTCAATTTCGTTCATAATCAAAGCACTTATCGATCTTGTACTTTGATCCAAACTCTGGTTAATATTAAGAGGAATTTTATCTTGCTGTTTATCATTGCCACCCGATACTATCTTTGTATCGATTTAACTAGCCCTTATTAGCCTGCCAAATGATGTCTTTAATTGCTCTCTTTTCACGAGAAGCTTCAAGGACTAATATCTCAGCTCTTGAAAAAAATCAATTCAGAAGAGAAAACTAATCAATAGATCAACCCATTCGCCAACGCTCGCCAACGCCTACTCAAGTACATTTATCATAGGTTTGATCTTGTCCGAAAGAACTTTCTGAATTATTTATTTTTCACAAAAAGAAAATTCACCCGTTTTCAGACATTCCTGAACCGTCAAAACACTAATGTTTCAGTATCAAAGCGATTACGTACACATAACTTAACAACCCACCCCACACACCTTTTTCCCTCTACACAGAGTTTTTTTTTATCGCTTTTAACTTCAACCAATCTATAAGTTGTTTATAATCCACTACCCCATTACTCTACATATCTATACAACTTCCCCAAACGTGAATCAACTACAAACGTCAGCCCCCAGATCCCCATCCCCATCCCACTGACCCCCTCTCCCGTTCTTAACTTTAAGCAACCTATTTCACTGTTAATAATCATTATTATTATCTACTATCCCGAAACGCTACATGTCTATCAGCCCCCCACCCCCACCCCACACACATTTTTCCCTCTACACAGAGTTTTTTTTTATCGCTTTTAACTTCAACCAATCTATTAAGTTGTTTATAATCCACTACCCCATTACTCTACATATCTATACAACTTCCCCAAGCGTTTTTTTTTTCGAGAAGACACCCAAATCCACTGAGTTTTCTGTCCTGGCTGATATCTGACCCACACATCACAGGCGTCTTCCCCCAGGCACAGGGAATCTTCAAACCGTAGAGACTAATAACGATTGGGTGTAAGCGGCAAGCGGGATAACTCTAAATCAAACTAAAAAAATTCTCCAAGGGGAGACTATTCTGAAACTTTAAAATGTAATAAACTGTTGCATTAAAAGAAACAGAGTGGAAAGAGCAATCCAAGTGACAGAGGTTGCGACTGAGCTATTCCCATGAAGTCCAAACTAGACAGATGATAGAGATATTAAATGCCAACCTTAGGTGCTTCAGGTCTCTCACAAAATTCATAGTAAAATGAGTGTATTTCTTAAAGGTTGAGAAATTATGTCAAAGCGAAGGTTATATTAAACTTCTCTTTTAAAATCTGTCATTATAAACTAAAACACCCTCGCCGAAACAAAAAAAAAAGCGAAGAAAAAATTCAACGAACAGACAGACACACACACACACACACACACACAACCAAATAAAAGCAACCCTGCATCGAAACCGACTACAGAAAAATTATTATTTTATAAAATTAATAGTAACTTTAGTTTTCCTTTATGAAAAATTCTTGTGTCAATAGTTCCCAAAAGTGCAAAAACATAGGTCAATGAGATGTCAGAAAAAGAACAGAAAGGAGACACTCCCACAGACTTGGTTTTCGGGAACAATCTCTGGAGGATTATTTGAATAGTCCCAGCAGTAAAATGGTCCAGTCCATCTGTCCTATATAGACCACTACTGTTCGAGACTTAACATTCCTTTTTCCCTAAAATAGGTTACTAAACTCAAGATTACATTAGCCAGAATTTCAAAAAAACAAAACAAACAATCAGTGCTTCACTGATTATTTTTATAAACCAAGATTGTTATTCCATCCGAGGTTATTGAAAGTTGTTCAGAGTTACTAAATCAGTTATCGTATGTTAATCAAAACATAACAGTAGTATCACCTCTCCATATTTAATTCGTAATACATTTTCACTCCCACTTACCATCCTTATTTGCTAAGTTTTAAGCTCATTATCATCGAAATAGCGATGTAGATGGAAGAAGGTCAAAATAATTGAAAAAGATAGATATGAGGGAAGATATAATATATTGAAAGAGAGAAATAGGGATAAATTAAATATAAAGATAGAGAGAAAGGGAGAAATAAAAAGAGAAAGAGGGAGAATTAATTCTTAAAATTCCGTTGGGCCGTAAGTACAACGTCGGCGTAGCTTACGACTCGTCGTGAGCCCTATTATTCGCATAATGTTAGGATGCACCGCAAAATGCCATACGTTGTACTTTCTACTCCTTAATGATATTTAGAAAATGACAAAAGCTTTGGCGTTTTAATATGTTCATTTTTTTTAAATATTCTAAGAACTAGTCATGAATACAATTGACCTATTTTTCTCAATCGATAGGTCAACATTTTCACCAAGACCCATCCTAGATCCACATTATACACTCACATATCGATTGCTCAAAACCAGAGACTTATTATAATTTTCACTATAATGATTAGTCTAGAAGATAATCTAAAACATTCACACGCTAAGATCGCCGTGTTGGACCATTGGCTAGTTCTTTATGGCTAGCCCTTCGCGTTACTGGTAGAATTGGTACCACGCTTAGGGCCCGTGAGACACTTGTTATTATTGTTAGACTACGTGGTACGGCCGTCAGACAGACAACATCAGTCCTGGTAATAATATTTTCACATAGTAGATCCTGTCTGTCACGCTCAAAACTCATGAATATTATTAGTGAAAATATCAAGCACAAAGAACATTTTTGAACACCCAAAATTACATGAAACTATGTATACGTAACTATTCTAGACTAGAAACAGAGTGGGTGTGTTACTAGTGTTACTGTTAGGTAACACTAGTGAAAAACAACAACAAAGCAATATTTTCCACTGATGTTTTTTTCCTGCTGCGTTTTATTTCTTCTTGTTCTTGTGAGTTATCCTGAAGTGTCACCTTCTGAGAGGATCAGCAGACGCCTATGTCGCAGGGGAGACAATGTAGCAGCCAACTCAAGTGGTCTTTTCGAGTCACTTAAGGTATTGGCCTGCCTTGTTCTAGCATTCCCTAATGCCTCTTGAACGATCGACCCTCGTTTTCCTTCTCCACTGCCTTGGGAGAGAGTCTCTAACCTTTCGACTTCAAATCCCTTTTTTCCACTGCTTAACCCCCATGCACTAGCTTCATGATTTCAAAGGCTGGCTTATTCTCTCTCTCTCTCTCCCTCTCTCTCTCTCTCTCTCTCTCTCTCTCTCTGTCTGTCTGTCTGGCTCTCTCACTTTCACACACACACACTCACTCTCTCTCTCACACACACACACACACACACACACACTCTCTCTCTCTCTCTCTCTCTCTCTCTCTCTCTCTTTCTGACTCTTTATCACTCTCTGTCTTCCTCCCGTCTCTTTCCTCTGCTACAATTCTACTTGTTATTCTCCGTTGTCGCACATCTTCCAACAAATTATCTAATCATGTCTTCTTAGTCGGAGTCTTTTGTACGGAGCGTGGATATTGACCCCAACAATATATTATTTTCCCTTGATGTATATTTAGCCAAGGCGCTTGAACTTCAGCAAATTGTTTTCTATCACACATTTTTACTTCTTCACTGCATACATGTTGCTTCCTTATTGAGCAAATCAAGCTCTTAGCTGGCCTTTGTCGGTGGGCTAAGCGTTAGATTTATTTATTTTCCTGTTGTCGATTCTGTTGCCCGACACATTCTCTATAACTCATACAAACATGGCTTCGCTCTATACATGTACATATTTTCTTAGAAGTCAGCAAACCTGGCCTACAACTCCAGGTCAAATGCTCGTGCAACTATATTTCAACATTCTATTATGTCAAATAATCAATTGCATCCATGTTTTGGTATTGCTTATGATATTATAAAAAGTTTATGATAGTAGACTACAAATTAAGTTCCAAATACTTAAATTATTAGAAAATAAAGCACAGATTAAAAAAAACACTTTTGGGTATCTGCCAATTTCACACCAAGATGGCAGCAATAATTACAATGCACTTGTTGAGCCCATTCAAAGCTAGATTTTTCTTTGTCTCAAAAATTGACCACTCCATCAGCTGGACTGATTACCTCAATCGCTTAATCTTCCTTCAACACTTTTCATTAGGGCTGGCGGCCACGCGAAAATGTTTGAAGTATAATAATAGAGAGATATAGAAAGACAGGTATAGCTTGAAAGAGTGAGTGAGGAGAGAAATCGGGAGAGCTTAAGTAGAAAGAAAGATGGAGGGAGAGGGGTATTTTTTTATTGTGTTTAAGCAGACATCATGTAATTATTCTACACCTTTATGCATAGTATCTTACAGTACGGTAAATAATCTAATCTTACTAGGCTAAGTAGTGCGACGATTATATAAAAAGTTGCGATAGAATTTTATTAAGCATTTACAGAGCAGTGTGAATATGAATAATGCGACCAGGATGCTTCCAATTTTCTTTATAAACCCGGAAAAAAACCCTAGAGTTTATTTGAAAAAATGAAAATAATACTAATAACTTACTTTCTTCTAAATAGCACATTTTACTTCTGATACTTTCCTCTCATCGTTTCCTCTAGTTCGAGCATTAAAAGCAGTCTTAGGTTTCAGAGTTTCATCACTCTTTTTTCAAGGTTTAATTGAAATAGCTGAAAGCTTTGTAGACATCTTTGATATTATCGTCGCACTCTTCAGATACTACTAACAATAAAGTTAACATTCTTAGCCCAGATAGAGACTGACTGCAAATTACAAAAAAAAAAGTTTAAAACGACAGCGTCGCATTGAGTCAAACTAGATTTTACTTTTCATGTTAAATTAACATGTCAACATAATATTTAGAAGAAACATGTAACCAGATACGTGAAATTATTAGCGATTTCCTTGGGGACTCCCTTCATGAGTATGGGAAAATGGAGAAATGGAAACCATAGCATGCAGTCGAATGAAAGAGACAAATGAAACCACTGAATTAACAGACTCGCTGTAAGTGGATGCCTATGTCAGAATAAGCTGACATGTCCTGTGCCCAAGAGATTGAGTTATATGAAGTAAATGTCACATAGCCAACTTCACCATAACCACCACCATTTATCATCATCATCCTCCACCATCCATCCATCATCATCATCATCATCATCATCATCATCATCATCATCATCATCATCATCATCATCATCATCATCATCATCATCATCATCATCATCATCATCATCATCATCATCATCATCATCATCATCATCATCATCATCATCATCATCATCATCATCATTTGAGTACAAAGAACGATTCTATATCATAGAACTCCCAAGCATAATTTTCGACATCCTCATGTTTTAAATAATTATAAATGGTTGTATTAGAAATGAGATTTTGAATTATTCCACTGTGTTGGTAGACACGAGAGCTGTTCAACAAGCACACAACTTTATAACGTCATCTTGTACTATATTATCTAAAGTCTTGTTCAGCTCGAGCACTTAATGTTATCATTTGAAGACTAGAATAAGCCACATAGTTTCGCAATACTTACTCCACCATTGTTCTACAACTTAAGTCAGGAAATACCCTGTTGATCATTAGACAAAAATGTTGAAAAATCACCCATCGTTATTATTGACAAATGTTACAACATGTCGTGTTCTTATTACAGTATCTATACATTAGTACCTAAAATGTAATTAGTGCCATTAACTATTCTATGTTCGTGTATCTTCTATACGATTGTTTAGGACATATCTTTTGAATTAATATCAATCAAATTTGATTGGAGTGAGATAATACAAACTGTCACATCAAAAAACCACATAACAAAACAGTCAACCGAACTAAAGATATAAAGTTGTAAGTGCAACGTTGTGGTAAGCTTAGGATCCGTCCTAAGATATACGAATAAGACGGCTTATGACGAGTTGTAAGTCCTACAGTATGTACTAGTACACGTCATTATCGTTACAATTCCCAGAATAACTTCCCCTTATTTACCGCACATAAAGGAAGACAACTTTCGAAAATGGCCGCAGGCTCAAGGAGAAGGCAGGCAACTGTGATTCGACCCGGAGCGATCCAGGACCAGAGAAGCGGTAATTGCTGGCGGTTTCGATTTGATCCGCCAGTTCTTCTCTCCCTTAGTCTGGCCGGCTAACACGGCCCAGAACCAAAATAAGCTGTTATTGAAAGACTGCTCTAGTGTAGCGGCCTTTAAATCATGCCTTGTTATGCCGGTAAATGTTATTGAAGGACTTAACAAGTGTTGAATTCTCCCCCATATTTAGACGCAAGCTCCACTTTTCAATTGTAATCTCTTCAAATCAATAGATTTAACGTTATAGCGTTTATCTCTGGTTTAGAAATGTTTGAAGGATTTTAATGAAAAACATCTTACGCTAAGCGTTATTTCGTTCATTAAGGAGTTTTGATTTAGCGTATACAAAAACACAGCTTTAAAAATTAGTTGTTTGATCATTTAATAAAATGTAAGTTAATTGGATAAGGTGGAGAGCAAATAATTGATAATAAATGTACCATAAGAAAAGAACAGTAAAGCTTCAGGTTTGGGAAGATTTTTACTCCTTATATCTACTTTTTTAAAGTTATTACTGAAATAGTACATTGTAGGTTCAGTAAATGTATTCTCTCTATGTGTTTTTTTACCAGCCTGTCTGTCTGTCGGTCTGCCGGTCCATCTGTCATTGTCTTCGTTTGAAAACCGCAAAAGAATATTAAACCATAAAAATGAGCCAGAACAATTTTAAGGGGGTAATCTATAATCGCTGACGCCACAAACTCTCTCGAGCATTCCAAGATTTTCTCTTGTTAAATTACCCGAAATCCTTGGTCGGAGAGAGCCAAGAGCTCTCCTTTTCGAACGTCTCATTGGCCACTAAAAATACCCTGTACGTCGACGGTACCTTCAGAACGAAATACATGCTCCTAGACTTTATGAGACACATTTCTTCTGACACCGACCCAACCAGATGTAGGTCCAAAGCGCGGCGGCTAAAGACAGGCTCGATTCGCGATCTTCCGATTGAAAGGCGCCCGTTCTATCTTAGAACTACTGCCTCCGAAATGACCTAATTCTGTCTTTGACCTTTTTAAGGCAAGTGCCACTTTAAGTACAAATTACGGTAGAGTGGATTTCGGAAATAGACCACGCGAGTTAGGTTATTCACCTTACCCTACTCTCCATAGCAATTTATAGAGCTGTAAGGCTTGTATCGATAGCTATTTCTAAGAATGTGTCCCAAGATGTGAGTTTTGGAACACACGTAAGTTCAGTAACAGCTAACAAATTTCGCTCAGTTCACCCAGTTCCTTTTTTTAAACTAAGCCACTTAACAAAATTAAAATTTAACGACATTATTTTAATTTCCGAATTTTGTAAAAATATGTATTATACTGTCAAAGTAAAAACTTATGAAAAAGTATATTTCTACATCAGTATCTTAAAAAATACAGAAAGTACTTATATAGCTGTTTTTAAGTAAAGTGTATTTTAACGGAAAACTCATCTTATTTTCAAACTTTCCCAAAATTATTTAGACTTGCATCTTCTTAGGGCCTCTCTTTCAGTCGACGCAAAAAGACCACTTTCTCCAAGGTTTAGAATCTTTTTTTCTCTTTCTAAACTGAACCCCGCTTATGTTATTTTCACTTCCAACACCCTCCCCTTTTTTATCTGCTTAACAATATAAGTAGATTCCCCTCTTTCCACTGTCACGAGTACTCCAGACATATAATATATATCCCCCACTTGAAAAGTCCATCGCAGCGTATCACAGGCGCAATCCACAAACCTCTCCGGCGTCCCAAAGAGACCAGCGGTCCCGTTGACGGCCCAAGTTCCAGGCAGTTCCACTAACAGTTCACTAGCTCTGGCCAGCTCGACGCCAGTTAATTAAAACGTAGAGACGCCAAGTCTCTAGGGCCCTGCATCATTGGGAGTGGCTCCCTCCTCCAGCCGCCTGACACTGACGCCCCTGATCAAATTGTCGCCCGTCTGATCCAAAACAAACACAGCTCCTGACTTTACGCACTTCCCACCTTTTTCTACAGGCCTCATTTCAAAGAAAAGTGAGAAATACTATTATCTATTTTAAAGTTGCCCTTTATTTTGCTGTATAATGATCAGAGAGACTTTTTATCGTTTTAAATTTAATATTTTGTATTTTTCGTATATAGCGTTTCTAAAAAAAAGCCTTATCCATTCAAGGATGCTAATTGCGTTTTTGAACAAAATCAACTGGAGTGTCGTACTTTGTGTTGCGACCCAGCTCTGATCTTTTTTTCACACATAAAATCTAGTGTGAAAAGGAAAAAAACAACATAACTGATATAGCCTACTTGTTAACACATTTTGTTTAAAAATGCAATCTTACCGGAAAATTTGTGTTGGTGAACAAAAAGTATGGACGAATTACATTTTGGTTAAATGCACTGTAGCCTCCCAGGGTATTGATAAATACAAAATGATCATGGGAGAAAAACATGAAAACAATATACACAAAAAAGATGAACATAACAAAAACAATATAACCCCTACTCCCTGAATGGTCACTATACGAAGTCTATTAACACCTAAAAAAAGAAATGTACCAGAGAACGGAGCCTGAACTGTATCATATCCCCGCTCAAATTTCGCTAAAGGGCAATGAATGCCCATGCCTGTAGTCAAACCGCTTTGCAAGTGCTTGTGTACCTCCGTTTTCCTGGAGGTGATACAAGCTTAGATGGAACCATGCTGGAACACCAGATGGATAAGAGTCAGACCAAGAATATTCCAACCCGAGTTCTCTATAGAGGGAGGGAGAGAATTCTTTCCCGAAGATCAGACAAGGCCTTTTATCTCTTGGACCCAGCTTCCATAGAAACCTTAGGCCGTGAGTACAGCGTTGCAGTAACTTACAACCAGTAACAATAATTATGAGAATACGGGACTTATGACTAGTTGTACTCACGAAACCACTTGTTTTACATGTTATAATGAAATGATACTTATACGAGTGTAATAATGAAGATATTGATTAAAGAAAGCTTTATGAATGCTGAGAAATAGAATATTCCAAATCTGTTCACACAGTTTGGTGTAAGTGGCAGCAAGCTAGAAGGCACTGGGGTGGAGGCGGTGATTGCAGTGCTTATTGAACGCAGTTCGTTTTCATGGGTTACAAGTTTTATGCTTCATTGGGATGGTTAGGGGAGTTCATTAAAATGTTATTTTACGTGACACGACTGTAAACAGCCAGGTAACACTATGGGCCTTCCAACAGCCACTGCATTTGGATTGCTATTTCTAACAGGTTACTGCCATGGTTGAATGGAATTCATTTCATTAAAAAATACTTAGCTTTTTTCCTTCCTTGTCAGACACAAATATTTGCCATCAAATTTCTGACTATCTCTTATTCTTTAACTATTTCCATCTTTAAAAAAATAAATGAAACTGTTTCAGACAATTAAATGGCAATTTTATGATTCAGTCGTTTTTACAGGAGCGCAGGTAAACACACGAAGGCCATTTCGGCCAGACAAAAATATGTGGTGGACGAGTTTGGTGTTTGAGGTACTAAAAAGCCGTTGTTTTCCATAAACACCACATATTAAAGAAGAGCAGGAGTTCAACCAAACTCTGACTCATTGTTTCTCTCTCTCTCTCTCTCTCTCTCTCCTCTCTCTCTCTCTCTCTCTCTCTCTCTCTCTCTCTCTCTCTCTCTCTCTTTCTCTCTCACGCCCCCTCTCTCTACTAATGCCTTTTTTCACTCAAGCAAAGAGACTGAGCAAATATTAAATTGCAGGAGCCACTCGAGAATATCGATCACAATTGATTCTTTTCTTTGACCTGAACAGTCAAAATGAACACGATTTTATATAGCGGTTCTTTTCACTGAGAGGTTTAAGGGAAAATCACTTGTAATGCCACATTCTGTCCAAGATCTCGAATTTTGTAAACAAGTATTGTAACTGACTTTATCAAAGATTTTTTTAAATAATATATTTCGATTCTATTTGCGTTTATCAATTTCTTAGTCAACCATAGTTTTCTAGATGCGTATAAGTATAAAATATGAATGGCATTAGCCTAATGACTCTCAGTAACGGCATAATAGTGTTTTAAAAAAAAAAGAAAAAAAAAGAAAAAAAAAAACCCATTAAGCCATAAATATAATGTTATGTAATTTCATTCCTTTTTTAAACTCGGGAGAGAAATGCAAATTCATGGGAATTATACTCGACAATCAACGATTAAAGCTGAAATGGTATGTACACTAGAAACGTTATTTGTGTGGACTTGCAGTACCAGATGACACAAAAAACTAGCGTTCATATTCTTCTAATATTTCAACAGGGGGATAATTTATTGCATAAAAATATTAAAAACCTCACGATTTATGCACTTGCGGCTTATGCTAAGAACTTCATCTCTTTCCCCATCCCTACCGCGCTTTACGATCCCAAATAATGCATAAATGGTACTAACTTCAGTATTTATAAACTGATAGAACAATGTGGAGATTTACCTTTTTGTATTTAAAGCTTTATCGCCTTCCCAAACATACATCACTCATTATCCACCCCCTCCCCCCAAACCGGGTAAGATGGTCACAGTCATGATCCTCTTGTCCGCTTATAACGATTCTCGGTAACAAAGATTTGATATGTGCCTCGTATTTAACATCTGAGAAAACCCAAATGGACAGAAACCTCTCCTTCATTTGCAAAAGAACAGGTAAGGTTAACTTGAAGCGTAATAACTTTATCTATTTCCAATATATACAAATGTATGATTTAACAATAATGAGGAGAAATTTATACAAATGTATGATTTGTGTAACAGGACGATTAGCAAGCGATGATCCTGGAGAGAAGCGGACAAGTCTTTGGAGCAGTCTCAATGAGACAGAATAGTTATGATACATGAAATAAATCTGTAGACATACAAACATCGATATACCATCACACCAAACTTAAAATACATTCAAATAAAATTTAACTTATTCGTAAAACATTTTGCTTGTAGGGGATACTCGTAAATAAAGTCTAGATTATATCAAGTGCATTACAGAAATAAGGATATGGCAGTACTTGTAGCAAAGCATAACTTTCTTTCTTTGGACATATTTATATTTTGCCTGAACGGAAAATCATCTTGGGAAGTACATCGAGTTCGAAAATTGTTGGAATCGTTTCTGAAGCAAGCACATTATTGGTTGAGCAGGATCTGGCAAACAGCTATGTCCTTCAAACCGACACAAGTGTCATTAAGAGCTGGGAGGAGGCAATGCCAATAGAAAATCCCGTTTCTTAAGTAAACTATCGGAAAATGTGATATCCTGGTTGAGAGGATGCATGTACAGATCATGTTTATGATAAAATGCAGCCGTTAATAACGCATACTCGTAGAAACAGTGCGACTATAGTGGTTCACCCGTTTGGTTTGTAGGTGAAAACAACATTTAATTAATTTTATAAGGGTATAATAAAGAGAAGAAATTAATTTAAAGAGTGACTAGTCATTGTTTTTTTTTATACCCAAAATGTTAAGGACCACAGACGTTTATCTGTTTTTTTCCAATCCTGGGGTTGCATAATCTAACGTACTTCTCCACAGATCTTCTCCAAACATACGAAGTACAGGACTGTATATCTTAAGGTGAAAGTCGTAACGCCAAGAGTGGTGCATTAAGCTATTGCTAAATTCAATTACCAATCTGAAAAAAGTGTCAATTAATATTGTTCCTAGTTATTTACTTGTACACTCTGTATAATATATGCCAATTCATATCATTTATATTTAGTTATAAACTTTCTAGGTTCATATTTGGGACGATCATCAAAAATGATCAAGACGATCCTTCGCGATCGCTTGAGTTTCTCCAGTCAACTTGAAACTTGGCGCAAAGACAGCTGTGATAATGCAACTTCCCACAAAGAGAGCAATCCAAACGTCATGGGATCAAAGGCCTCAAAGATAAAAAAGAACGTTCAATGAAAAAAAGTGTTGCAGCATTTTTTAAAGGCTGACAAATATTTTCACACGAGATGAATTTACAATTTTATCAACTTTTTAAAATCTTTGATAACCAAGGAGGCTTGAATATAAGAAATTAAATTTATACGATATATCATAAACTGGGAGGATATTACCTTTTTAGTTTGACAGCAATCATCAATAACTGTCAGAGAAGTAGCCATTCTTGGTGCTCCTTATTTATCATTTCATGGCATACTAACAGACATTCTCGAGGTCGTGTTTTCGTATCGTTGTTATTTGATTGGTTATTTTGGTTTCAATTTCATAAATGATTATCTTTTGTTATAGAAGAGTGTATTTGAGCTGTTTATCATTTCAAAGTTAACTTTCTTTTGTTCCATGAGATCTAAGATGCATAATATTTTAAATTGTGTCTTTGTTATTTTTTACTTGGACACGCTAACGTATCTAAAATAACAAACAAACAAAAAACAAAACAAAAACAAAAAACTACAGATAAATCGCACTAAGCAACAACAAACATACATAGGAAGCAAAAAACTTTTTCATATTTCAGGGGTAGTCAGAAATTAGTCGGTAGAGGGTGGCACACATTACGGACGCGACGTTAGAATTCTTCCTTAGCAAAGCTAAAGGTAAGATCGGATCGAATTTAGTCTTTTCGTATCAAATGAATTAATGGAAGCGTAAACATCCTGGTGATTGTATCATACAATGGCTGTCTTTAAGGTTAAAAAAATACATTGTTGTGCTGCTAAAAGATGAAATATTGTGCTGATTCCTAATTCTATATTTTCCTTGAGAAAAAATTTTGAAACATATAAAGGCCAAGATCTCGGAGATACCCGCAAAATCCTTTCACAGACGAGACTTGAGGGCTCAATAGTGTTAGCAGTAGTGATTCGCACCCTTTATTTGGGATTTTGACAATTACAACACCGTGAATTTCAAAGGAAAGGCCGTAAGGACTAGTAGGACACCGTCAATAAGGCAATTCCAATAGGTTATTACACAGACAGTCACAACCGTGCTATGCTCAGCAACCAAAATCAGACAGGCGACCAAATTAGAACATCAGGATGAAGGGACATAACTTGAGGAAATCCATACTTTTAATTATAGCCCTGGCAATCAGGAGCCACGGTCAAAAATTGCCTCCTTGCCGTGGCCACCAGACTTAAGAGCCAGTCAGGGCAGTGTTTTCGATCAGACAAGTAATGTTCTCAACAGATTATGGCTACCGCAGACGGGGCTATTATTGAACAGAATGAGGTCGAGCTACTCTCTTTCCCCGTTTTTTAAATACATTTTTACCTTAACTTCCCCTATTTAATGTCTTTTTTTAACCACGTTTCAGCGCCAATGTCCCCTTTTGATAATTTTCTTCCTCGATCTCTGACAGTATTGTCATTTTTTTACTCCAATCATCTTCTATCTTTAACAGCTGTCCTTTTTTTATCTCTTGTTGTTCTTCTTTCCTTATAAATACCCTCTCCACCCTCCAAGTCTGCGTTATCTGTCTGTCAGTCTCTCTTTCTCCCTTTGCTTTCATTCTCCAGCGATCTCCCTCTCACTTTCTCAGTCATTTCCAGTTCGTTAGGCGAGATCTACCAGACACACTTACAACATCCAATTCATATCAGCCCCACACGATGTACCCGTAACAACTAAACCATGGTTGGGACACCATCTTGACCACAGCCATGTGCTTAATTTGCTGTCCCTGGAATTTCAAGGGCCGTCATCTACTTCTATCCAGAGAGATGATTAATGAAATGGAAAATTTGCTCCCTCAAAATGCTGAGGAAAAATGGGTAAGGGTTGTTGTATACTGTGGAGGCGTTATCTGATATGAAAGGGAATTATGGGAAGTAGTAGAGCAGTCATGACGCAAGTTCTTCTTTGAAATACGTCGTCTGGAGAGAGGGAGGAGTTTAAATATCATCAAAGATGTCTCAGTTATTGAAAAAATATTTTATATTTTCTGTTACAGGCATATAGTGCTGACGCTGGACGCTAAACAACAAAGTCAAACTCCTTCTGGCACAGGCTGCCTTAATGTCCTGTAGATCCACATCTTTCATTGAAGTTTTGCTTTGAAATCGAATATTGCTGATAGTTTATGGACACACGTGTGTAAGCTTCCTTTGTATTCATGCTTTGCACTTGGCTCCGAAATTATATTTCTGTACGTATGGAGCGTCAATGTCAGATCCGATGGCTGAGTCAGGCTAATCCAATGAGGCAACTCAAAGTCTGGCCCATGACTGGAACTTGCCTCTGTCTGATTAGCGCTTGTAGCCAGATTCGATTAGGAAGCGGAGTTTAAAAAAAAAGCTTTCGCCTGAAAACAGAAAAGCGTCTGCCCAGTTGGAAAACAACATTCAAAGTGAGGCTTGACTGGACACTATCCAGCACCTAAGTGGCCATGAAGGAACCTGTTCTCTGACCTGTCTATAGAGCCTGACTTCATCTTCATCGTCTTATTTGTCATGGCATTGATGGAGGGAATTTTAATATTTAAGTTTTATGCAATATGATATGAATAAATGCCGAGATGATTAATAATCTAGACACCAACTACAATAACCAAACAGGTGTTACCTTGATACCATACCATGTATACATGTACAACTTTAAAGGTTCTTGTTTTCTTATATATCTAATAATATTAAAAATAGGAGCCCAGGAAATTCATTCTACGATATTTATAATATCTTGTTTTGAGATATGTAAGGGAGATTAGAGGCGTTAAGTGAGAACTACTTGTGCAATTACTCTAAGACTTAAAAGACCATAACTCTTACTAAAATATATATTTTGGAAATGATCTTCCTGAATTCACACCTTCCTGGCACCATAGAGACAGTTTAGCCTTCATGTAGCAGGAATTTGTTTTTTAATGTGATGGGCACTTGAAACTTGAAACAGTAAATTTAGATCACATACTCCTAAATTTCATCTATGAAAATACGCCACTAGGTAAAAACTTCCGTTTTTTCTGCGACGCACACATGTGAGTAATAATTATTTTTAAACAATCTCAAACAATCTAAGAAGATGTCTAAGATTATTACAGAGCGAAACTTTGTAAGGTCCTACTTATTTTTAATTATAACCGATTTTAGTGTCCTCGGATAAAAAAGCATTTTAAAGGCCAAAAAAGGGATGGAGGGTGTTTTGAAAATATGTTTCTCGCCTATGTTTAGTTTTACATGAAAAAATTAATAAACATTCAATAAAGGAATTAAAACATTGTAAGACTCAGTTAATCTACCAATGAGGTAGACTTTGTAAAATTGCCGTCATATCATATGGATATTGCTCTTGAAAAGAATCCACGATCAGGAAATACACTGGGACTAGTAGGGCGCAGCCTAAAGGAAGTTGTTTGTAAAGACACCGGGTGTACCGGGTGTACAAATATCGCCTGACAAACTGAACTTACTCGGTATGGGAAATAATATGATTACGTACAACACTAGCGCCATTACTACTCTAATTTAGCGAAAAGATCGTTGCCCTAAGAAAGGAAATAGATTAAACTAGGTTGCGAGCTAACTTCCTTTCAAATGATGGCTTGTTATTATAAGAGAAAAAATTGTTTTATAAATGAAAATTATTTTTTTTAAAGAAGAAAAAAACATATGACAAAAAATGTATCTTTTTTATAAACATTTTGACACCAGTGTTTCAAAGACATACACAGGAGAAAGAGAGAGAGAGATGGAGAGAGAGATAGAGAGAGAGGGAGGGATAGAGAAAGATAGAGAGAGATAGAAAGAGAGGGAAGGGGAGAGAGAGAAAGATAGAGAGAGGTAGGGTGAGAGAGCGAGCAAGAGGGAGAAAGAGAGAGATTAAGAGAGAGAAAGATAGAGAGGGAGAGAGAGAGAGAAATAGAGAAAAAGGGAGAAAGAAAGAAAGAGATGGGAATTAAATGAGTTAAAAGATACTTCGTAAATTTTATATATGTGTGGGGAGATTAACACGAACAAACAATAATATACTAAAAGCATGCACGTTTAAATAATAAAGGCTTAACGCATCATCCACAAGGATAAGCTGTACCTAGACCCTACTGCGCATTATACGAGCTAAAGAATCCATGGCATGTTTTCAAAGTTTTCCCATCAGAGGGAGCGCCATCACTAGCCATCAGCGTGTAATCACCGCTTTGAGTCCCCTCCTCTTTCTCCACTGAAATTCCCATTAAAGTAGAGCAAAGGCTATTGATCGTAACGTGTAAATGGCCTAGATTGTAGTTTTCTGTAATGAAGTTCATACAAAAGTCATCATTGCAACAGATTTTTTACATATTCTGCTCTAGGAAATCTTTTTCTAATGATTTTGATTTTGAAAACGTTAAAAGCAAATAATTTGGAATCAGTTTTTCTCTGATTTTTTTTAACGTATACTTCTTTCAATCTAAGACATCGAAATTTCTATGCTAAAAATTGTTTTCTTTTTATATAGTTGATCTAATATAAAAGGAAAAAATCTGCTTTTCGATTAAGCAAAATAATAATAATAAAATGATATAAACATGGCTGTTTCAAGTGGAATAAGGCACAAGGAAATTTGCAGAAGCGAATTGCACGGATATTAATTCTTTAGATTTAAATGTACGCCTTAACATGAAATCATCAGTCAATGAAATTGATTTATACTGCGGAATTTCGATGATGGGTTGATTTGGTTAAGCTTTGTGGGTTGATTAGGAGAGAAAGAATTACAATTGATTTTGCGACTTTTTCGGTCATAATTAGATAGTGTCTAACTTCTCAATATTTTTTCGTACATAAGACTTTCGGATGCCTACTTCAATGTCTACGAATCACACCCATAAAGGTGCCTAAATTAATGATAATAACCATTGTAAGTTTAACAGAGAAAGAAAATAAATTTAAATGAAGGCTTGTCAATGTCGCTTACATAACTTTAAAGACTTTCAAATGCCTGCAATCTTTGTAGGACCTTTACGTCTAATGATAATTATAAACCCTGCAAAGAGCCAAGATGCGACATCTCATAGTCATAGACACAATTTTGAAAAACACAGTAAGCTTGTTCTTTCCCTACTAAACAGTAGTTTTGTACTCGGGCAGACAAATAAAAAAAGGATATTCCTTTTGCACCATTTACTCCAGACAGGAGCAATGAAGTGAGTGGAAGACTAAGTCGCATCCTCAAGTTTGAAGATAATCTGATGGACTACAGAGAAAGAGAAAGAGAGAGAGACAGTCGGCGAAGAAGATATTGGCCACTCCTGATATCAATCATTCAAAGCTGATGCGTTATGGCAAGCTAGGGAGAAAGCGACCTTTATGCAAAGTACTAATTTTGTCTTCGCATCAGAAGAAAAGATAGGGTTAGCGCGCCGGGTGAAGGTTGGAGCTAGATGTATGAAGAGAACATCGGACAGTTTACGATGAGATTGCGTGATATGGCTGGCCTGTCTTGTCAGGATTCTTTGAACAGTTCGGGTGATGGAAGAGAGGCGGAGATAGGAGCGGGTAGATAAAATGATGCACACTCCGACTCAGAAACAGACGGCTAGACACAAGACATGAGAGGGTCAAATGGGATAGTCTATCTCGTATTGAATACATTCATTATTTCATACATTTATCTACAGTTAGAGAGACAATGGAAAAATGCGATCCAATGAAAGAACAGCCACCTTTCTATCGATCAATCTTTATCATAAAAATGTGGATAACACTGACACCATTGAAGACAGTAATACTAGATAACTTCCAGAAGACCTTACATGAAAGTGTCAATTGTAACTGAAACTTAAGGTAATAACAACAATAATAATAATCATGATTATCGCATACTATAATGACCAAAGACTGAACTTACCATCTTTTATTAAAATTAGATATTTTAAGTCTGCCGAAACTGTCATATCCGTAAGCCTTTCAAGGTAACAACAAACACTAATCTAAAAAAAAAGATTTTCTTATAATTATTGGCAGCATCAGATTTGCAGCATTAGTAGATGATGTCTGTTATAAACCTACAAGATCACTATTTTGTTAAAATCTATTGAGCAACAACCATAAGGAAGCTTTTACATGTTGACGTGTTGACGCTGTCATAAATATCAGCAATATTTATACAATACCAATATCATGTAACATAGCAAATCAATTAATATTCTACGCGCTTACCCCGCTAAAATTTCAGACGTAACCTAAAGAAACACAGGGGCCTGAATCATATTTTTATTTTATTTTTCCAAAATAATTGTAATTCGGTTGACCAAGATACGAATTAAACGTTAAGATCAAATAATCAGGTGTAATAATTGTTTGCATCTGGGACTTATGAATTTTGATGTGAAACGTATTTTTCTAATCGAGTGCAATTTGGGTCAAGGTAAGGAAGGCACACAATGTTGAAAAGATCACCCTTGAAACCGGATCAATGGGTTTCACAAACGTTAGAGCCAGTAAACGGTAAAGGCCAGGGAGAAGTAATGCAAAAGTGTGTACTCTAATTGATCTGCTCTTGATAGGAATGACAACCCACAAGGGTCATGGTCGTTCTAAGACTAAATCAAGTGAAGTCACCGTATAGTGAGAGCGTTGTTTTTACGCAACGACTACACTCCTCAGCGTTAAATTTTTCAAGTTGATTGTTTTCTGGCATTATTAATTGAGTTAAAATTGACATTTCCCACTTATAAACAAACAACCGATAAATGCCAAATTTACAAATTAAAAATGTCCATTTCCGTCTAGCTTAAAAGGTAAAACTTCTACATTAGAGTAGATATGCTGATAATGAAATCGTGAAACACAGAAAAAAAACCAAACAATCGGGAGCATCCTTCATGATTTCGTAACGTAAACACATAATTTCATGGGGTATATATTATGAGTCCGCCTTTGTATAGAGAGATGCAAAAATTAAAAGAAGAAACAAAATTCGAATTATAAAAAGAAATAATTTCAATCATTCCTGGACTAATAAACTAAACCTATTACTCCGCAAATGTACTTTTGTGGCTAAAGTTCCATTTTTTTTACTAATCAGGAATCACAAAATTGCATTTTCAATGATCTGAATAGTCGCGAATCTCTCGAGAGTTTCATCCCCATGATTAGCTGGTTACCCCAAGTCTAATAACAAAGCTTCTTTCGTTATTTTCTCGCTGAAAGCTTTTAAAATGAGTGAGAATGGTATGTGGGAATTACAGGTACAAAAATAGATGAGGATCCTATGGTGCGAAGATAAAAAGAAAAGGAAAAGCGACTATACTATACAACCTAAAGATTGGTAAGACCAAAATCGCCCTAACTTGACATTTTCTCATTCATTACCGGATTATTCTCTCAATCTATTTTTATCTCTCTTTCTTTTTTTAGTCTCCTCTAACTTTTCTTCTTTTCTCATTTCTATGAGCTCGACCCAATCCTTGTCGTTGGATCAAAAATGTTTTTTTTTTCAAACTTCCTCAAGACTGTTTTCGTCTAAATTGTCCCCCTTTTAACAAGGGCTGCTTACCCTTCGTTGAGTTTCAAGGACACACACACAAATTGCACATTATTACATTATCACTGTAAAAGGATAGATCCGCCTACTAGTTCAGACTGTTTTTAAAATGTTCCTCTAGAACAAAAGGACTTAGACTAAACACCACTTTGTCTTAAGAAGATCAATTATCCAGTTCATATTACCTGCTTCAACATTGGAAGCGTGAGGAGTAAGAATCCCTTGAGTCTAATAAGCGGAGTAACAAAAACCACATGACTAATAAATTGGAGAGGATGGGAAGAAACTTGAGAGAGATAGAGAGAGCGAAGAGAGAGAGAGAGAAAGAGAGAGAGAGAGATAGATAAATAGGTAGATAGAGACAGAGGGAGAGCAGACAGTGAGAGAGAGAGAGAGAAAGAGAGAGATAGAGAGAGAGAGAGAGAGAGAGAGAGAGAGAGAGAGAGAGAGAGAGAGAGAGAGAGAGAGAGAGAGAGAGAGAGAAAGACAGACAGAGAGAAAAAGAGGGCGATAGCTAGTGAAAAAAGAAAAAAGACTTTGTGATCAAATAGTAGGTAGGAAAAAGATGGTAAAAAAGGGACAAAGATGGTATAAAGGAATGAGTGAGAGAGACAGACAAACAAACAGACAAAGAGAGAAAGCGAAAGAGGGACAGAGAGAGAGAGAGAGAGAGAGAGAGAGAAAGACAGAGAGAGAGAGACAGAGAGAGAGAGAGAGCCAGAGAGAGACAGAGAGAGACAGAGAGAGAGAGAGAGAGAGAGAGAGAGAGAGATAAACAGAGCGAGAAAGAGTAAGAGGAAAACAAAAGGTAGACAGAAATTACAAAGTAAGTTTTTTTCGGGAGGAGATCAAAGTATGGCATATTTGGATTTCATGAGGGTCAAAGCTGAAACTTCATGTCCAATAAATCATTGAAGCAACCAATTTGTAGGCCATTCACTTTCTAATGGTTCACCCAACCTTTCAATGCATTTTTTTCTAACCAAGAAAGCAATTAGTCTATCAATTTAGCATTATATTTACCAAGCTATCGATATTTTTCTCTATCCGTTTTGCCAGAATTGTGCACCTCTCCTCTCTATCTCTCTTCTCTCTGTGCCAATGCCTCTACCTCTCTGTCTCTAGCTGCCTCTCTATCTTATATTTAATAATTATATTTATGAATAACGAATTGTTTGCGTTTCTGGTTAGTGCTGGTCAAAACACTATAAAAATGAATTAGTATGTCAAGGTTCTGTCAATATGTTATATGTAACTAATCAAATGTTAAGCTTTGCCTCCCCTCACTAAGTCTTATTATTAAAAACCATTCACAAACTACTTGTGTTTTCGCCCTTACCTTACCTCTCTCGTTTATCAAACGTAGCACTCTGTCTCTGATGCCCAGCTTGTTTTGCTTTTTTTTCCCTTTCTTCTATAGCCCTGCTTCAGGAAGCTTAATCTAATGACTTTTAATCCGTCCTCCCTCCTTAACAAGATTAGCCCCGAGTCTGGCAGCGGGAATCCCCACTAACGCTGGATGTTTGGTTGGGATTAGCGGGACGCGACCGAACTGAAGATAGAGACGTTTAAGATACTAAAAAAAGAAGAAAACAACAACAAAAACAACAACAACAACAAAAACAACAACACAACAACAACGAAAAGATAGAAAAACTGAGGTACTATTGGGGGTGGTGAAAACGAGCAGTAGAGGCAGAATGAGCAAGAAAGAAAGAAAGAAGTAGATTGAAGCTTTCAAGGATAAAGGTAGGCAGGCGAGTGAGTAAACAAAGAAGAGAAGAAAAAAGAGTGTAATGAGGTCAAGATGGAAAAAGAGAAAGAGAAATGCGATTGATATCGAGGGAAAAAGGAGAGATAGTTTGATGGAAGGAATGTTAGAGACATCTAGATAGATAGATAGATAGATAGATAGATAGATAGATAGATAGATAGATAGAAAGATAGATAGATAGATAGATAGATAGACATTAGCAAGGCTAGGCCGACACAGTTGTTAATCATTTCAGACCATCATGACCTGACTTTGTCTAATCACCAGCGTCAACAATTATTAAGTTTTATTCAATCAAGATTGTGGACTCCCAAAGCTATGTTTATGCAGTTGGGCAAACATGCAAACATTTGCTTCTAGATCATGGAAAAAAAACAACAAAACCACTGCAAGATAATCATGGTTCATTTTGACATTCATTTAGAAATGAAGCGTTAGTTTTTATGTTTTACCATCATTCAAAACATGATAGAGATGGGGGAAAACAAAACAAAACACAAAAAACAAAGAACACAACAATAACAAGTAAAAGGTGAGAAAAGGACTGAGTCTGGTGACGGAAAACAAACATGATTTTCAGCATCTTTGTGTTATAGTAACCTTTGTGTGTGTATCATTGTTTGATAACCTGCTAAACAAGACTTAGGCTATCGATGCTGGATCATGCAGGAATTGTTGACAAATACTAACAGACTTGCACGTACTGGTTGCAGGGTCATGCCGATGTCACGAACTAGCAAATAGGTAACCATTTACTAATATAACAGTCAATACGTTTTTCTGTCTGTGGTGTCATAAATACGCACATGGGCCTAATCCTTGATGGTACAGCACAAACACGCAAACAAAAGAAAAACAACAACAAAAAACAATAGAGCAATAATATACAACAGTGGATCTTAAATCATTGGTTTTAATAAATGAAACAAGTTTTACGCCTAGAAACAAACAAAAAACCCAATAAAAAACAAGAACTAACATCCCCTAAAAAAAAAAACAACAACCCCCCCCCCCCCCAAAAAAAAAAAAAAGAAGACAAAAAAAAACAAAAAAAAACTAAACAATTAATTTCACATGCTCACAAGCTCTTGACTCGTGCCTCATATCGTCACAGTAAAGTGACCAACCCAACCAGAAGAGGATGAAATTGGACAATAATTGTTTGACCTATCGCAGGTTTCGAACTTGGGATCTTCCGATTTAAAGACAAACGTTCTACCACTTGGGCTAGTTTGCCTATCTCGGCAGTGACAACGACCATGGCCAGAAATCTTCTAAACTAATCAAAGCAACGACTTTGGCGCATATTATAGACAGTCAAAATGCTTCTAGTGGAATAATTATCAATCTAGCTTCGATCTTGCATTTACTCTGAGCTTCAAAGTTTAATAACTTGAGTCAGAATTTTTTTGTGAGGGTTGAAGTCCCTTCTAAAAACGAAATGCATTTTTGTTGTCAATAGTACGTTTTCACATTTTTATTCTGGAATAATAGTAAGCGACTATCATTTTTAAAGTGCGAATTCCATCGGTATTAAGACATAACGCAAACCGTCACGTCGATCTGGTAACTCAACTGATACCAATAGATTCGTTGTTATGCGCATTTTGGTGTATGTGCACAAGCATGGTCGTAAAAAAAAGAATTAAAAAGAAAAAAAATAACATAACCTCAACTTTTCAAAATGGTTTTACATCCATCTATTTTGGAAATGTTAATACAACCCCGAATGTCTCTCTGAAGCGATTTTATATATAGGTACTGTCAATTTAAGATGATAAGGAGCGAGGAAGCAAAATGGGAACATGAATAGACTTGATAAACACCATAATACAAAACCATCCCGACCGCAATGATAGACTGTTTGATTTACATTGAAATTTGGGGGTACTCCAAATAAGATCATTACAATCGAACAGTTTCTTAATGATTTTAAATAATATATACTCTCCTTCTGAGTTTTCGAAGTCTTTTGGATTGATATTGAGAATGCTCCATGTTAAGAAGATTTTCTATCGAGGGATACAAAATAATGTTAAAATACATTCTCTGACATAAAATATAACGGTGTCTATGTAATCCTAAAAAAATTGGATCACATTCTTTCTAACTACAGCGCGAATTTGCGCTTGGAGATGTATTGACTACTTCACCAAAGTGCCGAATAAATAAAATGCACAGAATTTTTTCAATGACGCAGTCCTATGCAACAAGTACTGGCGTTAGATATTGGAATCCGTGCACCAAATTTGATACAGTCACCGTCTACCCCAAAGGCGACTCCGATGGCAGATGGAGGGAAATCTACTATACAGTCAGACTGTCGCCTGATTTGGCACGACCTCTCTGCCATTAACTTTATTCCCTCTCCCCCTGATTTTATTGATGCTCCCTAATCCACGGGAATCGACTGTGTCCAGTGCGCACATTGACGGAATGAGCATCTCACAAAACAAAGGGGGAGACTACTCAAAAGAAGGGAATATAGTTATTGTAATTCAATGACCATCGTTATAGCTCCACTTGAGATCGTTCAATACACGATATATGTAGGTTAATGATGCGCCATTCATGGAGCCAGTTTGGCCTCCTTGGTAACTACACGCTCTACCAAGATGAAGTTAGAACTTGTGGCTGCTTGGAGCTCTACAGAATGCTCAACTGGTGGGTTTTCGGAATTCGGAAAGAGTTTGCCTCTCATACAAAAACACATTGCGCTACATTATTAGACCCCTTTTAAACTAGATGTAACAGCACTAGAAACAGTTTTTAGTTTTCATAATGTTTCTTTTTAAGATTTTTTACCTATTTCTCAAGTCATTCGTCTTCTGTATTTCTTGCATCTGTTATTTTTGCCTGTCTTCAAGAAATATTTAAAGTATTTCCTTTTAAAACCTTTTTTTCTCATAACATTTTTTGAATCATGTCCCATTAAACTGCCCCCCCCCCCTTTCATATATTTTTTAAAGATTATCAGTTTTATCTCTCTCTTCTCTCTCTCTCTCTCTCTCTCTCTCTCTCCCAGTCTTAATTTTCCCCTCCTTTCTCTCTTCTCTCCTCCTCTCTCTCCTTTCTCTCCCTCTTTCTTCTCCCCTCCTCTCTCTCTCTCTCTCTCTCTCTCTCTCTCTCTCTCTCTCTTACCATGTCTTTCACTTTTTTTTTCTCTTTCAACCATGCAAACAAAAAATATTGCACTCTATATCCACTTTAAACAGGATTTAATGATATGAAAAAGAGTCGTCAGATCAGAGTTAATAATTAAAAATGCAAGTGAAACCACTAGCTGTTAGACCAAAAATGTACTGAGCATTCACTGAACATGAGCATGGGAAGTGAAACATTAATATATTTAAACTCGAGGAACTCATTTACATCTTTTTAGTGTTCTATCATTGTGAGTAATGCACGAATAATTTTACATTGAATATTTGTAAACTTCCTATCAACATTTGTTGTTTATAATGTGAGCAACCCTCATATTTCCAAGACGCACCTAAGTTCAAACATCTCAATTATGTTCACTCTTTGAGCTCCAATGTCACCATTTTCTTGACAAGACAGCACATTTTTTTAGATTTAACCTTAATGCAATGGACCAAGAAGATAATCTATATTTAAAGCAGAGACTGTAGATTTTGTTTGTTTCAAACTCTTTGGTTAAAGTACGTTTTGGTTTAAATGATGGTTTTACGCCACATAAGCAATTCAATTCTTTTTTGCTGGATAGCGTTCGAAGAGGGTAAAATCCTTTTAAATCGTCGAAACCTCGCTACTAATGGTAATCTTAACCTAACGGTGCAAATTGAATGTGGCGGTAACAGGACCCGCCAAGTAACAGATATGTCTCACCAAGAATGATTCTAACATCCTCATTTGAGCCCCCCTATCATTTACGACGTTGTCAATTAAAAGTACACGGCTGAGACAAATGTCCAGGTCCCCACCATATCTCTGTGTGGCAACACTTGAAAATTGTCGGATATAAGTCTTAGGACTTATTCGCTGCATGGCGTAGTTGGTGACGATGTACGTTAGGAGATCAACATACCAAACTATTTCACCGATGTCAAAATATTTCTTGTACACCCAACCCCTCTCAAATATTTGTTTTCTCCTGAATTATCTGTGCCTTACTAATGCGACGGACAGACGCATCTCTAAAGTTTTTTTTTTTCAAACTCTAGCATTACAACGAAGCCAGCCCATGACCCAGTATTAATTTTCTAACCTACAGGTCATCTTGGCTGGTTAATGTATCGAATGACACTATCGAGTGGTCCCGATGTTCAGCGTTCTTAAAGCCTCATCTCTCTATCTAATCCCTTGTTCAACCAGTTACATAAGGCGAGCGAGCTGGAAGTCAGCGAGTTAAAAAGAAAGAGAAAACACAGAATGAGATAGGGGAAGAGAAGGAGGGCATTCTCGCGTGAGTGGCTCTGGCTCCCATAAACGTGAGAATCCACAAACTGAGAGGCGTAAAGGCAGCCCCAACTATCATCGTGCCGGAAATTGAATTCTTTAGGGCTGAGTCTGCCCGATAAAGCATTAGTCCAGACCCATATAGTCATCGAGTCCTTCCTTGCTCTTATCTCAGTATATATCCAAACATATCGATCTAGTGATATGACCTGACACACCACTTTATTGTTATATTATTGTAGTTCATTGGTTATGATCTCAGTGAGGATACATCAAATTTGGTTATAAAGGAAAATCATAGTTTTATAGTCAATGAAATAGCATATGGGCTCGTCATTAAACGTATACTTAAAACTACCAAGAAAGAAGTCAGCATTACAAGGTAATCAGTGTATGTGCCCTCATTGCCAGTCGCTGAGATAATCGCCAGACTGAGACAGTGATGCACTAGACCACAGGAACACCTTAAGCGATTTGAAAAGCTCATCATGGTGTAAATGGTGAAATGTATATGCCAAACAAGCCAGGCAATTCTAGTTAGCTTCAGAAGTTGCCACACAATTAAATAAAAGGCAACAGTATATTAATATTAATGTGAGTTACACTTAATGTAATGAATAGAATCATAACCATTCTTTAAAAACAATTCATTGAGCAACAGTGAGAATCTATTAATAACTCCTTTTTCCTCTCATCCTCCTCTTCCTACTCCTTGTTTTTCTTTTTCTTGTTTTTTTTTTTCTTCTTCTTCTTCTTCTTCTTCTTCTTTTTTTTTCCTTCTTCTCCTTCTTCTTTTTCTTTTCTAACTACCCTGCCACTCTTCCCTCGCTCTTATTTTCCTCCTCCTACACCTACCTTCTATCTTCTCTTTAATTTTTCTTTCTAATTGTGCTGTCTTTCCACCACTGGGACATACTCGTCTCCACTCGCCACATCAGCTCTCAGACTGTCTTTCGCGACCCTGACTTATGACTTAGATTTCTTATCGAAAACCATTTTGTATTCATGAGCTCTAAGTCGGTGGGCTGCGATGATTTTCTCTCCCCCAAGCCCAGGTCAATATTGCAAAGATTCTATTTCCTTTGGTGAAAATAAGTGTAATAGGAAATGCCATTTGAGCCGCTCGGAAGTAATTGAAACATGTCAATTCTCATTTGGCCAAAAGAAATATTTAAGTGGCAGATTCTCTTCAAATGTACAAGATATAAAGAAAGCCAAAAGGCACGGTGAGAAGAGAAATTCTTTTTTAATTCAAAGTTTTTTTTTAATAACAGGGAAGCTTGCCAGCTCTCATCAGATATGGCCAAGATCGTTTAGGAATAAAATGAACTATAAAAATCATTTTTTACAGAAAAATGTATGGGGAAGGACTGGTAGAGAGAAGACGAGATAGATAGAGACAGACAGGCAGATATAGATAGAGATAGATATATAGATAGATAGATAGATAGATAGATAGATAGATAGATAGATAGATAGATAGATAGAGAGATAGATAGATAGATAGAGAGATAGATAGAGAGATAGAGAGAGAGAGAGAGAGAGAGAGAGAGAGAGAGAGAGAGAGAAAGGAAAATGAGAGAAAGCGGTGGGAGTGAGTTTGTAATGAAATACAGAGGGAACGAAGGATCTATCAGTAAGTGATGAAGACATGCAAGAGAAGTAAGAATATCAGAAATAGAGAGGAAGGGGTACAATTATAGCTACCCGGTATATTGTAGATGGGTATACTATAAAGATAGAGAGACACACAGATATAGAGATGTTTAGAAGGGAGAAAGAGAAAAGGCAATAAATCAGATATATTTAGTGAGATTGGATTCAGGCGAGATGGCAAAATGATAATTACGACATGTTTCATGGGTTTTTTGATCTTCAGTTCTATCTAATTGTTAGCTGTACTATAACAATGCCAGTACATTGAGAGGTAGATATAAGCAGAGGCGTGATAAAGGGCTTAGCAAGAGCTATAATAAATTTGGTGTTGGGCACTTACAAAGACATACTGAGAAAAGACAAAACACTCTTTTGAACGTATGCTTGAAGTCAATCAAGTAAGACTGGTCAACGATACAAAAAGGTCAAAAATGTTTAGATAGACGATTAACTTGAACAATTTATGACAACAAAAAAATAAAGCCTAAAATTACATCTTTTCCTTTACATAAAATTAATACTATTACTATACACGAGAAAAACGTTTAGATTGACGATTAAAATGATCAATTTATGACAACAAAAAATACAGTCTAAAATTAAAGTTTGCCATTTACATAAACAATATTTTTTTTAAAAACAAGACGCATAAAATACGTGACTCTAAATTGAACGATACCGTCCCATAATAATAACGTATTATCTCACCTGCACACACACACACACACACACACACACACACACTGATAAAGCCATTTAGTAGAAACATCAATTCCTAAACATCCAAGGTCTTAGAGATAGATACAGAAACATCGAGTTATTTATATTTACCAAGTGGCAGTTGATAATACAGAAAACCTTTCTTTTGCTTTCAATTTCGTTTATTGCGTGATTGGTGTTTAAAAATACCGTGTTAGTCTAAAAAATAAACTTCCTGATAGAAGTATATATTACTTATGATAGGAAAACTAAGCCAAATGTAATTGTGTTGTAATGCGGCCTATGCGTGTGCTTAAGTAGAAAGCGCCGAGAAATAATAAGGGCTTATTGAAACATAGCTTTGAACTTGACCTAATACCTGGTCGACAAATTTTACACATAGATTCACACACAATTCTTCAAAAGAATAAAATATTTCCAGAAAAATGGATTCTGGAAACAAAAGATATTAAAAGAAAAAAAAAACTCCTCTGAAATCAAACATGACACGCCACTTATATTTTTACATATCAATAGCGACATTTTGTCGCCTTTATCAATGGGTCTATCTGTGCAGATATATATTATTTCAGTATAAATCATAACGGAATATTTTTATTTATCGACTTAGAAAAATACAAATGGTGAGGTTGGATAAAAGGGACAATTGTAAAAATACAGGGCAGTAAAACAATGTCTGGTCATGTTGAGGTCTTCACAAAGATGGAGATGTAGATTGGGAGAGAGAGAGAGAGAGAGAGAGAGAGAGAGAGAGAGAGAGAGAGAGAGA
>RQTK01000070.1:600796-629370 GCA_003991915.1 Elysia chlorotica | reverse complement strand
TAAATAGATAGATAGATAGATAGATAGATAGATAGATAGATAGATAGATAGATAGATAGATAGATAGAAAGAAAGAAAGAAAGAAAGAGACAGAGACAGACAGACTGACAGACTGACATGACATACAGAGAGAGAAATAAAGAAAAAATAAAGAAAGATAGAGAAAGAGAGAGACATAGAGAGAGAGAAAGAGAGAGAGAGACATGGAGAGAGAAAGAGAGAGAGAGAGAGCGAGAGAGAGAGAGAGATTGAGTTAGCGAGATCCAGAGGCAGTGAGGGGGAGCAGAACAATAGATATGCAGAAAAAAAGACTCTTAATGAGGAAATCTTAATGAGGAGGATGAATACGACGGAATGGAGAAGTGGGACATAGCTAGGTGTTAAACATGTAGTAAAATAGTAACAAAAATACCAGACAAGACAAGGAAGTGACGAAGTGACACATAGGGAGCAAAATTGTGCAAAATAAAGATAAAGATAGAAACAGGGGGTGCGGAGGAAACGAGTGATTGGGTGAGTGAGTGGAATAGATTGAAAGAGATAGGTCGAGACGAACAAACTAAGGATTAAGAAAAATAACATGAATTGTCGACTTCAAGTAACAGTTTGAAACTAGAGTGGGGATTATTAAAACATACAGAAAGTAAAAGATTCAGGGAGAGACACACGAACAAATACACAAATAAAGAAAGTGACATGCAATAACAGAGAAAGAGAGAGAGAGAGAGAGAGAGAGAGAGAGACAGAGAGAGAGAGAGAAAGAGAGAGGCGATCAAATAGAATAATTATAATGGCTAACGAGAGACCTAGAGACAAACTTTTCCAGAATAAAAACTAATGCTAAGTACATATATCTAGCTTTTCCTTTCACCAACCATTTCTCTTTTAGCGCAATTTGAGCACAAACCAAAATTGCGTGGGCCTCCGAAAATCCTTTTCAATGTCCAATTTGCAATCCATGGGAACGAATTCGATGGTTTTATCACACCATTTAACCACCGTAAACATTAGAGCTATGCACGCTGCTTTACAATGGGACTGAATTCCAAGTGGGTGGGTTGGATGGGACCAGAATGGTCTAGATGGTTCTTTATCTTCAGTGCGGTCGCTAGGGTATGGCGGCAGAGTTGCGTTTCGAGAAGATGGGAAAATCGATTGGGAATTAAAAAGAAAGGAGAGGAAAATGAATAATTACACTCGTCTTGTTTCTGGAACACCTTATGAACGCGCTTTTGTCGCCTTGTTTCTTCCTCAAGCAAGCAGACAGTGTGTGTGAGTGAGGCTTCAACTGTGACACTCCGAGAACCTGTCTACACTTTCCCTTTTATATTTTACTCCCTGCAGACCTCTCATTCAGGAACAGAGAGATAGCCCGGCGAGATTTGTTATTGTTACCATTTCAGGCTTGCTATAATTATAATTGCTCTCGTAAATTTTTATTAGTGAAAACATTATTGCGATGGCCGTCTCTCAAATTATGTTGTTAAAAACAGCCAACGTGCCAATTTGAATGGCGTGAACGCTTACGATTGTCTAGAAATAACCTGTAGAGGATGGTGATATTTATGATACTAAAGGATGCCACTGACAAAATAACGTTATGTTATAAAACGTGTATCAATATAAATGCTTTTTCATAAATATTCCTCAACTTAATATGTGGCAGAAGTATTGTTGTGAAAATCATACTTTCAAATTGCACGGCTTATCTCTATATTCTTTTTCGATACAAGAACACAGGAACATCTGATACAAATGTAAATATATTATAAATACACATCTAGAGCGACATGGCGCTAATCCAAAGGCAGAGAAAAAAAAGGGAGGGGGGGTGAGCTAAAGCCAATTTCTCGAATGTCTTAAGGTTACAAACGAATTATAGCTGAAATATAATTGGGAAAACTTGACTGAACTGTGGATAAATGTTATTTAAACTATAAAAAAGGACCCATACACTGATCTTGAAATTGAATAGGACTGGTTCAGTGAACCCATCTGCAATATAACGGTACCGTTTAAGTCCTTGACTTTTCTGGTGGTTTGACGTACATCATAAATAAACATTTTTCAAATTGATAGATCATTCCGATAGATAGTAATGGAGCCCTAATGTAATTTACTCTCGGCCAGAAAACAACATGATGTGTCTGATAATAGTACACTTTGGCCAGTTCAATTTACCATTCTTCCCAAGGGCAGTCGTGGAAGTACACTTAAGGTACCTTTCCGTTCGTGACCACAGCAACACTGTGCTCGCAAGTCTAAACTGGGTGGCTAATAGCTTTTTTCGTTTTTACGTCCACATATACTACACACACACACCCACACACAGACCCACAGACACACTATGAGGAAGTTAGTACTAGTGCACTGCGGCCTCTTGTCAGATCGGATATTCGTCTGTATTTATTTGACCTTGAAATTAATGAACTTTAAATGAAAGACACACACAGAATTGATCAGGTTCATTTTCTGCAGAAAATTACAAATGGACAAGTTCTCTCGGTGCTATCACAAGGCGTCATGGCGTAGCATGCAAATCGGTCTGACGCTAGCACTAGGTCAGCAATTAGCTTTCGGCCTCCGAGATCCATGCGTTCCTGCACCTCATTATTGTCGTTTCCGTGGTGGATTAGAGCGCGTGGTGGCAACAAAGAGATGGCAAACAAAGATTCATGTGAATTTTCATCTTCATCTTTTTTCTTTTTCTTCTTCTTCTTTGTTGTTGTTGTTGTTGTTGTTGTTGTTGTTGTTGTTGTTGTTGTTGTTGTTGTTGTTGTTGTTGTTGTTGCACTTCTCCCCCTCCTCCCCCTCCTCTTTTTCCTCTTCTTCTTCTTCTTCTTCTTCTTCTTCTTCTTCTTCTTCTTCTTCTTCTTCTTCTTCTTCTTCTTCTTCTTCTTCTTCTTCTTCTTCTTCTTCTTCTTCTTCTTCTTCTTCTCCTTATTATTATTATTTTCCTCTATAGCCTTCCGCCCTCAATGGAGTAAACAGCTGCAGTGAGGGTAATTGCGAACTTAAAGAAGTCCACCCGATTCCAATTGCGCTGCGTGACCATGCTCTGGCCTGTAAAGGGCAACTACTTGTATTTCCCACAGTTGGCCCTTGGGAGTTAATTGAAGCTCTCGGTCAGGCTTGTGGTCTGCGCGATTCCGATCGTTTACTTAGCCGCTCGTTTGATGACCGTTCTATGGCGCACGAGGGGCAGTTTTAGCGCTCTCACTGGCGGATGAACCTCGACATGATTAAACCGTTATTGGACCTTCAGTTCAATTAGCTTTGTTTTGGAAAGGACCTTAATATCACTTCATATGACCCTCTGGCCCGCTAAAGCAGTGTGTGTCTGAATAGGCGTACTCCACCCAAAACACACAATTAAAGGTCTCCGTTTGCAAAAGTTTATTGACCCCGATTCGTATCATGAATATCCTATTAAACCTTTAGTCGTTCCGAGCCACTTTATTGAGGTCTTTATTAAATAGTTACAAATAAAATAACCTTTGATGTACTCTTGATTTAACCTGCTTCAGTTAGGAAAGCCAACAGCATGGTAAATTTTCAAGAAGGAAGAAAATTGATGTAGTTGAAAAGAATATTGTGTGAAGCCCGTAATTTCAAGTTCTCGCGGTTCAGCTAGATAAAAATTAATAAAAGTATTACAAAGAAGGTAAAGATCGAAGTCACTGTTAGGCTTTTGGGCTGATGAACGGGGGATGGTCGTTCAAACCACAGTTAGTTGCCCTACGTCTTCGTAGGGGACACTTTTTTGTATTCAGGGGGACCAGGGCGTCACACAAAAAGTTCATCTACTGATTATACATAATATCTAGTGCGTAGTAATATAACATGAATGTATTAGTGAAAAACATAATTCCAGTATGACAAAAAAGTTCCCCAATGCGCTGCAACGACGATTTAGATTTTAAATAAAAACGGAAAAGCTCTTACGATAGCTTATTAAAGAAAATCAAGAGCTATTATCAACTATAAGACTTGTGGGCATAACAATAAAAATGTTGATGCGTTTTAACCGTATTTTGTCTTTAATCGTTAACAATTAATTGAATGTTATGTTTTGCATACCCTAATCTTAGATTTAAAAAAAACAGCCTCCTAAATTCTGATTACTCAGTGAATCTTTATCAATAAGAAACAATACACAATTATTTTTTTTTTGTTGAGGATGGTATTTAGCTTTGATTAACTGGTACCTTCGTGTGCAGATCCCAGCGGAATTAGGTTTTTGTACTTAGATATACACTGTCTATGTATAACTCTTTTCATATTTCAGGTCATCGATTAAGGGAACTTTCAATTTGTGTCTCCAATTTGACGTTTTGAACGTATGTTTAATCACTACCTTCTTTCTATAAGTTCGATATACTTAGGCTACTGCAACTTTAATCCCTTTTCTTTCAAGAAATTCACATTTAAAAGGACATATCCCCCCACAAGTCCTTTAACTCTTTACTTTTTTCCGTTTTATTCCTTTTCCTTTTGATCTGGCTTGATTTTTTTTATTTTATTGAAAACATAATTATTCCAATGTGACCCCCCCCCCACTCTACCCCTCATGACTGTGCTCCACTCCTGGCCTCCCTGCCCAAGGCCATTACCCGCTTGTCTCGTGGACGGGCCGGGACAATCATTTGTAGTGGGCCTGGTCTCCGTCCTCCCAGGCCGGAGTCTCATCACTCCATCCATGGCGCTGTCGTCCTCTTTTTCCAGACTAATGATCCGAGAAAAGCTTTTTCTAGACAATGCACTGTTTTACAGCATAGATGGATAGGCGGCGGGACTTTTTAGGCACCCAGCTGGTCGATCACTTCCAGTTTCAGCTCAGACAAGATGCTGTTACGAGATTGAACAACACTGTGCTTAGATTAAAAATGCAGACCCCCAGTTTTGTCTCTCTGGTCTGAATCCCTGTGACATTAATATCTGCTTATCAGATCAGGACTATACAGTTTTGCTTTCCCCGCTCTAATCCCTCTTTCCTTCCCACCCGAGGATGGTATATCACGCACACACCGGATCTCTCAAGTTGATCGAAAACACCTTAACTGACAGAGGGTGTCTCTCAGGATTTATGGATATTTTTTGGACTGGAACTGATGTTGTGGGCGGTTAAAGCATCTCAGACAGTGAAAATGGCAGTGGATAACTGTGGTGGTGGAAATGAAGGTTTTACGTTAGACGGAGGGGCACTCCCATTTTATTGGGTGAAGATAAAATCTGTCAGTGAACCATGAAATGTAATTTCTGCCAAACTAAAATTTCAATACAAAGTCGGTAAACCGAAGCATCGTCGTCATGATATATCAGATAAACAGGGAGACAATTCATTCTTTTGAATAGCGAATATCCAAATAGGAATGGGTGTTTTTTTTTTCTCATTTTTTTGAACGTATGAACACCGCGAAAAGAAGAAGCGATGAAGAGATAGAGGGAGAGAGAGAGTGAATGAGTTAGCTGGCGACAGAGAAAGAAAGAAAGAGCGAGAGAGGGAGGGGGAGAGATAAATAATGAGATAGAGAGATATAGATAGAAAGAGAGAAAGGAAAAGATAGAGAGAGGTGGTTCTTGGAAATAAGTTATTACAACTCGTAACAAGGTCATTTTCTTTTCAGAAACCAATTATAAATATAAACAGGTGTCAGGACTGCCCGATTGGTGGACTTAAAAGTTCTAGACGAAATCTTTTTGATTGCTCATAGACACTTTACATCAATCTAGGCACTTAATTAGGTATTGAATGACAACCATTTACTACGGTATTTAGATGGCATATGAGTTCAAGGTTCCTCTTTACCTCTTATTAAGATGTAAATGAAGAGTAGAATTTTTTTAAGAGCAGCTCCACATACTAAAAATTAAATATATAGAGTAAATTTATAAAGCTTTTCTTCTCAAACGTATCTTTGTGATACGGGAAGTTTTTCATTGGACGAGAATTTCAAAAGCAATTCATCATACTTCCATTTTACGAGACGTAATTAGACAAGCTTTTAACCTGAGCATAGGACTCTTTAACATCGCAGATTGGACAGAAAGTGTTCAGATCATCCCCCGAACCAATTTGACTATCATTACAAGGCAACTGAAAGCTTCATGGACACGACCCAACAATTTTAACAGACCAGAACATTTCGCGATTAGCGCTTTTAACAACACCTTTTTTCTGAGAACAAAATAATGTGGCTAAAGGTTTAAATTGTTTTTAAAGTGCTATTGAAATGCAAGTTGTGAGTATTTTTGCAATTATATAGAAAATAGGACTCTGGAGCGATTGCAAAACTTTTCTACGTTGTAAAATTACACCATTAGAGGAGGCTTCATCGTCAGATTCCGCATTTTAAACAAAAAGGAATATGATAGTTCTCACAAAAAAGTCGATTTGAAGGAACAATAACAAAGCCAGTTAAGAGAGCGGCAGACTGAAATGCATTTTTTTTCTTATTGGCATGTATTGAGAGCTTTTTGAAAAGGATTAAGCTGTGTCAATCTAGTGATATTCTAAAAAAAATAATAGGGAAAAATTCTGCGAAGTTCTTGGGTAGATTTTTACCTTAATACTTCTTTGTTTCATATCAAGCCATGTCCAATTAGTAAGTCTATACCTGGTGGAATGTGCATGACCTGGCGTAGGTCAAGGAGCTCCAGGTAAGATTCACTGATAAGTCAGGGCAGTGACCAGACCTGGGGTGCGGGCGGAAATTGTTTCTACAGATCTTCCCTACAAAAGGCTGCGGGCGACAGCTCGTTGCTACATAACGGTCCTTTAAGAGGCCCGAAGACAGTTCTCTCTAGACCTATCCTCTTTGCTCTTGAAGTAACAAAGGATTTTTTTCGTTTCGAACATAAACGAGACAATAACACGGTTTTATCCTTTTGTTATTACCGTGAACAGCCGTGGTGTCTTTTTCTTGTTGAACATTTCATAGGTTTCTACTTGAAGAGTAATATTTAGAAAAAGTTAACCCATAACATGAAAGTTGAAAAAACAAAACTTAAAAATAAACGAGGTTGCTAACTGAAAAAACAACAACTATAGTCTTTGCAGAAAAAAGTGTAGTATTGTATTTTAGCTTTTTCTGTATATTCTCAATGTACATGCAATAAAATTTGACAATAACTAGTGTTCCCTACAAGTCTGAATCGATTATATCATTACTATCATATTATATCTTTCCCGCTACATAAAGGAAGCAATGATAAGATAAGGAGCAAGGGTATTTCCCCAGCGAGCAACACAAAGGCCAAGAATCAGCCATGAAGCAAAAAGAAGTCAACTGAAAAGAGAAGTGATCTACAGGACAGCATTAGTGTATTGAATTCGACTTAGCCATCGCTGGTTATCGACCGTTGATGACAATCTAACCAGCTGACTGTAATGACGGGCTGAATATTGCGTGATCAGGCAGTAAGCTAGTGCTAGAAGCGCCATGGAACAGATCAGGTAGACTCCAGACACCAAGCAAAGTGCACTTGGTGCGATGCTGAGATTGCGAAAACATTTTGTGTGACAAGATATTGAATCCTACCGTGGGAGATGAAACTATCATCATAGTCATAATCGATAATGGATAGACAGACAAACTTTCGTGCCCACCTTATTTTCGGTACAGAAATTAATCGATCTATCAATATGATACCAAGCAGTTAATTTACACGAAATGGTTTCATATTGGTAGATTGATATCCATTTCAAACATTTCGTGCCACAAGATACTCTTACCGGGGAGGCAAAACTATCACCGCAATCAAGATCGATGATAGATGAACAGACAAACTTTCGTGCCAAAGTTCCTTGTATAAAAATCAACAATTAATGTACATAGTTAGGCATGGAATTGATAAATTGATTTCAACGAGAAATGTTTTGTGCCACAGGATACTTAACTCCTACAGTGCCATAATTATGTATTCGATGATGGATGGACGGACATACTTCCATGCCAACATGTTTTGTTGTACAGAGATAAAGCTATAAATATTATATCAAATCCATTAGGTTACGTGCTTAGGTATGATATTGGTAGGTCAATGTTCATGAAAATAAAGATTTATCTTATATTATCTTATCTTATCTTAATAACATTTTGTGCCACAAGATATTTGACTCCTTTTGTGGAAGATAAAACTATCAACGCAACCATAATCGATGATGGGTGGACGGAAAACTTTCATGCCAACCTTCTTTGTACAAAAATCGATCTATGAATATTCTAACAAACCATTAATTTACATGACTTGATATTGATAGATTGATTTTTATGAGAAATATTTTGTGCCACAAGATATTAACTTATACAGTGGGATATGAAACAACCACTGCAATCATAATCGACGATGGATGGACGTACATACTTTCATGCCAATCTTCCTTCTTGTATAAAACCAATCTACGAATATTATACCAAACCATTAGGTTACGTGGTTAGGTATGGTATTGATAGATTGATTTCCGTTGCATTGTTGTCTGTTTTGAGAACCAATACTTAGCACCTCTAATGTGTTTATATCACCTGTTGTTACAAACGATTGGACCTCTCGTTACACGACTGGTAGCGGCTTGACCTGTATACATGCCCCAATTTCCCAGATAAACTTATTGGCTCCAACAATCAATCGTTCATCATCTTTTTTCTTCTTTGATCCTCATTGCAACGCTTAGTAGAAGAAAGTATTTGTATGATACTGCAAAGAATCATTTACCATGAAAGCAATCCAACGTTAAAATTATTAAGTAACGGTAAATAAAAATAGTAATAAATATTTCCAACTCTCCTGAGTTGATCTAAAAATAATGACCAGTTAATTTTATTAAACATTTTTAAAGCGACAATGTCGTTGATTGACGTTATAATAAATTAAAGAAAAAAAAAAACAAAGATTTTTTTCATAAAACTTTTTTGTCCTTAAATCGTATTGCTTCTTATCTTTTGGTAACTCGTGTAAATTATTTTTTTCAGTAAAACGTGTAGTATGCTTATCGAAATAGCAGTGAAAATTCAGAGATCAACCAGAATCTTAAAAAAGATAGAGGTAAAACATCCCTTGTTCTAGACCACTTTATCAAACCGTAAATTTATTTGGTTTTGAAATCCCGTCTCGCCTGTCTTCGTTGGTTCTCTGGAGATACACACTTGTTTTTACAAATTCAATCACAAAAACTAAAACAACATTGGGAGAACTAGTACGCGTGACTCCCAATCACGTATGCATGTCAATGCATGAAATTATCAGAAAATAGTCCTGGGATTCGTCGCCTTGTAGGACGCCATTTGAATACCTAAAAAAAGCTAATCTGGGACACAGCTTTTCTGTCTAGGACCAGAGACCAAAGAACACAGTTTTCTTTCACTTGGCATTTAAGTGCACTAGACGACGGGGCAAAAAGTAGCAGCTCTTGTTGCATAAAGAAACTTGGACGTCTTCAAGAAATTACAACTTCGATGGTTATCTTAAAATGCTTGAGCCATTCTTTAGGTTTTTTATTCTATTATCTAAAAACATCTTAAACATTACGGAAGATTTCTGGTCATACAAGAAATCTGGACTTGTCAGACCAATTGTGAATCAAAAAAGCATCAATAAAGCATTTTTTATTCATATTGTACAAAGCTCTTATTCTCTAAAATGTTCTCTTAAAAAAGCCCAAATACAATGGAAAATGTATTGATTATTTTTTCATAATTTAAAAATAAAATATTTAGCACTCCATATAATACCCCCCCCCCCCCCCCACACACACACACTTAAAAACTTACGCTAACACACAAACACCATTTCGCAAGGTGTTTTTATCTAAAATGTTATAACTATTTTTAGAAGAAACTAATCAAATACAAAAAAAAATATTGAATCATTCTTTTTGTGTGTTTAGACGCGACATTCTGATTACACTCTAAATCAGTTTTTTCTAAAATATTCCTGGGTAACCATCATGGAGATTGGGATACAAGTCAACATATGACTAGGGACCCATAATTTAGACTATAAGAGATACGTTACAGCATCCCACTGAAATTTTGTAGTGCAATATTATACTATGATGTAGCCTAAATTAATATCGACAAGTTCAACATTTAAAAAAAATTCTAAATTGCTTTTACACAAATAATATTAACTCAGTCACATTAGAAAAAATATCCCTTAAGCTTTATGATTTTAATCGGTGTTGGAAACAAAATTGGAGATGGATATGGGTCAGAAAAATTTACAGATACATGTAAATTATTAAAGTTACTCTAAGACTAAAGAACCTTGTTAACATTGCGTCCAAAGAAAAAAATGAAAATGAACCGAACATGTGGTAAAAATACAAGTAAACATATGGGTTCTAATAGTTCATAACTGGCAGCCAAGAAATGGAAACAATACAGATGAAGACACGTAGGAAGATGTAGAGATGGCGTAGTCCAACACAAAGGTAAAGCAGAATGGACAGGGCCTTGTATGGACTGAAGGTAGTTAGGCAGGATAGACTAAAGACGAAAGAAATGAGAACTAATAGTAATAATAATAATAATAATAATAATAATAATAATAATAATAATAATAATATTAAAAAGGGATCATTCAGTGAATATAAGATTAGGTTTTGTTTTTTTTCAAACGCCGAATTGTCACCTAACAGTTCTCCTAAGAAACAAACTCATGACGCCATGGCACGCTAAACCCATCGCAGATACATGCCTGTACTGTTTCAGCTACAGGACAGCACCTTCCATCAGTAGGTACAAGGTAGGAGGCATTGGTACAAGCCCCAAACACCAGCGCCGCAGGGAATACCATCGAGGATAATTACCCAGTGGAAGATGGTATCACACAGAAGAGCTGCTGCCCACCGTCGGACGTGTCTCCTAGGCTTCAGGAGACGACACGTTGTCCAGCGCAGCCCAGCCCCGGGGCTGGAACCCACTGGGACCATGGCAAACACATTATTACCCAGGAAGGTCAGCAGCCATGGGCTCCAGTCGAGATGACCAAAAGAGACCAGGCCTAGAGCTGTGATTTTTGCCCGGAGGCAGGGTCAACAAGCACGTACATCTGGGCACACGATGTGTTTGGGGAGGATTTAAAATACGAGTAAAAAGAGGTGGGAGAGGAAGGGTTGGACTGTCCCAGCATATTAGACACGTCCTACATCTTCAAGCGGATCCATTTTTTTTGTTCGTGCGCTCCAATTGTTTTAGCGTGTCTAAAGGCGGTTCACTGGCTTCCAGAGCCACATTTCGATTTTTCCATTCACAAAGCAAGATGGTTCATCGTTGCGCTTCGGTAGTTTTATATAGGCTTTAAAACTGAAATTGCACAATCATAAGTGAAACGTGAAAAACGGAGACAAGGGATGGGGGAATGGCTCAGTGGTAGAGCGCGTGACCTCCAATCTGAAACGTCCCGAATTGAACACTGATTGGATCGCCCTAATCCCTACTTAATAGGGTTCGGTGTCAGTACGTCCGGGTATGGCTTAAGTCCTGGCATTCATGCGCTGTCTCTACCTTTACGTGGCATCGCAAGTGTATTTGTCAGACGTAAGTCATGAAACACATACGCTATGTAGCCTGGTTTCTATAGTTGAACGTTAAGGAACCACCAAGACAACTAAACCAACAAGAAGAAATAGAATTGCCTTGATGATAGAAGCGCCATTGATAGACTCTCACTCTATCTCCGCCACTAAAATGTGTAAGGATGAAGGATCGGCAAGCAACAAATTGGATATTATGCTTTATGCAAGAATTGGAAAAAAAAAATCATTATTCATTATTTTAACCGCAGGAGGATTTGTATGTTTTCTTGGTGGTCCTTTTGATTATTAATAATAAAGTTTTCGCAATAAATTTTATATTAAAAGGAAACAAATAGCGAAAAGAAACGCGTGCAATAAAATAACGATCGTCGAAAGAAAAAGTGTAAACCACATATTTTTTTTATTTGTGTGTCATTAAAAGCCGCCTAAGAGCAATTACCCTTTAATTGGACTATACGGCTAGACTCTCAAAAGCTTTCAACAATTCGATTTCTTTACCTTTGGATACGCCCGTCTTTATGCGGACCTGTCGATCTGATCCTTTAATTTGTTTATATATCTTTTTTATCTAGGTGTTTTACCTCCTCCCCCCTCCCCACACACACTCTCTCTATCTCTGTCACTGTATCTCTCTCGCTCTTTCATCGTTTCTCTCATATTCTCATTTTCTCTCTTTACCCTCCTCTCAATCATTTCTCTGTAAACTAATCTCCATTTCCATCTCATGTTCCTCTTTATATTTATAGTATGTAGATATGCGTATAACTTTTAATACTAACTACCTCTTGGCATTTCATATCATACCCTTAATTATTCTTTATGATATGATCTCTATTCTTCACATTTTCTCTCTCTCTCTCTCTCTCTCTCTCTCTCTCTCTCTCTCTCTCTCTCTCTCTCTACCTAAATCTCTCACTATTTCTACCTAACTCACTATCTCTCTCTCTCTCTCTCTCTCTCTCTCTCTCTCTACCTAAATCTATCACTATTTCTTCCTAACTCACTCTCTCTCTCTCTCTCTCTCTCTCTCTCTCTCTCTCTTTCTACGTCTAGCGTGCTGGAATCTATTGTGGCAAAGCAAATAATTCATTCGAAGTGCACAATCTTCTGGTCTTAAGGAGATTATTTTTCCTGTGAGAGGTTAAAAAATGCCTTGATTGATTGCTTTCGCTGATTAGCCTTGGTGAACATTCGATGCATTTCAGGACAGCAGCTCAACATTGGTGTTTGGGGAATAATTGAATGAAGAACATAAAAAAGCAGTCGAAAATAATAATATTCAATTTGTTGAATTTGAGTAGTAATCCTGATGAAAAGAAGAAAAAGAAGGAGATAAAGACGAGTGGAAAAATCTGAATAAAGGATTTTTTAAGAATTAATATATTATGTCAAGGAACGTGTTGGTGCAAGGACTTGGACCTGTGGGAAATTTAATCTAAACTTGCTGAATGTCTTATTGAAAAAGATAACTCTCAACCTATTAGATCTAGGTTAGGTCTCATCTGTTAGGCAAAAAGAAATGATAATTCCAAGTGCAGCGTCCCATTGATAAAAGTGCATTCTGCTCATGATTTTAAACAAGAAAACTTTTCATTGGTTACAAAATACACAAAAAACTATGTTTTTGTAATTTGGAGGCTATTGTTTAACTACCTCACGAAAATCCTACGATATTTGATAATGTCCTATAGTGAAACTTACCAAATTATATATATGGAGCCTCTAGATCTTAAAAAGTACTTTAAACTTCTTAAAGTGCAATTTTCAAGAACGAAAGGTCTAGGATCAAAGGGTGAGATTTTTCCAATAACACATCATTATACAAAACCGAAACTTGTTTGCTACTGGGTATCTCTTATATTACTCTTCTTCGTTGCCTCTTCTCTCTGACTCTATCTCAGTGTCTGTTTGTCTTTTTCTTTCTCTCTCTCTCTCTCTCTCTCTCTCTCTCTCTTTCTCTCTCTCTCTCTGTCTGCTTGTCTGTCTCTCTCTCTGTCTGTCTGTCTGTCTGTCTCTCTCTCTCTCTCTCTCACTCTCTTCTGCCTGTCTGTCTGTCTGTCTTTTCTCTCTTCTCTCTTCTCTGTCTCTCTCTCTCTCTCTCTCTCTCTCTCTCTCTCTCTCTCTCTCTCTCTCTCTCTCTCTCTCTCTCTCTTCTTTCTTTAACCCTCCTCTACCATGCCCTATCTTGTCCTGCAGTCTACCCGTCGACAAAGTCCCAGTCCACTCTCGACCTGACGAACCAGTTCTTGAGAGGCGAAGTTTCCCCCCAGGCAAGTACCGAGTTTGCCAAAATCAACCATAGAGAACGTGGCTGGAACAATAGAACTGTGCGACCTGACCAGACCAATCGCCGCTATGTCTGCTACCGTTATATAAAATTTTTAGTTGCCCTTAAACAAAATCTCTATACGTTTATTTGCCTCAGAGAAGCATTGCTATGTGAGCACTCGTGGGCATTCTCTAGGTTTCGAAATCGCCTTGCACCTTCTAGGGCACAGATACCACATCGTTACAAACACAACGCGGTACAAAATGAGTATAGTCTGTGGAAAAAAATATTCTTCTAGGAGAAACAAAATGATAAGGGAAGAGATAGATGCAATGATAGAAAAAAGATATAGATATAGAAGAGGATCGAGAGAAAGATTGATAAAAATATCGTGAGAGGTGAAGTAAGAGAGATAGATAGATAGATAGATAGATAGATAGATAGATATATAAATAGACAGACAGACAGACAGACAGACAGACAGACAGACAGACAGACAGACAGACAGACAGACAGACAGGGAAAGCCAGAGGGAGGGAGAGATAGCGAGACATAAAGTGGAGGTGGCAGAATGAGTACTGAGATGAGATTTATTAAGCTCAAACTTTACATAGATAGATAGATAGATAGATAGATAGATAGATAGATAGATAGATAGATAGATAGATAGATAGATAGATAGATAGATAGATAGATAGATAGATAGATAGATAGATAGATAGATAGATAGATATAGATACATATACATATAAAGATACAGAGAGATGTAGAGATGAGTCTTCCTCAATGCGATTAGATATCACTTTAAAAAGAACATGGTAAAAATCGTGGCTGAGAGAGTGAGGTAATTATTGACTCGTGGTTGTTTCGGTTTTTTGTTTTTTTTGTTTTTGGCTTCTTTGTAGATTCCATGGAAGTGTGTGATTGAAGGAAAGCTGGAGCGGGAGATGGGGCAGAAAGGGTTAATAAACCCACATCATGACATCCACATATTTTTGTGTTAAACAATTGCATAAGATCAAGATTTTTGCCCTCTGGATAGGAATGATGAACTAGCTTTAAAAAACTAATCTTGAGAGATTCTTATTAGGAATCCCAACATCTTTTTATTGATTTTTCTGGGGAAAAGATTGTTATAAAGTCAAGGAAATATAGTGGTGGAAGCCTCATATAAATCAGAGAATAGATATTTATGTTTCAGTGGAAGGTTGAAATTTATTTTAGAGCTAAAAGTTATAATAAGGAGTGAGAGAGAACGAGATTAGAGATACAGTGGTAAGATAGATAAATGAAGATACATAACAAAAAGGCAGAGAGGGGGTGATATAGGAGGAGAACAGTATTCATTGGACAGTGTTGGAATTAGTGAGTTAACTTATTTTTTTAAATCATGATTCAAAATTGTATCTTTTTCGGATTCGTAACTATCTCTTATGAATCTTCTTTATTCAACGAGGAAAAAGCGTTATATTAAGAGAGGTAGAGAAGTAGCTCGTTTCCTAGCTTTAAAGCCAGTCTCCCATTAATATTTATTTAAATGGTGGGCTCAAATCATTAAAACGAGGGATCGTAATATGCATCAACTGTGCCTGAGAAAAAAAGAGTAGTAGCAACAGTTGAATAATTATATATATCCAATTGTAAAATAAAGTAAAATAAGCGAATTTGGCAAGTATCATTTTAAGTATCATTCAGACGGTTAAGCATTTCATTGCTTGGTTCGAGAATCCAAAAGTTATTAAAAGCTGCCATGTATGGGCACTAGAGTAGTATGGTATAAATTATATATGCAACAAAAAGTGTTTCATTCCGACAAAATAAAAATACGATCATACAACATTGTATTTCGAAAAGCGCTGTGAATGCACGAAGAACATCTAGTGTCACGTGATACTTCGAAGCATGCTCGTGCAAAGAGGTATATTAAAATAGGTCTATGCTCTAATCCAATCAGCAGATTGTTTACAAAAAAAATTACAACTATCATGTGATTCTTTTAAGAGAAAGTGGTCAACCTCGTCAGTGGGTAGATTCTTTCATTTGACCTTTTTTGTAGATTTAAATTCGAAGAAAAATCAAGAGGTGAAAAATGCACCATAAGGTGTCAGAAATGTTAACAAATTTGACTAAAAAATCACCCAAATCTCACTAAACCGACACAGAAGTAATTATAATTGATTTTTAACGGAAACAGATAGGTTTACGACGAAATTTTAGCCCTTAGCCCTGTCTTGGAGAAGGTGTAAAATACGTCAAAGTTTCGTTCTAGGAAATTCCAATAAACACTAAATTGAAATTTGAGACGCAGGTTCCATCCGACTTTTAGGCCCAAGCCTTCTCATGAATACGGCACCAATTTCAACGATGAACTATAGCATTTAGCGTTTACACAACATTGGCGCTATCATGTTCAAATAGTTCAGAATTTGATTCTGCAACACAGGCTCGTATAAGTTAAAGACAGGATGTTGTTGATTACGTCTAGACATGATGTCGAGATAATCTGAAAACGTCTTGGCCGTGTTTTAGTAGTTCACATAATTATTTCAACAATCTGCAACTCGCGGCATATTTGCAACAAAAAATAGCAAAAGGAAAAACACAAAACAACAAGAATAACACAAAAACACAAAACACACCACACACAAAATGAAAACAACAGACGGGGCTGAATATGTGGACAACACTCGTTTTGTTTCAAAGTGAAATACTGGGGAAAAAAGAAATGTGAAACAGGTAGGCCTACATAAAGAGAGAGAGAGAGAGAGAGAGAGAGAGAGAGAGAGAGAGAGAGAGAGAGAGAGAGAGAGAGAGAGAGAGAGAGAGAGAGAGAGAGAAAGAGAGAGAGAGAGAGAGAGAGAGAGAGAGAGAGAGAGAGAGAGAGAGACAGCCCTAAGGGGAACAAAAATTGGAAATTAATTGATATTTTAATATCGCTGATCGATGGGATGCTATTTCAGCCTGGTTCGAGAACAATATTTATGTGTTACAAAAATAATAAAATAATCAGGGAAAAAATAAACACACCTTCGTTTGATAAATGCGTTATCATTAAATTACCTTGACTGCTTATTCTTTGCATAATGGGCATGATACATAATGTATTGCTCTAGATACTCATCGGTGAAGCTCTGGGAAAAGGCGTTAAGCATTTTTAGATGATGACTTATGGTCCCTGTGTGATGTAGGCTGGGCTCTTGGGGTATTGCTCTTGCTGTACATACACGTGCATGGAAATAATCATTATTGGAATCCGATCTTAATTTATCATCAATGAGAGAATGGGCTGGAAAATATCGAATGATGGATGCCGGATTTGACCGTTGTCTCTCTAGTAAAAAAAAGACAAAGTGTCTAATAACTATATGCACATCAAAAAATATAATTACTTCCAAGCACTAAAACCAGAAAGCTCTTGGGCACACTTATTTTGATAGTGAGCAGATATATCGTCGTCTGGGTAGTGAAATTAATTACACTTTTGGTCCATTTATTATTGGTCGTGGTTTAGAACGCCATGTATAAAAGGTGCAAGGCACAAATGGCCACATATCGACAAAGAAGGCCCCTGCAAATCACCTTATGAGAATACTTTGCATAACAGGCTAGGCGTTTAACTACAACTAGGAGAACATTTTTGTGTTAAAAATACATTCTTTAAAAGAAAAGTATATGTTAATGTGTTATTTTGTTTTTATTTAAGCTTTGCATTCTGAAGAAGACATTTTGTGTGAAGATATAGTTCAGTTAGCTTTATTGAATTTTAGCGCATAATATGTAAGCCTACGTCAGAGTTCCGACAAAAAGAACACAACCTTTACGGTTCCTTTTGATGACTTTCCATAAGTAAACCCAAATTTCGGACTTTGCAGTCATCCCAATATAAACATTAATCAACTTATCAAAAACCGTATTACTTTCCGAACTAAATACAGTTTTGCTTTCTTTTTATATCACCGGGGTACCTTTTCAGATCTGATGCTTTGCTTTGAATTTTTAACCTACTTAAAGCCTCTCATTCAAAAATCTCATTTTTGAGAAGAAGACTTAAATTGATAGGAACTCTTGATATATACATGCATATTTCCAAAAATACATCCCAAACTTTCGTTTTCGCCACGGAAAACCCAAAGAAAAGAGATGCTCTGTTTATTCCTTGATATATAAATATAAGATATACATAATGAACCCGTCCTGGCATAATCATGCATGAAATTTGTCTGAAAAGGCAAATCTGCCACATATTTCTTATGGCTGAATGATTCAATGAAGATTTATTCCCCTATTTTAATGAATGATGAAGCTTATTCATTTTTTGCACGTGGTAAGAACGGATGGGTATAATCATTAAACATAAATTTTCTGTTTGAAAGGGGGATGCCCAAAGGCCACGCAGGTTTTCTAATTTCTATTTCTCTTATTATTCTTATTGGTTGTGACGCTGCCAGTATAACGTGACCGTCCGAGAAAGGGGTCCACGTATCCCATTGTCTCTGTGGTAGCATGTGAAATTGTCAGTCGTTAGTTTTAAGCCCCCCCCCCCAAACACGCACACACACACACAACATAGCGGAGGAATCGCCTACCGACCATAGCTCTCGTCTGATAAAGTACTAATTTAACCTATTAGTTTTATACAAAACAAGAAGAAAATATATCTATAGCCGGTGAGATGTGACAATAAAACGTTTTTCTGTGTGTAAAAACCGTCACCTTGCGGCAAGCGCGTATTCAGAGAACGTTATGTCGGGGTTTACGAGTTTTCAATTTGTCTTAATTTTAATTTATATCCTCATTTCTATTACTTTCTATTAATATAAAAATACTTGAAATCAGTAATTATTGTTACTATTTTGTGCAGCCTATAAACATTACATTGTCCATCAGTATGTTCGAAGCTTTAATTACCTTGCCATTTATAATACCTTTATGCGATTTATACATAATGCGCACTGAAAGTAGAAATATCGCGTGTATTGTTACGCAGATTCACCCTTTATATCTGAAGCTTCTCATTCTTTCATTCTCAGTGTTTGTTAAAATTATCATAATAGGAAATGTGCATGTTTTGAAAAGATATTGCATTTTATATTATAGACACCCTTGAAGCATTTTTTACAATAGCTCACAGCTTTATGGTAAACAGAAAGATAGACGGATGCGCTTATTTGTCCCCGAAGAATTGTGACATTTTTTGGCAAAGTCATAATGTCTAATTATGCAATAAAAAGATAAATTATGCCACAAATGATGTCAAAATCTGACATTTATGCATAATCTTACGTGCTTTTGTAACCCTTTAAAACTAATGTTTACAAACAATATGCAAGTTCTTAGATTTGAAAGCTACATTCAGGTATTTTCATTTCATTGAAAACAGAAAAGACGGTATACCAGACTTCTTGACAATGTAGAAGTACACTATTAAAAAACCCATTGGTTTTAAGCCTTAGAGTGCAACATCAGCATCTGTGGCAATCATAAAGAGACTACTCAAGGCAGAGTAAAGTGTTAAGAATGGTTTAATTAAAAATGTCACCTTAAATAGCTAACGTTTACGTAGTCAAGTGATTTGGTGAAAAACAAGATAATTATACAGGAATGACAATGATAAATAAAAAGAAATCTAATTTCAACAACAATATTACCACTAATAACACTTTTGAACACAGCAATCCACTGATTATGTGGCTGTTCCAATATAATCTTACACCCTAGAGCGGTTGGGTTGAGTTTGTTTTTACGGCACGTCAGCACAGTAACGGCTATATCGTACCCAAACTGTCCTAAGACAATTAATACAGTACACTAGTAGAAAAGGTGACTCCTTCATCCCCCTGAATGGTAAAAGCATACAAATTCATGGGGGGTCATGGCTAATAGTGCAATAACAGTATTTAGAGATGGGTAAAGCGTGTGTAAAAAAATGGGGGTGGAGGTCAAAGCAAGGTGTACGATTATATTCAAACAGCGCCTAGGCTATTGTGAGATTAAAACAGAGACTCTAGATATTAGAGAGACGATGTATACATTGACGTCACAGTGCTAAAGAAAGGGAGAGGATGCATGACGCGTGCTGGGTGTGTGTTATTCTGGCATTACGGCGGATGCAGATCCAGCTGAGAGCGTTTTATGTAATCATTAAAGAAGGAGTGTTTACTACAATCATCCATTTTTGGCATGGGCTCTATTGCTCGTTGAATGTTTGTTTTTCTGGTAGCACATTTGGTATTCCTGCATTTCGTGTACTCCGGGTTTCTGGTATTAATCAAGTGATAAAGTCAAGTGTTCACAAAGGGGTTCGTTACCTGTCACAAGAACTTAAAGGGAACAATTAACTTTTTATTCTGGTTCGGCTTCTGCTATTTCCTAATTATGTTGTATCGCACTCCTAAACAATGCAAAGAAGGAGGAGCCGACACACACACACACACACACACACACACAGACAAAACAACCTCTATCTGCATTTTTAGGAAATCAGTCTACTTGTTGTAGGGACATTTCAAACCCTCATCGGATTTGTCAACTCAATTTATTAAAGTTTCAACCACAACTTAAAGGGTGAAATATAGAAATTTAGTCTGGATGGGTAACTGCACCCCGGTGTAAGTTTGGCAGATAAGGAACGTTGAAAAGTGTGTAGATAATGCTGTTTTACTGAAACAGGATTCCTCAAAGTACCCAGCGCACACTACATTACTTTTATTTCACTCTTTGAGTGTCTTCTCCAAATCGACTCTCCTTGCTTTGACAACCCATTTTTTACACATTGTGAAATACTATAGTTGTTTTTTAACCAAAGTCAGAAAAATTAGTTATAAGCCAAACAATGCATATAAAAATGGGACCAAACTAGCCTGGCAAATAAGTGGAAAGTATAACAGAATGCCCCAGGCCCTTCTTTAACCCTAATTTGATTTGGAAGATCGCAGATACTCTGTTTTAAACCTTAAAAGACAATAAGAGGTTTAAATTAGCATGCTTTGTTCCAAATAATACTATTTATGCAAACAGCCATGTTTTCGAGAGGAGAGAGGTGTTTGTTCGTTTTTTTTAAATTGTTTTTTTTTTGGGGGGTGGGGGCGTGTATTAATTAGAATTTGAAAGAGTACCAATGATTTATTATTATTAGCCATTGAAGCCCAAAATAGGCAAGTCTAAATAACTAAAACTAAATCTATATCCAGAAGAAGAAACATTTTCTTTTTTAATGGTAAATCAATTATCTCTTACGATATGATTACTTTTCTGTTTCAAGTGGAAAAGAAAAGAAAAAGAGTCTTTATTACAATTAATGGCACAGCACCATTTAAAATATAATTTTTCGCAGGTTTTTCTATTGTAATATTTTCGGTGTTGCAAAAAAACAATGAAAAGGATGCACTTGCAAAGCCTGAGGTGCCAAGGCCTAGCGGAATTTCACCGCCTTAATTGTGCAGACAACTTGTCGACCCACATACGCAAATTCGCCTGCGTGCAGCGTCTCGCTATAGATTGTCTCTGATTAACCTAGAAAGGTTAAGAGTACGTAGCTGACTGCGGACTGGAGAGTCAGGGAAGACAATCCTGGGTAGGCTACAATCCCTCTCATGAATCGGAGCTCTTTTATAACTAACACTGAATAATGGAGGTAAAAAGGAGCGTCTCGGAGAGCCAAAGCGTCGGTTTTCTTCGAAAACGAAAATACGAAACCAAATTTTCTTCCACTTAAAAAAAAAAGTTTTTTTTGCTGCCGAATGCGAAGTTGGGTACGGAAGGCCAAGGGATGCGATGCCACCGCATCTTCCTGGCGAGACAGACTTATAATTTAAAGATTTGCCTTCAATTGTCCATTTACCCAACATCTTCTACATCTTACAGATACGGATAAGGAAACAAATTTCTCACTTAGAGATTTGTTCTCAGACTTTTTCACCTTCCACCCAGAGTTGGCACGGCTGAGACGCCTGAGAGAGACCAGATCGATGGGGAAGACTCGCCGCATGGTCCGGCTTGTTCGCCGTTTGGCCCAGGTAGAGAAAGGACGAAACAAACACAATCTTGTGTGTCTGAAAACTGGGCGACAGGGGCGAACACTGCCTTGATTTAATTATCGTCGCCCCAGCCTCATCGGTTTGTGACAAGCTTCGCTTTATACAGATCTGCTCACGTCTGATAACTAAGTCGGCAGGGCAGTTGTTTATATGTGATACAAACTTGATTGTTAAAGCTTATGACCATGAAGATGATAGGAAATTGTGGGCTTCTTTAAATAGTGTCTGAGCGCTCTTATTCATATGATGTAAATAATAATGCCAACTTTCCCTCTCAATCTTAAATGATACAATTCAACCAATCGCTGCATCAGTATGCGTCAATAACTGGGCAACATTACATGCCCTCATGCCTCAGATGGTGGAAACTAAGTATTGCTTTTGTTTATATGTGAGCCAAAATTCGTTGATAAAACTTATGAGAATAAAGATTATAGAAGTTTGATTTAGGTTTCTATAAATTTTGCCTTGGTGCTCTCATTCATATGATTTAAAAACAATAACAGTTTTCCGCTTAATCTCATAGGAAACAATTCAACCGATTATCTCATCAATGTGCATCGATAACTGAATAACGTTACATGCTCTTTTCCCTCAGTTGGTGGTCTAGAGAGGCTCCATCAAGGAGGTGTAGGGACGCTTTTTGATATATCAATAAAGCTATGGATGCTAACTTTCAAGAGATGTACGGATACGCATCGCAATACCTCACCACCTCTTGTCTAATGGGTTCAACCATGGGTGTCCGAGCCTCTTTTCAAGTTACAAAACCCTTTCTTTTAGATGTAATCACTGTTAACAATATATTGGTCGTTTTAATTCACTCTACCCATTTGATTACACGAGGAGGAAAACCAAAAATGAAAATCAACTCAAACAAAGCAAATTGAAAAAATCAGTGAAAACTGGGTAGCCCTTAAAAAGACGCAAATAATACACCGACCACCTAAACCGCTTTCATTCTTACTTCTCTCTTCTAACGATCTTCCCTTGCAAAAGCTCCTGGAATTAGCTATCACAATCACCGACAAAAAAGGAAAATAAAAGAGGAAAAATTAAGTGCATCCGCCCAATTATTGCATTACTGTGAACAGATCGTGAACAAAAGGTGCAAAACACCGCCATAGAAAACCTTATGGATCCAGCCAGCCTATAGACTCACCAAGTCAATGGAACTCGGATTTCCCACAGTCGAACCGGATGGACCCCGCTACGAAGTATGCCGGTACATCTTCAGTTGTTTATAAACGTCGGTATCCATTAACGAATCCCTCCATGCATTCAGTGCGCACTATTGTAGACACATAGGCCTACGTAGCAAGTTAAAATGATAGTACAGGGATAGTGAAAAATGAGAGTTAAAAAGCTTTGGACATTGTAAAAAAAGGTAAATGAGATAAAGTGCAAGGCAAATGGTTATAGAGCCTTGAAGTCGCCCAGGATCCTTTGAAGAAATAATGCATTGGAGTATTTTCATTTCTTTCTGATTATCCGCAAATATAAAGGAATACATAGAACAAAAGGAAAAAATGTCATTCTACGATGCCTGCGTTCAATTTGTGGTTTCACACACATTTCGGATTGACTGAAATAAAGTGATTGAAAAACAAAACAAACTCTGCAGGTAGTAATGACAAACAAATGTACCTGAAATAATACACTTGAACAAATGTGTGAAAATATAAAAATATATAGCCCAACGTGGTGGAATGTACCGAAGCGGAATATTATTGTTAAAAACAAAGATACCTTAATAGGGTGCTACTGATGTATGTATATATATATATTAGATTAAGGGATATAAGTGAAATATTAACATAATGAGAAATCAAAAACTAATACCAACAACCAAGTGGATCGGCTTTAAACATGTGATATCATTGTACATGTATCTTGAGGCTGTCAGAGTGATGGAGTATAAACTCGATTAAATTTTATTTGTCGTGATATTTTAGAGATAAACAACCTCAAAGTTTGGCATACATGCTAACAACTTCAAACAACCACTTCTCTTATAATTATGCAAACGTGATCTTCATAGAAGAAACACAATTACCATATCAAAGCAAAAGAAAAACGGCCATCTGTTTAATGGTCTGTCACCGCATATTTAAATTAGGAAACTTTTTGCGGAAGATTGTGTTTAAACCTTTCAGAAATTATGCCAAAGCAAACCCTGAGATGGGGCTTTCCCCATGAACGACACGCCGCATGTCAAGTGAATCAAGAATTAATGCGCACTGGCAAACGACAAACATTAGACTTGCTATCACATGGGCCGAACCTGTTCACTCTGTTAATTTTTAGATCACATTTTTAATTTTTTAAGCATCAAGATACTGCCCATGGTTATTGTTCAAGTCATTATGAAACAATCCTTTCGTTGTTTTATATTCTATAAATGATTCAAAAAGTTTCCTCTAGTAAATATTACACTCAAACAGTTGAAGGACTTTTGTGAAGTTTGAATGGGAGTGCAAATGTTAAAGACAAAACCACACAACACAGACATGATCATCATTATCAACATTATACAATGGTTAAGTATACTATTCGAGGTTTAAGCCTCAAGAGGGACTGTCAATATTGAACGATCTCAAATCCGCATTAAACTGCTTCATCAAGGGGATTTTTTCAGATTATTCATCTATAAATAAAGCGGCTAAAGTCCATTCTCTTGGGGATTCATTATCAGACCATCAACAAAGTAACAGACGGCAAAAGGTTATGGAAATATGAACTGTGTGTACTTATTCAGCTGGGTAGGTCAATACAAACCCGTTAAAAAGTCTGACGTTGGCTTAAATAAAATCTATAACTAAAAAAACAAACAATCAACAATAGCAATGAATGTGAGAATTATATGATTGTTTTGGGGATATCTATGTGATTAATTATACATTTATTTTTAAAAAGATCAACAGCCAAGAACCCCCCTCCCCCCAAAAAACAACAACAACAACAACAAAAAACAACAAAAAACAACAAAAAAACAACAAAAAACAACAACAACAAAAACAGCAAAAAAAAAAAAAATCAACAAAAACGAACTACTTCCCAAAGTATAGATCTCGTATTTTTTCCTAATGTGAACCGACGTGTTCAAAACTATATGAGCATCATTACTGTTCTATATCGAATCCGGGTGCACATAATTATCATCCACCTCTACTAGAGTCGCAAAACTGAGGATAATAGGTCACAATGTGTGTTGTCGCCATAAACTCTCATTTAGCCAATATCTCGTCTTTGTCAATCACTTTTCATGCTATTCTAGTGAATACATCACATCAAAGATTCACTTCTCGTGCCACCAACCAGTGTGATGGGACATACATCTAGGACGTGCCGTTACAAATGGAATAAAAGAAGCTAGGGAGCTGCGTCTATCTTTCAAGGCCTGCCCCCCCCCCCAGCCCTTTTTCCCCCATGTTTTTAGTTCTTCCTTTTCTTTTCACTATTTTTAGTTTGGATCTGAGGTCAAGAATCTTTGGAACACGTGACCCGTACGACGCCACGGAACCGGCGGAAGGAGTTGCGAGCGGAAGTGCCCCCACCACTTCCGTAACAAGCAGGCTCGGAACAATTTCGGTTGGGCAAATGTCAAGGGAGATAATTATAAGGCTATATGCCGTCCTCTGTGTGACACACGGGCGAATACATAACGTATTGTCGTATAAACCATAGAAAAAGCGTAATAAGACATCTCCGTTTAAAATAAAAATAATACAGATGAATATATTATGGGAATGCCCCCCCCCCCCCACACACACACACACCAAAAATACAGCAACAAAAACAACAAAACAACTAACAAAAAAAAAAAAAGAATATGAAAAAAGACTTCAAACAAGTGTTTAAAAAAATCTCACGTTTAATTCGTCTCGAAGTTTCAGCATCTTTAAAAGACAGTCAGAAACAACGAAGCTCGTCAGAGGCATTGTTATTGCCTGCAAAATTAAATGATTAACTTCACGAATTACTCTTTTTAAACTTTGTAATTACTTTTGCTTTCCATTGATGTGCGATTGTGCATTATGCTTCGTAATTATGTTGGCGAGGCATAATTGCAATGTTTTAACAATTGCATTCGCAAAACTGTAAATGTTTCCTGTAAACAAGAGATGTTTCATTCTGAAACAGAAATTAAAAAGAAATACTGAACAATAATTATCATTATGTGATGTAAGTTATCTTTTAAATCCGGTTCTTTAGAATCTACACATCCATTGGCATTTTCCTCTTTTTTTTTTCGCAACCCTCATAGATTTGTAGATCTAGTTGATCCAAGTTTTAAAATCACAAAAAAGAGATGGTGAAAATTTGTATTTACTTCAGCTTTAAAATCGCAAGTTTAAATAAACTTCCTAATTACCATCTCTGTTTTATAGACAGTAATTTATCCGTTTGAAAACTCTAAATTCAAAAACTGCAATACTCTCTGAGAGAAACGCTAAATTGTTAAGAAAAGATACCTAGTTCAAGAGATTCTTAATGTGACATTGATTGTGGTCATGTACGTCTTTGTCAAACTCCCCGTCTGTCTTTAAACCCGTATCTCTCTCTCTCTCTCTCTCTCTCTCTCTCTCTCTCTCTCTCTCTCTTCTCTCTCTGTCTCTATCGCCCTATCTCTCTCTTTCTCTCTCTCTCTCTCTCTATCTCTCTCTCTCCTTAAATGAATGTGATTGGCTGACGACTGAGACATAAGTCATGGTATCCACTCACTGTCTGGTGTGTGGGAGCACATACATTTGTCAGACGTCAGTCTTGGGACCCTTTCATAAATATATAGCCTATATATTGCTGACGTTGTCTAGCTGTTTGTTTGTTATGCTAGTTTCAATTTCGAAAGTTAATTTCAGATCATGGATTTTTTTCCATATATCATTTTACTAATGCACATTCTCCTGAGAGGAATGATCATATATATCTTATTTATTATTTTCTGATCGTTTATACGGACTGGTTTATCGTTAGGATACAAAAAATAGCAACCTTTTCATCTACGTACATTGTACACCTGGTTTTCGTTTGAATATAATCCGTTATGTAAAAAAAAAAAAAGTTAAAACGACACAAAAGAACAACCTGAAAAAGCACCGTATATTACATTAAAATATAGACCGTGCTATAGATTTTGACGGACCTGGATTATGACGCAAAGACAATAGTACATTAAGACGAAATGTCTAGGTTGGCGAGGAAAAAATAAACAAGCAACATAGATTGAAACTTAACTTAAGCTTTTAACATCTTAGCTTGGGACAGCTTTGATGCATCCTTCATTAATAATTGACATGGTTTCAACACAGCTTCCTCTGCTCTGGTTTTGACTACTCGTGCCTCATGTACAAACTGCTTCATTTCCCTTTTCATTGACTCGTAAACTTTACCTAGCTAACTTTTTATCGCCTTATTTTTTTACCCTTCTTTATCATCGAACGTTGGGTATCGATCCCATGACATTTCTCTTTCTATTTCCCCCCTCTGCCCCTCTCCCTCTCTCTATTTCAATTCAACCTCTCTCTCTCTCTCTCTCTCTCTCTCTCTCTCTCTCTTTCTCTCTCTATTTCCTTCTCTTTCCCTTTCCCAATTTGTATATCTGTTTCTGTATCTGATTAGGTCCGTATACTTAGTTGTTTCTCCCACGCAGTCTCGTGTGGGTTTTCTATCTCAATAATGAGTATTACGGTTGGATGTCAATCGATGTATGCATCTTTGGCCTTATTCAAAGCTGTAAAAGAAAATTAACTCGGTAACCCCTCGTATATCAAAGTCCAATCTGCCAAAATCAATAAAAAATTTCGATTTTAGGGTTACATCGAAAAATCAAGAGAATCTACTTTTATTATGTTACCCATTCTAAAACGTAAATCTCTTGAAAACATTATTTGAATTGGAAATACGATCAACGTGACACAACTAAGAAGCGTTTGTGAATAATGTTCTCCTAGCACGGCTAGGTTTTATTTAAACAGCATGAAACGTGAAATCTATACCAAATTAAAAACAAAACTACTGGCCGACCCTCGCTATCTTGGAACGAAAGCTAGAAAGCTATGAATCTATTAGGACGTGAGAGTAACTGTTTCACTATCTGTGGAGGAAATCGCAATACAGGTAACAAATTAGCTCAACAGAGATCATTCTGAAAATGAAAATCGATTTTTAATCCTCACAGACTAATCATTATAGACAAAATAGTCATATCCATGCGAATACTTACTCTTGAAGAACTTGGAACGGTTTTAATAAAATATCGCAAGAGGCCGCTAGGTTTTTGCCGATAAATATCACTATAGTAACGAATCAATTTACACCAATAATGGTGTTATTTCAATCTACTATTTCTCTTTGTATAAAACAGCTTTTTATTTTACAAGACTTTTCCAATGACCTTGTGATAATAAGAAACAAAATGGATATATAACGCATCGCGCCTTTGGACTAATAATGAAATTGGTTACTTTTTCTTATTCCAAAAGAACACCAACTTCGTGACTTTATAAAATCAATACCTGTTAAAAAGTTTTTATTCTTTTTGGAAACTCACACCATGTTATTACAGCAGCAGTAAATAACATATCGAAAAAAATAGTAGTGAAATAAAACGGAAAAAATATCAAGAATTTATGTCTGTGACATTAATAATGAAAGTGGTAATGATGACGATGATGATGATGATGATGATGATGATGATGATGATGATGATGATGATGATGATGATGAT
>RQTK01000070.1:566727-600695 GCA_003991915.1 Elysia chlorotica | reverse complement strand
TAGGACTAGGAGCAGGAGAAGGAGCAGGGGGAGCATAAGGGACTGGAAAAATAGAAAAGCAAGGAAAAGGATGATGGTCTAGCAGATGATGAGGACGATGATTATGGTAATGTTGATGATGAGTGATTCGGCTACAGGGAGAGCCAGGCCACCCCAGGTCTCATTTACTGGCACAAGTGCTGGGGTCTGCAGAAGATAAATCATGTTTCAACTTGCACCAGCAATAAATCATACCAGAGTGGCTGGTTCTGTATTGACAGGCGAGTCGTCAGCAATCTCACCCTTCACCCTTCTCCAGCCGACCTGTACTCGCCACATTTTTTCGTCCATTTTTTACTATCAGAGAAAGGGGGCGAAATGGCTCTATTGGTAAAGAGTTGGTTTCCAGATCGGGAGGTCTGCGGTTCGAATCGCACGATCGTTTAAAAATATATTTGTCCGAATCCGTCCTCTACTGGTTGGGCCGGTGTCAAAATAATGTGACTGGCCCAAGACAGGTTTACCCGCCCTGTCTTGATCTCGTGTGTGATAGTAAATAAAACTGTAGGATGTTAGTCTTGATGCACTTTCACAATAACGTCCCGGTGGGGGAATTTTAGAAATCAACTAAACCCAACCCGTCATTACTCTCCATCTTTAATGCTGAATTTTTTTTTTTAAAAAAATAAAACATTCCTTTTCCCCTGTAAAACCTGTATTAAAATGTAAAAGGAAAGCACGCAGTGAAGGTCATATTTTCAAGATTCCTTTATGTAAGCATTGGTATCACTTTTTAATATCATCATATACGCATGACTTATTAGTTTTAATTCTGATCATAGCAGACATGTGAAGTTAATTAATACCAGTCTTAGTTGCTACGAAAATAATTAAGTTATGTAGCAATGACGTCCTATGTTAAATACAATATCAAGCTCATATGCAATCTTCAATAAGGTTAATTAGAATAGATCCAATCCTAATGTTAAATAACCATATTAAATATAGCAACTCTGTGCGTTTCTGCTATCGACCGTGAGTTTACCAGCCAGGGTACTAAAGAGGTACTAGGGTACTAAGAACTGTATTCATACAGACATAAAACTCACAATATCACGTTCGTATGTTATCATAGCCACAGCAGAACTGCTATTGTTAAGTGATTGCATCTAAAAAAAAACACTTAGCAAAACTTACGTAACATGTACTAAATATACCTATTGATGGCTTTTAACTGTACAGTTTGCTGTTGTTAATAAAAAAAAGTTATATAAAACTTTGATTGCCAACTTGACATTCGCAATCTCCAAATTTCTTAAATCCTATATGCAATTGGCTTGGATATAAAAGGTGTAACTTGTTTAGGAAGAAGAGTGTTGTTTAGGTTTAAATCTCACAAAGTCAAAATCAAATATATCAGATTGATCTACATTTTTTCCGCATTAAGTCTGCTGCTATTATTAAATCCTACTTTAGTGCTACATGTTCCTTTATCATTATCTCTCCATGGATCTGCCATTAAAAATACATCTGCCTAAGAAACTGACGCTTCTTGGGTACGATATTGTGTTTTCTTCTTTCGTTTCGCTCATTCCCTGCTCGTTTATCTTATCTCTTCTTTGATTTGTCTACTTATCTATCTATCTATCTATCTATCTATCTATCTATCTATCTATCTATCTATCTATCTATCTATCTATCTATCTATCTATCTATCTATCTATCTATCTATCTATCTATCTATCTATCTATCTATCTTCAACTATCTAAATATCCACCGTTCTATCTATATTTATTTTTCAACATTTGATAGAGCTCCTCAGATGATTATACAACCACACTCTTTCACCCACCAGTCTGTATGTAACTTCATATTGTTCCCCCCAACCAAGCGTCTCAGCTCTCTGTGCCCCTGTCTTTGTACTTCGTTGATACTGTTTTACACTGCGTTTGACCTAATAAAATATGGCTCTACCTACAGCTCCACCCACTCCTTTTCTTCCCTCTCTCTCTCTCTCTCTCTCTCTCTCTCTCTCTCTCTCTCTCTCTCTCTCTCTCTCTCTCTCTCTCTCTCTCTCTCTCTTTATTACCTTTTATCTTACAATGTTTCTTTCTGCTTTGTTACTATACTATGCCTTTTCACACAACACATTAATGATTTCAGCAGAGATTTTCTTCGGCCTTTATTGTTTCATTGAGGCTACTGGTTCCTTGGTCTTAAATATATTTACAAAAACCCCGATGCCATCATTGCCAGAACTGACTTTATTAGCGAGCGAACCAGGACCCTAACAAGGTAAAGCGCGTTTGTTGCGCCACCTTGGGGTAACTCACCCAGAAAAGCCCTACCGCACAAAATGCTACTTCCGTGAGAAAATGAAATGAAGGTCACAGGGTTTCAAAAATTCCATTTACCGACTACAGTATAACGAAAAAGTTAAAAGAAAGTAACTTACAACAACAACATTTATGGGTATAAAAAGTCAGACCAAAATGATAGCTTTTTGGAGAAGAAACAGCCACAACAGAGAGAGAGAGAGAGAGAGAGAGAGAGAGAGAGAGAGAGAGAGAGAGAGAGAGAGAGAGAGAGAGAGAGAGAGAGAGAGAGAGAGAGAGAGAGAGAGAGAGAGAGAGAGAGAGAGAGAGAGAGAGAGTAGAGGTATCCATGGCTATACGAAAATTTAGACAGAGGAAGCAGCAGCAAAAAAAACAACAAATAAATTTCGATAGAAACAAATAAAACGAGCGGAATAAAAACAAGAAAAGGGAAATGATATAGATCTAGTATAGCTAGTCGAGGATCACAGACTGCCCCGGTTCACCTCCCGCATGTCAAAACAAGACCAGTCACGTTAACCAAGAGGTATTGATGGAGAGACGGTGTAAAATCTCTCTCGTATGGCTGTTATTACATTCTATAGTACAAGAGTACTTTGCATTAGCAAGTCTAAGTTGACATAGACTGGCTCGTCCCTCATTTTTCAATGGGTTTCCCTCTATCCTGTTATTGATCTGAGAAGTGTGCATTATCTAAGTGAAACTATTTTCATAAGTTCTACACGATGTTCTGAATGGAATCATTTTTTGTTTGGCAAGGCTATCTTATAAAAAAAATTCCTTTTTTTACGTGAAACCAATTTTGTAACCACATCACACCTTGTTTTTTTCCCACACTGATTACATTTAATGCGCGTAATAGCTTGAAAAGAAAACTAAGGGATTTCTACTTTAAAGAAAGTGAGCCCCATATTAGATTATATGGAACACCAGCCAAAAGATAAATAAAAAAACAGCAGCGTTTCTTTAAAGTAACATACAAAACAAGACTTTGTCAATCACGTCTGGTCGCAGTCAAAGTCAATGATGTTAAAATATATGACTTAGTCAATGATATCAGTCTGAGCGGAAGAGGAAGCCCTGATCATTTTACTCATAGCCCAAAAGCCTGTGATTTTGTCACCATTTTGACCCATCTGACTTTAAAAAGTGTATAACTCCACCCACAGTTTTTCAATGTTTCTTTAACGCCGGGCTCCTGGCTTCACAACCTCAAGGAATCTCCGAATCTGGTTCTGTTTTGGAGATGAGGCACGCTACCAGTACGTCTACATGGCTTCTATGGGAGGTTTTATGTCTTGGTTTGGATTCCTAAAATTGAATTACCCTGAGTTCAAACTAAAGCCAGACGATAAGACCAAGGAGGGGAAACCGCTCGCGTGATTACGGCAGCGGCTACGTGGAAAGTAAGAAGAAAAAAAAAACCTTCGACACTCTTCCGACATTCAAAGCGGGACGGTATAACATGAATTATATTGAGATTTAATACGAAAAAATTCAAAACCATATAACCAAAGCAGAGATTCGTGTGTTCATTTAAAAATGATTTCTAGATAATCATCCAAATCAGCTCTATTTCTTTCCCTCTCTCTTTTTCTCTTTCTCTCTCCCCACCCCTCTCTCTCTCTCTCTCTCTCTCTCTCTCTCTCTCTTTCTCTCTCTATCTCTTTCTCTTTCTCCATCTTTCCCTCCCTCTCTTCTCAATCTCTTTTTTTTTCTAAAGAAAAGTCGCCTTTAGATAATATATTATTTAAGCGCGACACTCTCTGTAGTATAATGAATCAAAATTAATCTGAAAGCTGTGCGAGCAGCTAGGGCTCTCAGTGGGGCTCCTGTCCTGTTTTATGACGCTCATCCTGAACACCGCGCCTGTAATCAGTAACCGCCAGAGAGACGGCCTTCTCTAAATTACTCCCACTGCTGTAGTATCAATATAACACTATTGTACAGAAAAGTATCGTAAATGTGTTGGGGATTTTTTTCTATGGTTTTTGTTTAATTGAAAAAAGTGATTTTCCTAGACGTCTATATAATGTTTTAAGTAAGTAAATGGCTAGAAAATGATTACCGTTTATTTGACTTTGTGAAAAGCAAAGAGTAAAATACATTCTGAAAGCTGTGGAAAATATCTCTCACCATTCTTGACTTGTCCCGCTAGAACAGGATAGTGAGCTTTGGTATTTGTGAACAGTTACATACAACAATTAGATAAAATGGTTGAAGTAAGGGGAAAGAGAGAGACAGTTAAAAGTAGAAAGAGAGACAGAGAGAGAGAGAGAGAGAGAGAGAGAGAGAGAGAGAGAGAGAGAGAGAGAGAGAGAGAGACAGAGAGAGAGAGAGAGAGAGAGAGAGAGAGTATCAGACAGAAAAGTAGAAGGAGAAAGAGACAAACAGCGAACAAAAATATAGATTTTAAAAACACTATAGAGGAACAGAGCATGTACATTAAGATGCATAATTTTTTTTCCACTTCAGTTTTATCTCATGTGCATCCTGTCAGTATTTTTAGTTCTCTCCAGACTAACAACTGCATCAATCTTTGCAGCAAAAAATGTGGACCAGACAAAGGATACCAAACCCATTGAAAAAAAAGCAAGCTAAATAAATTGACATTCTTTTCGTGCAGTATAGAATAGCAGAACGCTATATGTGTATTCAAGCTTAAATCATCATTGTGTGGTGCCCAGGTCTCTAAAACCAACACCTCTGGCAAACTTGGGCCCGAGACTAATTGAGAGGTGCCCATTTCGATTACCGATGCCACGCAATTAGTGCGCGAGGAAGTGGATCGATACTTTACATTACCTTTTTTCCGGGTGTTTCGTACTCCGCTATAATTTTGTCGATTACACGCTCCGAAGAAACAACGGAGGGTGCAATAATGCTTTGGCAAAGTCCTAAACAGTCGTGAATTTTGCAACATTACTTGAGATTTAATCACAATAATTTTTTTTATGTTTTTACCCTTCTTGATCCAAAGTGCACAGCACAAAAAAGAGAAACAGAGAGAGAGAGAGAGAGAGAGAGAGAGAGAGAGAGAGAGAGACAGAAAGACTAAAAGAGGATTAAACATTCATGGTCATACTTTAAAAGAGTGCTAGATCAGCATAATTCATACTAAAATAAGGAGGAGAGGTATTTAAACAAAGGTATAAATTGACAATAAACCCCAGGCGATAAATGAAACAGTATAATTGATACTTAAAAAGCAGTATTAACATGCCAAAAAGTAAGAAGTGCTTGCGCGCCTTCACTATTCGAAACCTGTAATCACCAATTTTGTGCTTCGAAAGCCAGCGTCTATCCTTTCGATATTTTATCATCAAATAATTTTCATATCTCATTTTCAGATAATTTACCAACTGCTTTTACGAAGCCATCATATTACGTTAAAAGGAATATGCAGATAAAAATGTACCGTTATAAGTAAAAACATATACTGCTTTAAACTATCCTTTTTTTGGTCCGTTTCTCTAAAACAAGTGCCTTAAATGCTGTTAGTTGATGCATTACATGTTGATGCACTTTTATAAAAATAAGTTGCCGTTTCATCAGCACACCTGGATTTGTTTATACGTCTCAATATTATTTTGGAGATTGACAAAAATGAAATAGGCTTATAGTAGAACTACCAGAAACAAATACCTTGAAAAGTACACATTAGACCCCTCAATGCGTTTTCATTACAAGAGACAGCTCACATAAGTACAAACCTTGAACCTTCCGATGGTTGGACTGAGTAAAGTAATTTCTCTGAACTTATTTCCTTAAAAAAAGAAATATTGATTGGAACAAATAAGCAACAAAGACATTGCACAGAAGAAATTATAATATATCAGCTGATCAGATTTTAATGAATCCCTCATAGTGCAGCAAAAAGCTCAATCAAATGATAATATGAAAAGAGAATTTCTGTTAAAATACAACAACAGAAATCGAGCAATAAATTTGCATTATATTATTTCCACATTGGTTTAAAAAAAAGATTTACTACATGAATTTGAAAATAATCATTAATCAGAAGATATAATTAATTTGATCTTTGACGCCGCTTTATATTAAATTTATCTTCTATTTGGAAACTTAGAAGAAACATGAATGCACAAAATGAAATAATGACTATGGGCGATGCTCGGGTGGAACATCACTAACTCAAATTCTCATGACATTGTATTTCTTTTCCCTTGCATCAAGCCAGCATTTCAAATCACTGAAAGATATATCTTAGGTTCAGCGGTCATTGTTATTGGATAAACTTCATATTATCTTAATAGTTTGGCAACCATATCAAGGAAACAAAGCGTGGAATATGCTGTCGCACAACTTGTATACAGAAGACAGGTCAGTCTGCCAGTGAGATGAAAGACATAGAAAGGTGGAAAACAATCATAACAATGTTCGATTGCGGGCAACTTAGTAAGTAAGAAAGATATAAAAAATGCGGATTTACCTTTTGTATTCGGACATCGTTTATCTGCTTAGATAGATTGTAAAAAAAAGAATCCACAGTCAAGCCCAGCCACATGGTGCTATAATACCCTCTAGTTCGCGCCGTAATAACCTCGCTATTAAGTTAATGAGGTTCAACTAAGCCACGCCCGTTTCCAAAACCTCACTAAGTAGGATTACGCAACCAAAGTAAATAAAACAAAAAGTACATCTAAATTCATTAAATCTAAACTGTAACACACACAAAAACACCCGCGAAAAAAGTGTGGTTACTCATTCATACATAAATGAAAAGGGAGTTTGTTGCCTCTTCTGTTCCATTTTTATTCTTTAAATAGAGACGTTCTATCAGGCCACATAATTATGATACATGTATTCTAAAAAGCCGCAGCAGCCTGTATACCTTCCAATGTGTTCATATACTAGGAAAAGTACAATAAAAAAACAAAGGGCTACATAACGTTAAGTTGTAACCCAAAAAAGTTTCTATAAAAAAAGATAATGAATATTCTGGATAAGCGCATGAAGTGTGACAGGCTGACAACGGAACCTGGGCAGAACAGACGCACGCACAGGTGGCAGGGTGAGGCGGTGATGCGGCCAGTGGGGGCCTTGCGACAACAAGGCACATAAGGAAAACGAAGACGATAGATATGGGAATCTGTGTCTGATTCCAATCCAAGCTCTAACATCGACTTATGGAGCCAATGAGCGAACAAAAGAACCAGTAGCAAAAGGTTGTGATTATGTCATCGGTTATCCGGCGTGTGAATTGCAAAGCCCGTAGTGTACCTTGAAGGTGACGATTGGAACGGAAGAGCACTGCGATCTTGACAACTTAATTCTCCGATTCAATAATTATAGGTTGAGCGTGATTGATTGCAGTCATTGTTTCCGCCAGCTGGGCTCAGTGGGTTGGCCCTGCGCGAGGCATCCGGGTGGAATGAGACCAAATCAACACTTGGCTAGCTGCAAGTGCGCAAGCCTGCAAGCCTGCAATATGGCGATATCCGCTAGCGTAAATTGCTGATGCTGCTACTGTCGGTTTTGTTTTTCGTTTAATTTTTTGCTAAGCGTCCAACGTCAGCGCTATGTAAGCTATATTGCGGACGAGTCTAAAGACTAACGTCTAACAATTTTACGTGCTGACACACGTCACAAAGACAATGAGGTGATACCATGACTCGTGTCTCAACCGGTCACATTAACTAACAACAACCATGGGTTTCGACTCGGCGAGATTCCGATCGGAACACCAACGCTCTACCTCTTGCGTCAGTTCGCCTTGCCACTAGAATTCCCTGCCTGGGCGATGGTTAGACACCTGAACAGAACAAGCTCAAGGGAAAAGGTACATGGAATTCACAATACATAGACAACATAAAAGTGCAGCAGTGACAGTAGCAACCCTCCCCAGGCTTTGTGGCAGCTAATTATGGCATGAACTTATCCAGAGACTGATGTTTTCAGATAGTGAGCTAGAGTGGGGAAACAACAAAGCTAGAGAGCATATATTCAAAACACAGTTCTATTTTTGGTCTGCATATAATTTGTTTTAACATGAGTTACCTGATAACATCCAATACGTTTTTTTTTAATTGAACAACTTAAACTTTTCAATATATAAAAATACTAGTCATGTTGAAACCTAAAACTTAAAATGCAGTATCATCAACATCACCTCCCGATATCTTGTAAATTCTTAAAAAACCAAAGCAACCGCAAAATACTTCACTCTGTTTCTCCGATACGTTCTCCATTTTCTTATCATCTTCCGTTATTTTTCTTCCTTGCTCAATGATGTTCACACCGGTCAATGATTGTATCCCAAATTCCGAGATCAAAATCTTCTCCCCTCCAGCTCCCCAGAAACTATTCCATCTGTCTCCTTCTGTCTTCGAGTGTCCGTATAACGGCATCGTATTTTAGCGCGTTGAAAACAGCATTACCGAGTGGGGGAAGAAGCGCGAGCCACGATGACATTTCTATTAACTCGGGCGGGCAATCTCTCCACCACCGTCACACAGGGTGGCCACGCATCTATCCTGGCCCAGGTCCTCCGTGAAAACTGACCAAAGGAGACGATATCGAAGGGCCCTTTTGGTATGAAATTACAAGAACTAGATCTAGTTGTTAAGAAGAAAAAAAAGATGCTTTGTTTACAGCTTCGTCTTTGAAGACCAACAATTCTGTAGATTCCTTCAACAAGTATTTATCTTTTTTTCAAACAAAACGTTAGATATAACTATCTAGAGCTTTTAGTGCATAAAAGCATGACATTAATCCTCTAAGGTGGTAAACTAGTAACCTTAATTGGGTATGCGCTTCATTTTTGTGGTTTATAACATTTACGAATTAGATATATCTTATCCTTTGCTATCTATCTATCTATCTATCTATCTATCTATCTATCTATCTATCTATCTATCTATCTATCTATCTATCTATCTATATTAGATAGATTGTAAAAAAAAGAATCCACAGTCAAGCCCAGCCACATGGTGCTATAATACCCTCTAGTTCGCGCCGTAATAACCTCGCTATTAAGTTAATGAGGTTCAACTAAGCCACGCCCGTTTCCAAAACCTCACTAAGTAGGATTACGCAACCAAAGTAAATAAAACAAAAAGTACATCTAAATTCATTAAATCTAAACTGTAACACACACAAAAACACCCGTGAAAAAAGGTGTGGTTACTCATTCATACATAAGCGAAAAAAGGGAGTTTGTTGCCTCTTCTGTTCCATTTTTTATTCTTTAAATAGAGACGTTCTATCAGGCCACATAATTATGATACATGTATTCTAAAAAGCCACAGCAGCATGTATAGCTTCCAATATGTTCATATACTAGGAAAAGTACAATAAAAAAACAAAGGGCTACAGAACGTTAAGTTGTAACAAAAAAAAGGTTCTATAAAAAACAAAGGACTCAATAACGTCAAACTGTACCAAGTTATAATGAATATTCTGGATAAGCGCATGAAGTGTGACAGAATGACAACGGAACCTGGGCAGAACAGACGCACGCACAGGTGGCAGGGTGAGGCGGTGATGCGGCCAGTGGAGGCCTTGCGACAACAAGGCACATAAGGAAAACGAAGACGATAGATATGGGAATCTGTGTCTGATTCCAATCCAAGCTCTAACCTCGACCTACGGAGCCAATGGGCGAACAAAAGAACCAGTTGCAAAAGGTTGTGATTATGTCGTCCGTTATCCGGCGTGTGAATTGCAAAGCACGTAGTGTATCTTGAAGGTGACGATTGGAACGGAAGAGCACTGCGATCTTGACAACTTAATTCTCCGATTCAATAATTATTGGTTGAGCGTGATTGATTGCAGTCATTGTTTCCGCCAGCTGGGCTCAGTGGGTTGGCCCTGCGCGGGGCATCCGGGTGGAATGAGACCAAATCAACACTTGGCTAGCTGCAAGTGCGCAAGCCTGCAAGCCTGCAATATAGCTCTATACGCTAGCGTAAATTTCTGACGCTGCTCCTGTCGGCTTTGTTTTTCGTTTTGTTTTTTGCTAAGCGTCCAACGTCAGCTCTATGTAAGCTATTTTGCGGACGAGCCCAAAGACTAACGTCTGAGCTGACAATGTGATGATACCACGACTCGTGTCTCCACCGATCTCATTAACTAACAACAACCGTGGGTTTCGAACCGGCGACATTCTGATCGGAATACCAACAACGCTCTACCTGTTGCGTCAGTTCGCCTTGCCACAATAATTCCCTGCCTGGGCAACGGTTAGACACTTGAACAGAACAATCGATGTGTAATGTTCCAGGACCCCCACCCCCCCCAACCCACGGAAGTTAATTTCTCTACAATGTAATGTCTAAAGTATCGAAGGAATTGGGTCCCATCCCGATTTGTAGAAATAGAACGGGATTAGGTAATTGCTATTTTAGTGAAATTGCATATGCTATGACATAGCCCAATAAGCGTGCGTCTGCAAGTAATGATTAGATAAAGTAAAACAATTGATTGCTCGTATGAATTGAAGTTTACTCTGTGAAATAGAAATTTGATTCAGGATAGGAAAAATAAACTGTATATCTAGGACACAATAATTGTTACTAACAGAATGAAAACAGTTTTACAAATAAATTAAAAGGCTCAAGGGAAAAGGTACATGGAATTCACAATACATAGACAACATAAAAGTGCCGCAGTGACAGTAGCATCCCTGTCCAGGCTTGTGACAGCTAAGTATGGCATGAACTTATCCAGAAACTGATGTTGTCAGATAGTGTCATGAGTGACGTGCTGACAGGTATCAGCTAGATTGGGGAAAAACAAGGCTAGCGAGTACATATTCATAACACAGTTCTATTTTTGGTCCGTATATAAGTTGTTTTAACATGGGTTACCTGATAACATCCGATAATTTTTGTTTTAAATTGAACAATTTAAAACCTTGAGAAAATCGGAAAGTAGACTATTTACAATATATAAACATGCTAGTCATGTCAAAACCTGAAACTTAAAATGCAGTATCATCAACATCACCTCCCGATATCTTGCAAATTCTTTAAAAAACCAAAGCAACCGCAAAATGCGTCTCTTTGTTTCTCCGATTCCTTCTCCATTTTCTTATCATCTTCCGTTATTTTTCTTCCTTGCTCAATGATGTTCACACCGGTCAATGATTATATCCCAAATTCCGAGATCAAAATCTTCTCCTCTCCAGCTCCCCAGAAAGCATTCCATCTGTCTCCTTCTGTCTTCGAGTGTCCGTATAACGGCATCGTATTTTAGCGCGTTGAAAACAGCATTACCGAGTGGGGGAAGAGGCGCGAGCCACGATGACATTTCTATTAACTCGGACGGGCAATCTCGCCACCACCGTCACACAGAGTGGCCACGCATCTATCCTGGCCCAGGTCCGCCGTGAAAACTGACCAAAGGAGACGATATCGAGGAGCCCTTTTGGTATGAAATTACAAGAACTAGATCTAGTTGTTAGGAAGAAAAAAAAGATGCTTTGTTTACAGCTTCGTCTTTGAAGACTAAAAATTCTGTAGATTCCTTTAACACGTATTTATCTTTTTTTTCCAGCAAAACGTTAGATATAAAGTATCTAAAGCTTTGAGTACATAAAAGCATGATATTTAATCCTCAAAGATGATATACTAGTACCCTTATTTGGGTATGCGCTTCATTTTTGTTTTGTTATTTAACATTTACGAACTAGATATATCTTTATCCTTGCTATTTATATATCTATCTATCTATCTACCTATCTATCTATCTATCTATCTATCTATCTATCTATCTATCTATCTATCTATCTATCTATCTATCTATCTATCTATCTATCTATCTATCTATCTATCTATCTATTTATCTGTCGATACATCTTTCTGTTTATCTCTCTTTCTAGCGATCGATTGCTTTGTATCGATTTTACTTATTTATCTATCTGTTCAAGTTCACTAACGATCAACTTGAAGACCTACAAAGATATGCATGAAACAATTTGTCAGAACAACTCTTTCTATGTCTGCAGCTATAGACCTCCTTGATTTAAACCTAACTACCTATCTAATGTCGCATCACGCCTTCTTCTTATACTCCATCTTTCCAACAATGCATCAAGAGTGTCTGTCTGTGTAGTCCTTCACCGATCTTTTATTTACCTATCAATTCCTCTTCTACCTCCAATCCCTTAGGTCCATCTAAGATAGTCGACCCATCCATCATCCATCAGCTCCAATTCCATCCACAGACTCGAGAACTATTTATTGCGTCTGTCGATGCCAAGCTAAAATAATTTTGTGGGAGCTCTCAGGTGTCGGCGGAGCCAGCGAGGAGTCGATAGAAGACGGGCCAGTTCAGCTTAACTCTCTACTCCAGGGGCTGCCACACGAGAGGATGGGTAGGGGCGAGTGGGCATTGATTGATCGATTGATTGATTGGTTGGTTGATACATCTCGTCCACTACAAATGAAGTGAGATTTTGTCCAGAGCATCACACAAGACACGCTGGTTCAATTCATTGAACTACTACAGTGAGAATCAAACCTGCACTGGAGTTGAGAAAATAGCAATGTCACTGCCTACTGGTTCTGGAAAAAATGTAAATTATGTCAACAAAAGAGCCATAAACAATAGAGATTTTGAGCATCATAACTGTGAAATAAAAGATAACGGTGACATATTCTCCAAGAATAATATTACTATGAAGATGAAGATTCTTAAATCGTTCACTAATTTCTATAACATTATCCCCTATCCAATATTTCTAAAAAAATAAAATCATTACAAATCGGCAAATGCGTTGTTTTAAAAGGTGCAGTTGTGGTGTTTTGGTTGTTCTTTTTTTATCAATTTGAACAAAACAAAAATAAAGAGCTTATCTCGCATTATGGGCTACCCTTTAGTTAGATAATAAAATGAACTTCTAGGTTCACATTGAAATTAGCATGACCAACTAGAAAACACACCTGTGCGAGGCAAGCTATCCTGGTGCTGATTGAGAAAAATTCCATAAATAGAATGGTGTTTATCGGACACTGCCCTGTAGGAAAGGCCTGGCCTTTACACAATAAATGTTTTTGTTGGACAGTATCTAGTCCGCAGACACGTTCCTCTATAGTTTGCATTTACATAACCAAGCATTTTTATAGGTCATATTATTTGTGACTTTTTCTTGTTTGCCAAGGGGCGGGGTTATAAAGGCGATGACATATCACGGTAGGCGTGGCGATTTTTAATACCGCCCTGCCATGATTGATTATGTTTTCTATACCAAATAGGATGTTTATTACAGAAATAATGAACTAGAAACACGCTATGTAATGGATATGTTTTCCTGTAGCGAAAGATTAAAAGCTTAATGCGTCACATAGAGTCCTATGGTGTTGCAAAGGGTACCCAGGGATGTTAATGAAAACATGAAATTTCCATCATTTACTTCACATATTAGGCGTTTCACTATGGTCAATGATATGTATCTAAACACAGTCTTTGAATTCACGCTGTGGGTTTACTCTAAAATCGTTGATTAATGTTTAATACTGCTAATACTGTTAATACTGTTTAATACTCGGACTTTATAAAAGCATCTTAAATGCAAATAACTGCATGATATGGAGCTAAGGAAAAAAACAAATAATCAAGCACTTTTTCTTTTCTCATCACTTTCACTTTTTTTCAAGGTGAATTTATATTTAAAAAATTTAGAAGGGTTTTCTCCTGAAGCCTGTTTTCGCCGCCTCATCACCTTTGGGAGACCCAAAACAGCTACGGGAAGACTCGTCACCAGAGCAAACTTCCGGCCCTGGCCACACTTGTAAACTGGGGGGAACATGACTACGCACTTGGTCCGGCGTGCCCCGTGCTGTCCCGGGAAGCTGACTGTTCAAGAACTCAAAGACTTAGCGGTGGGAGAGGGTAACCCCTGGACCGGCCCCTGCCATGATCATAGTTCTCCACTTATTGCGCTGCTCACCCTAGAGTATATAGTGGATGTTCGTGTTGTGTCCAGACTCTTCCCTCCTGAATTTATTCATATTCGTATGATTTGATGAGGGGCAAGTGGTATACGTGATCCCAAAGGCTCTCGACCGGGATTTGATACAGGCAAGAAAATTGTCGACATTGAAAACGAATTAGTTTCCAGGAAAATATTTGTAAAAGTTATATGCGGGGGTCGATCTATGATGGATAGGATTGGACCTTCTTTAATATTGACAAGATTAGAACCGAAAAAAACATGCCAAGTCGCTGAGTTATACGTAAAGTCCCTATTTCATTAACGCTTAAAATGTGTAGTCTGTGAAAACTATGTTAATTGTTAAATATTTTGTTTTCTGTTTATCATACCTTATCACGAAAAATCAAGTGCATAGCGTAATTGCATACCTGGATTAAGCATTTCTTCTAACTTTTAAAATTCATATGTAAAAAAGGTATTCGTTCTTATTTTGTTTTGATATTTTACTTGTGCTTCTTATTTAAGTCATGTTACTTTCAAACCTCAATTTTCTGACGATATTAATGTACTGTCTCTCCTTTCAAATTTACCTCTAATAGTTTGCTCCTCCCATCACTATTTCCTCATTTAATTAAGTGTATACTAACTTATACCAAATGCAACCAGCTCTCCTGTCAACTTTTAGCCTCTCGGTTTCGCCGTTCAATGTTAACATGGATTGATGGTTTATATCCAAAGATTCTTAGAGTTGGCGTTTACAAACGTGTCTATTTATAATCATTATCGTAATTGATGATATAGGTTGTGGTCTCAGAAACCACTCAAAAACCATCTTATGACTTGTGATACTAATGGAGGATCATTGTTTTGAAGCTTTACCATTAATGTTGTGCACAAAGTTGAACCATAAATAAATCAGTGTGACTCGTCTCATTAGATTTCCCCAGACTAATTCTATCATCAATCTCCCCCCCGTCTCTCTCTCTCATTCTCGTTCTCTCTCTCTCGTTCTCTCTCTCTCTCTCTCGTTCTCTCTCTCTCGTTCTCTCTCTCGTTCTCTCTCTCTCATTCTCTCTCTCTCTCTCTCTCTCTCTCTATCTCTATCTCTTTCTCTCTCTCGTTCTCTCTCTCTCTCTCTCTCTCTCTCTCTCTCTCTCTCTCTCTCTCTCTCTCTATCGCTCGCTCTCTTCCTGTGTATTTTCTTAGAAACATTCCAGCATCCTTTCGTCTCCTAAATAAACATTCTGATCATTTAAAAGCTATATAGTTACATTTAAAATGAGACTCTTTGCCATTTCTGTGACTTCTGTAATTCGATGTGGATTTAGTTATTGCGTCATTTGATATTAAAGAAGACGGATTTGTACAAAAGTCTAAGTGAACATACTACAATTTTAATTAATTTATATTTTTGACCAAGAGCAACCGTAGACCATTACATGCGCCAGAAATGAAGTCGCACATGCTTTTCAATTATTAAAATATTGATTTATTCTATGTAATTTCACCTTAGATACTAGACTATTTATATACCATGTCCGATTAGAGCTTTCCGAAATATAACCATCTAACGCATGAGAACAATAGGCGATCACGTACATTTACTGACTTAGAGAGCTTACCAAGCCAAAAGAATCAGTTAAAATGGCAAAACAAATCCATCAGTCTACCATGAGATGGTCTTCCCTTTGAAGGTTTTCAATGTCGACTTCTGTAATTCTTATAAACGTAAGTGGGTCCCCTCTTGTGGTTGCTTTTACCTGAAAAATACCTTAAGTACAATCTGTATTTCAATGTTTATTCTCAAATCTGAGTAGAAAATTCAGCCGAACGCGTATTCTGAGTACCAAAGCCGAACACAAAGATCATAATCGCCATTAAAAGGTTACGCCACAAACTCGTACTCACAAAGAAAGGATAAGAGTAGAACAGGCAACGCACACACACACACACAAGCAAATACACACACACATATTATATATACATAGACGAGAAAGAGATAGAGAGAGGGAGAAAAAGAGAGAGACAGATAGATAGGCAGACAGAGAAAAAGAGACAAAGAGAGAGAGACAGAGAGAGAGACAAAGAGAGAGAGAGAGAGAGAGAGAGAGAGAGAGAGAGAGAGAGAGAGAGTAGACAAACAAGAAAAACAGAGGTTGTTCGCCCTTACCTTTAGTGAAATTGAAGTTCTCCAGCTTCGATGAGCGCATTCGCGCCGAGAAGAAAAATTCTGAAGTGTTGCCAAGGTACTTATACTCCAAAGACAAATCCTTTACTGTGATCTTCCCATCCTCAGTTCTGTGCGAGAATGGGCAGAACAAGTGATAGTCCTTAAACTCGCCTTTGTCGTAGCAGTTCCCCGCCGCGAAAATATCAGGATCGCCTTCCACAATGTTCCTGACCTGAGTGTAAAACAAGTATTCTGACTGGAGAAATTCGCTGTCCGGATACCGCCAGATCCGGGTCAGAAAGTTGGCTCTGTTCACGGCCACCATAGCCTGCGCCTGAAACCGGTTAAGTCCGTACTGTTTGATGACACCCGAACCGAGATTGTGATCGGTTCCGGGTATGCAGTCGGCTTTGTTCTTGCTGTACTCCTCCACGGACTGCAGAAAGTTCTCCACGCTATCCGATTCTTTCTCAACCTCGTTCCTTCCTCGATCATCATCGGTGTCATCAACCGAGGCGACCAGGACTGAGTTGTCTTTGCCTTCGTTGAAGATTTCGTAAACATCTGAAAGGTCCTGGTCGGAGCTATTCAGATTGTTCAGGTACCAGTCGCCGGGGAAGGACGAGTTACCCTCATCATCCGGCACGTGGTAGGAGAAGATCGTGGCGTTGTTGTCGTTGTAGTAGTCGTCAGAGTTTGCGTGGATGCTGGTGGAGATGGCGAAACTGATGCCCAGCACACAGCAAGCCGTGGCGTACACGGTCGCAGCGACAACAGGGGCGCGGTTGGCAGAGCGCATGTTGTAGATGTAAGTTGGAGTGAGTTCAAATACTGATTCGGCAAGATGGGAAAGTTCTTATCAATGACGTTACGTATATAGTCTTTTATTTTGAGTGTGCTAATCACGTTGTTTCGAGATTGTTATGTAGACTATCAGATGTATATCCTTAATATTGAGCATGGTTAAAGGGTGTGTTACATTTCTAGGACGAACCTGATATCTACCATAATTATTGTAACATGACACCTAGCGTTCTATCTAAGAGAATACACTTTCACTTTTACTTAACTAAAACTAAAGCTTGGTATATTATTGCAAATAGATGAATTTTAGATTTCAAGTGATTCTTTTTTCTTTATCTTAAAATATACTAGGTGGCTCCCTACGTTTGGATTATGTATACACCAACGTGTCATTATTTACTTTCAGTTAAGGCAAGTAGTTGGTGCAGAACTATTCAAACAGTGAACGTTTTCCTATTTCACAGATAAAAGAACTTTATTGATCAGGTAAAATGCACCTCCGACTGCGGTGAGCCCCTCAGCAATGTTGCGTCTTTAGGGAAAGACAGCTGGCCAGTCTTAGTAAATGCTAGTGGTGATCAGCAGCTTGCAAACATCGTGATATTGGTCCTCCTGTTGGATTGTAAAAATAATTGTGTTTATTATACAGATAGCAGAATTGAAAGTATCTTTGAAAAGGGAACACAAAATCATGATGAATAAGCAATCCTTAATTTCAACACTAGCGTTTATTGGGGAACATACCCATACATTGTGACTGACTCAGTGTATTCAGAATGGATGTATAATAAAATGGCAAAGAGTTTTTAAGACATATTTGTGTAAACAATTAAAATGTAACCACAATTCCACTTGCGGGTATAGTAATAGCTTGCAAAATATACGAGACAAATCAATGGTAACTATCAATTGAATAATGATATAGGAAAGAAAGAGCTAGTTCTCAACATCTAAAAATGACTGGTTAAACATGTAGGAAATGTACTTGATGCAAAAACGTCTATAAAAAATTATTAAACGTCTGTAGGGCACCTGAACTAAGGAAAGAGGAAGTCGAAGTGTGACCCAAAAAGTGGAGACAAATGGCCAAAGAAATTAATTGATAGAAAGATATGCCCTTAAGCGAAACACACCCCAAGGACCCGGAAGAATAAAAAAAAGAAAATCAAAAGAACCAATGAAGAAACGGCAATTGAAGAAAATAAACATTTTGCTAATGAAATCGATATCCATTTGAAGAAAGGGCTGGAAAAAAACTCGAACCGCCCAGAAAACCTCTAGCAGCCGCGGAAGACTTGATGACTGTCTTTGTGTCGCGAAGTTCCAGACGTTGACACAAGAGCGGCTAGCTTGGCGGAGCCATTTTGGGGGTTATGAGTACAAACCTGTGGGTCAAATGACTTTGGAGTTTGAACAAGTACTCAACCAAGGCGCGACTTGATAGATTGTTCAAACACACGCGCAGCACGTAGGGAGGGAGGCAGGGAGAGAGAGAGAGAGAGAGAGAGAGAGAGAGAGAGAGAGAGAGAGAGAGAGAGAGAGAGAGAGAGAGAGAGAGACAGACAGACAGACAGACAGACAGACAGACAGAGACAGAGACAAAGAGACGATGAGGGAGGGAGAGAAACAGACAGAAACAGAAATTTAGATAGAGATAGATTGATAGAAAGAAAGATGTTGACTATGGATTGCACTACTAAGACCAGACTCCGTGCGCTGGACAATATTATATAATATTTAACCTACATCTATATTTCTCCACAAGATGGGAATAAAAAGGAACAACCATTGTGTGCACTGCGAAGAAATTGATTGCGAACATTTCTTCTTTACTATGTTGTCTGTTAGTACAGCCATTTGTGGAAAGAAATTGAAAATAACATCGCGGCATACTGTGGCAAAAAAGTGAATCGAAATACTCCTGCTGTATTAGTAGGAATCACGCATTCTGGGTCACTAAAAGTTATAAATCATGCCTTTCTGGTTGGAAAAAATGTCTGTCTTAAAAAGGAAATATGGCAAAGGTTCACTTTTAATAAATATATTTGAAGATGAAAGTCATTTCAGGAATGTATTTCAATAACCACAAACTTAGTCATAAGATCTTATATGGATTCTCTAACAACCTATTGGAAAAAAAACGTCTATTGCTCATTCTTCAAGAACATATTAATTTCAATGTCACACAATTCGGAAATTGATCGAAAACAACTTTTCTTTAATGCATTTCTTATTTTATATTTGTCTCTAAGCATGAAAAAGAAGGGGAAAAGGTTGCCAAGTCAAACAAAAGATTTGTTTAAAAAACGTAAAACGTATTTGTTTGTCAGATTTTCCATTTTTGTTTCCTTATGTACAATGTAGAGTACCTGAAGCGTTTCTGCTTCTTCAATCATATTATTTTTTTTTTTAATCAAATACCAAGTTCAAAGATATATATCGGATTGAAAATATACATATAATTGGACGACTGAAATATTGCTTTGCTTGTTGAAATTCGATAACATGTGTAACGCATTGTCCTACATAAAAGAAAAAGATAAATGCTAATTAGAGAGGGGTGAGCTTATGATGCTGGTTGAAGTACAAACAAAAGTGACTTTATAATCTGTGTCTAAAGAAGGACCTCCACCCACTGATAAGAGAGAATGCATCCGGACATCACCCTCCATAGATTTTTCATTTACTAAATAGAATAGAAGAAGCTTCATAGGTGGCCTATAACTGAAAAACACCTATGCCTGACAATACTCTGAGCCAAAAAAAAAGAGATAAAGAGATAGGGGAAAGAGAAAGAGAGAGAGAGAAAGAAAGAAAGAAATAGAGAGAGACAGAGAGAGAGAGAGAGAGAGAGAGAGAGAGAGAGAGAGAGAGAGAGAGAGAGAGAGAGAGAGGTGCAGGAGTAGGCACGGGGATGAAATGAGTTTTGTTAGCTCTCGGTGAACATGCAGTAACCTAACCCTCCGCCCCAAACAAACGAGAAGCGCTCAACACCCGCTAGCGCAGCAGGCTGTTTAAGTAGCGGTATGGGTTCAAAACGAGCTTCGAGATCAACTTCTTGTGGTATCCATTATACACCACGCCAATTTAGTTTTAAGTACTGCTTATCTACAAGGAAATGATAGCACACCAAAAGCTCTTTGACAGGACCTCTCGACATTAAATGATACTGCTCATATTACATTCTAACAGTCATAATGTAAGGAATGAGAAATATTGTACCAATAGTTTTGTAACTTTTTTTAAAGACATGAGCTTCGCTCCAGGGTTTCATTAGCTCATCAAGCAATAATGACCAGTAGGAGAGAGTAATGCTACTTAGTGCGATTTATTCTCGTTATTGAAATAGATCATGAGGCACGCAAACGGAAAATGGTGGGAGAGGTGCGAGGCGTCCATTAATAGAAGGCAAACTCACCGAAATATACATAAACTTGAAGCAAGAATCAACGTGAACTGTATTTTTTAACATCTTCGCATCTCACTGGCCAGCTATTTTTTTTTAGCAACAATAGATATCAAATTAATGATCATTTATAAATTTTCAAAAAATAACCCAAAATAGTGGGCACATAGTACAGTTTACATTTTTGCAGAGAAGGCTGATTGTGTGGGCTGAAAAATACTCTCTAAGTATCACTCTGTCCTGTCTATGCTTAAAATTAAAGGAAATAAAAGCACTTTTATCCTTGGTGTGCAAAAATCTTTTCACTTCGTTCAATTCGATGAATTCGCTCTTCTATTTTAGACGCCTTGGTGAGGTGACATAAAAAAAAGTTCCATCGACACCTTCTTGAACTTTTGAGAACATCGCAATAAAAAAGTGAACTATTACAAGTTGATAACTAGACTGTTAACCATAACGTTTCTTTTATTTTATAAACAAGCTGAAAGCTCAACATTATTATTTCGGTGATTCCTCTTTTCAGGTAGAACCTTGCCATCATGCTATCATCTCCAAAAAGTGTTTTTTAAGAGTTACACCATAGACGTCAACCCCACCAACACCACACTTATAATTACATGTCCTATCCTGATTCTCAGTACAGTCCACCAACATCGTCGTCTTCATCATCATCATCATCATCATCACTGACCACAACATGACGTTTTTGAAAGAGTATTTTAATTCCATGGTTATATGCTACGCGAATCTCGTGTGTTTTTCGCTCGTAAGATCTTAAATACTATTTTTAAAATCTGATCTCACGATATCCTTATTATAATATGCTAGCTATGCAAGTAAATAAAATTCATTTGGAAAATTTTCTGAGACGGTGAGGTAATTACTCTCACATCCGCTTACAAGATGAGTCTAGCATCCTCATAATATCCTAATATCCACCTAAGTTTATATGAGTATGTTAGTTGTGCTCTCCCCTTCCAACACTCCCGTTCCTCCTTCTTTCTTATCTTCTTTTTTTTTCTCTTATCTTATCCATTTTTCTTCTTTTGCTCCCCCCTCTCTTTGTCTCTCTATCTCTCCCTCTCTTGCTCTGTCTCCATCTCTCCGTGTCTCTGGTGCGCTCTAGTTATACCCCGGTATGAGCGTCGGAAACAAAAAAGTTGAGAAAATAAATCGATTATTTGCCTCCGTTCGTTCGCCTATCTGGCTATTAGTATGTGTGTGTATGTATGTATGTATGTATGTATGTATGTATGTATGTATGTATGTATGTATGTATGTATGTATGTATGTATGTATGTATGTATGTATGTATGTATGTATGTATGTATGTATGTATGTATGTATGTATGTATGTATGTATGTATGTATGTATGTATGTATGTATGTATGTATGTATGTATGTATGTATGTATGTATGTATGTATGTGCGTGGGTGTGACCTGCATGGAGGCCGCAATCTGGTTGATTTACCCATCACTCGGAGTTCCGCCGACAACAATGCTCGTGGCCGAGGCCAGGTGAGGTATGCCTAATGAACAGGCTTAGCGCTCTGACACCTCACCAGCTATTATGCAGCTCTAGAATCATTTAGCTTATTATCATTGGCACGCTTAGATCGGATCAATTTACTTGCACCGGGGTAAAGGCATCTGCAGCAACTGGACTAGTCCGTTGTATACGTAATTCCCGGAAATTCAAGGCACGGAATCTGAATCTAGATTGAAATCTAGGGCAGTATGAACAAGGAGGTAGTAGGCATGGATGCCCGACTATGGAATATTTAGTACGTCGTGCGGCTTATCTTCTTGTTCCTTGTGCTAACTACCGCTAGGGTCGAATGCGCTCTTAAGCAAACTGAAAACGATGCGAGGGTTAAGTGAAGATAACTGGGTTTAGAACATGTCTGGTTAGTTTCAAACCTATTTTAAGAAATCAATTTGCCCCCCTTTCGTGAACTTTCCTAGCTTTTGCTCATTAATGCTAAAAGGCTCAATGTACCCTCCCTAAAACTGGAACAAAACGTAGGCTATTAGATTTAAATCATCTTGCGTTTCGCCTGCGGACTCTTAGACCCTCATTAAAGAAACATAATCAGATGCTTGTACCCGAAACCGATGCCAGCACGGAGGTTATTTTTCAATTCCATTGAGCTCCGGGGACGTTTTCGAGTCTTCCCTCCAGCTGTCAAGAAAAAAAAGACTTACGCCATACAATTATACAGACCCAAAAAAAGCGTAACATGGGCGCAACGTATCTTGAACTCTTCTTTCAAGCTTTTAATAAGACACACTACTGTTTCACACCAGACTAAGTATGGCGCGACAATCTGCAACTGGAGCTCGTAAGGGTGAAGTTTGACAAAGGTTAAATAATATAGGCTAAATATAAGTATGTATTTTCAGTTTATTATAAAGTATTGACGTAAAACCCTACGGCCAATCGAAATATCGCTATCCTGCGTTTTATTTTTTTATTTTTTTTTAATTTCTTTTAAACTTCAAAACTATTTCATAAGCAGAATCTTCAAAGGGTTCCATTGAACCTGTGGATTTCTAATAGTTTGACAATTCATATATTGATTTTTAGGAAAAATCTAAAAGTTATGCATACACGACATTAATAGTACCGATTTTGCTGATGTGAATGGTATTTGGGGGGATGTCCCAAGACATTTTTGATTTGAGTGCGGACAAACACAATTTTATTTGTTTAATTGATAAACTATGAGAAAATGTAGAACCAGACTACAGAAATCGACAAATACTTTTTTTAAATAGAGGGAGCCATTAATGTTAGCAATTAGAAAAGAGTTAGAACTCTCTATAAATCTCCTCTTCCCATATCTCTCTTTCTCGCTCTCCCCTCTCTCTGTCTCTGTCTCTGTCTCTCTCTCTCTCTCTCTCTCTCTCTCTCTCTCTCTCTCTCTCTCTCTCTCTCTCCCTCTCTTTCGTTTTCTCCCTGAATCTTACGCTGAAAGTCAGTACAATCATATCTTTCGCAAGAGCAAACAAAATGTTATTCTCATCGATACACTATGATCGAATTCAACTGTACGAGTCTTTCTTCATGGATTGTTGGACGGGATAGCGCAATGTGTAGTGCCACGAGCAAGAAGTTTGAAACTCGATTCTCATTTGGTTAACCCATCACCCTATAAGACTCCTCAAGATGCCAAGGAAACACAAACTGTTCAAATTGACAATCAAAAACATTTAACTTTGAATAATTATCACAAGAAACCAGTTAAAAGCAAATAATGGATGCATTATCAATAATTTCATTGGTGAAAAAGTTCTAAGGCCTACACATCCCACTGTTTGTAGAGCAATACATTGTTATTAAAGACACATTTTTATATAAGACACACTTTGGTAAAGCCATTCTTTCCTTTTATTGTTCCAGTACTGTCAGAAGCTAAACATTTCAGTTTTGGCTCTAAAAATTACTGAAAGCTTTATATAGCAATTGTTCTTTTCAAATGATCCGTTATTGCCAACCTGCGGAATAAATTTGTATTAGTGACAATTTGTCTTGCTAATTTTCAGACTAGATTAAGTAAAAAAACAACCTAGGAAATCTTAAGCAGTTTAGATATAAGTCCATCTAGTTTTATGAATTTCATTTTTTAAATGTTTATAGTTAAGCTTTGGAAATGACAATTTATGGTGAGTTGGGTAAAGAAATACTTTTTAAGAAATAATAAGGCATTAACTTGAAATGAAAAGCCTCAAAGAAAGAAAAAAGCAAAAAAAGGCCTATTGCACTTGAAAAATTGAAATTGACAAAATTGCTAAACGCACCTTAAGGTCTGTTTCTACATTTGTTTCGGTAAAATTGATCTCTAATGTCGCCCTCGTATTTCATTCTATCGATTCTCCCGTTCCTTCTCGACACACGGATCTGTGGCTTTGGTAGTAGCCCCAGGGACACTTAGTTATTGCGTGTGAGGGAAATAAAGAATTAAAAGGTACAAGAAGAAAAAAAATCATGATTGCTTACACTGTAAACATGCTTTCAGCACCGGCATCTCTTTCACACTTTTCTTGTCCTATAGGTTTTTAAAAAGGAAGAAAGAGATCTGTTGACTACTAGTGCTACTACAAATACTACTACTACTACTACTACTACTACTACTACTACTACTACTACTACTACTACTACTACTACTACTACTACTACTACTACTACTACTACTACTACTACTACTACTACTACTACTACTACTACTACTACTACTACTACTACTACTACTACTACTACTACTACTACTACTACCACTTCTTCTTCTTCTTCTTCTTCTTCTTCTTCTTCTTCTTCTTCTTCTTCTTCTTCTTCTTCTTCTCCTACTGCTACTTCTACTACATTTACTAGTTTTAGTGTCGAATTAAGCAGATGGCGCAGAGGCATGACAAGGATGTAGTATGCTCAGATCTTATCACCCGATGACTTGCTGTACCACAGTAGACGAAAGCTGTTATTAACCTTAACATTGCGTTAACAAGTGCGGTAGGGGAATATGGACGTAACATTAAAATCTCTCCATAGACTTATATTATTACAAATTAATGACTCAAAATTAATTGACGTATTGAATAACAAGTCAGAGACATTTTCAACTCGTAAAGACTATTAATTAGAATGTAAGGGGAACTTGAGTCTGTGTCCCTTATTTAATTATTGACTGAATTTGATTTTAAAATTATAAAAAATTAATCCATACACGAATTGAAAAATTCTTTAGGCAATATCTTCAGAGTCATAGGTTAAATCTTATTGCAATGTAAAGGGCTTAGCGGGATCATATAGATGCAGTTACAGGCGTTAACACATTATATAATGCCTCCTCCACAGCTGATTATTAGGGCGACCCCAGAACAGGAAAGGTAAAACCAACCCAAAAATACCTCGGTCTCGCAGTGTAAGTTATCAAGTCAGTAAGCTGTAATTAGTTTTACGTTACTTAGTTTTCCCGAAAAAATCCTATACGGAGATATTGGCACCAGGTGGGATTTGAACATTGAACCTCCTTGTGGTTTGTCTACAGCACTCACCAACTGAGCTAGTGCCGCTTATGATCAAGCCAGTGCCCTCTGTTTATCTAGGTAGAGATTGCTGAATAGAGCATATACTCTAGAACATACGGACATTTAATTAGTTCATGGCCATCCCACAAGGTTGGAAAGGCACCATTCAGATGTTCACGGCTGTTACATTTAGACTAATCCTGGTTGACAGTTTTTTTTTTTAACTTCAATGGCTGACATGTTTTTACTGAAATAATTATGTTTCTAATTTTTTTACTTCAATCGTTGTTGAAATGTTTTTACTTCAATATAAAAAAAGGTTTTTACCACGACATTCAATCAATGAGATATTTTGAGGAATTTGTTGAGCTACGTGCAATCAATGATAGTGGTATAACCCCATGTTTAGGATTTCTTATTATGATTGTCCTTTGGGAGGAATTCGTAAGACATTTTCAAGCTGCTTGACAGAATACATGAGGCAATCAGTGAATCTTGATTGGTACTCTATTCAATCTAAAAAATGCGGTTTGCGAACAGCCAGATATCATCAAAGTAGCCTTGCAGAAGATTACACATGTTGCTGCCCTTAAAATACGGCAATCTGGAGCGGAATTTTAGGCAATCAAAGTTTTCGTTTTAAGACAACAAAGCTTTTCATATCACTATCATTTTCGCTAGCTTCAAAATAGAAGAATTCTTTCAAGCAAATGACCTCGGTGATTGTATACGAGAAATGCATAGAACTGTATGCCGTCTTGAAAATAAAATGTATGTAGTTATTTTTCAGCAAACGGAATAAAAGATTCCATATAAAGAGAATTAAATGATAACGTTCTATAAAAACTACCGCTTACGGCGGAAAACGCAAAAGTAGATGTACAAAAAAATATCGTATTTAGAAATCATCAAATCCAATGGCACACAGACATGAGATATTATTGACAGGTTACTCACTTCTATAGAGAGATGATGAAAACTCATCGAGGCTTCCAAAATAGCAGGCAAAGTCACCGAAGTCGAAAACATTTACAAGAGTCCAAGTGAATCATACAATTAAAATAGTAGGGACATTTGGATCCTTTCTCATTGTTTCAGTGAAGGATGAGTAGACTGAACAAAAAGTACTCTTTTAGTATCAATCTTATTAACTAAGAGAATGCATAATTAGAGATCGATCACTATTATCCTTATCACCTTAAAATGTGCTCACTTTGATCATTTTCATGACTTGGTCTGTACCTCGACACTCACGCAAGGGAAGAAGTTGTACCCACGTAACCCCTTACATAACCCAGAATGCGGGCAAGGCCAGGAACATGATAAGTAAATAACCCGCGATGAGGTGGGCGGGCAGCGGGCTCTCTCTTGTTCTTTTTCATAGGGCGGGAAAAATCTTGGGCTGTAAATTAATGAACTGTTGAGATGTGATTGATTTTTTCCGGTACATCCCTAAACGGTGTTTGAATTATGGGAAGAGGGCGGAGCTCTGTGGTGTGGTGGTAACTTTTTAAGCGTCTATAGACTGATGATGCCAAGATGGATCCAAAAAGTTTAAGGAGAGAAACGACAGTTTACAATATTTACTAGTAGATACCTTAACCAATGAGTATATTGATTTATACGTTCTTTTTTTGCAATTGGCAGCGCTCTTTATTTTCACTAGATTTTACTATCTCTTCATTGTTATTCGAAAATTTTCAACAAAAAACTCACAGCTAAGAACTAGATCTATACTCCCTTGTAGAATTAAAACAACCTTGAATCGAGTTAGGGGCCATGATATCACTGTGCTATATACAAATGTTCCACAATTACCTACTTCTGTGGCGCCTTCAACCGGGCTGGCCACAATGAGTGGATCCCCGATGCACCCCATGGAGAAGAATGAGGTACTTAACTGACAACGTTCCTGCGCCATAATTAAATCGATATCCTAACATGACCACTAAATGGCACGCCTGGGAAATGGAAGTAGCATGGAACTCTTCTTCCGCTCTAGTAAGAAAGGGGCTTTTACTACCATTTGAAACAGATCTTGTGCTAATCTATTTCAGCAAATGAGATGATTGTGTGGTGGGCTGAAAGTTACTCCCGAATCGTGGGTCCTAGAAAACTGGATATCTTGGACACATGTATCATATTATGAATTATCCAACATCCCTTGTTTTTGTGTAATTTTAAACTTGTTATGTTGGCTTAACTTAGGATCCTCTTAATTATAACGCTAAAAACTTCATGTAAATGAATATTGAAAAAAATGTACCGTATCATGGCACTGGAAATTTTTTTTACTTCTTTTTGGTTGTCCTCTGTTTCACTAAATGAATATTCCTATTTTGTGAGATAAAAAAATTAATAATCTAAGTAAATGCATGCTTTTTTGCGCATAAAGAGTAAAAATAAAGGTAATAAAAATAGAACAAGCACAAAACAACCTTGGTTATTTTAAGATTTCATTACAAGGAATCGAAAGAAGTTTATTTTTCCATTAAAGACCTCAGAAAAATCGAAGACATATATTTATTTCATTTTATCAACAATTTATTAAAAAGATGAGACAGAGATCTCTTGACAAACAAGTTTGATCTGCTAAGATCTAAAGGAAAGAAAGATGACTAAGGCAAAGTAATCACACAAAACGCCTAAAAAGTGAACTTATTTATACAGTGGAGCAAGTCTCTCTCTCTCTCTCTCTCTCTCTCTCTCTCTCTCTCTCTCTCTCTCTCTCTCTCTCTCTCTCTCTATCTATCTATCTCTATCTATCTCTCTCTCTCTCTAAATTGAAAGATAAAAAAGATAGAGAGAGTCCATTACACATTGGAGTGTTAATACAAAATAAAAGTAAAATCCAAATTAATAATATCGATGAAAACATCATAATCCTGTTAACAAGAATCAAGTGAATGATCGGGCCTTAAGCCAATTAAAAAATGAACTCTTAGAAAAGAAAAAGTGCCCCATATACACCAGAAAGGGTCACGATATAAAATGATCAAGGTTTTCTGGCATTTCAAAGAAAAAAGCTAGTTACATCACTATAATTGTATATAATTCTAAATGTAATGACGTTAAATTAATATTTTTCATTTTCGTAACCTGAACATTTACGTAACTATTACGCCATTAAAGAGATTTCCATATTTTACCAAATTATGTATGGAAAATATCCACAACTTATCCTGTTTGATCACCTGACGATAAGCCGTAAGTTCACTTACTGATTAATCTGCCTTGCGCTTTGGGTAAGTTTAGTAAATAGTATTCAGAGGGTATCTAAGGGGCCAGGGCTAGAAATTTCGTTAACTAATGTGATTTTGGTTTTCGAGAGTAATATTGATCATAATTATGGCTGTTGAGTATGCAAACTATACAATGTATAACTTAAAGACTGTATAAAAATTACTTGTAAGTTGTTTTTTTATTTCTATACAAATGTCGTTTATCTTTGCCCCAAAGCAATTATATGCAACCAGAGCTCTGTAAAGCGTAAAACAATAGATTAATGATCTAAATTATAGAAAATGCGCCTTTGAAAGAGAGAATGAAAGGGGCCAGGTCGATGAGTTTTTTAAAGTATCATACGTAAAACTCAATTTGCGACAGAAAATTGTATTATATAATTGATTTAAATAGAAACAACAAAGTTGAACAGACAAAATAGGTAATTAGCTAGTTATAACAAAGATTTAAAATGTTGTAAACCCAGAATGAGTCATTAAAATATCCCTGCATGATAAGTTTAGATTTTGTAAAAGAAAGAGGATTTAAAAATATATCTCATAAAAAAGATAACTTAATTGGAGATATTCTCTTTTTATCTTGTATTTCTCCCGTTTACGAGTTTATTTGATCAAGCTAATAAGGTCAAAAACTGCTAAAGGAAAATGCATTAAAGTGTTTTCTTTGCATCTCCGTCTCTCGCGAATCACATTTACACATAGACACAAACACACGCTCCGAAACAAATTACAGTAATGTCTCCCTTTTTTAAAGTATATAATCCCGCGTTGGATTTTCTTTCTTCATTGAATGTTTTTAATGGGGAAGGTTGAAAAAATAAGCCCATTAAATGTATACAGGGAGATACATCGCCTGACGAGATGCGAACCAGCAGGGAGAGAGAGAGGTAGAAATAAATAGATTAAAAACCAGACAGGGTGAAAGAGACAAAGAGAGATAGACAGAGAAAAAAAGAGAGGGAGAGAGAGCAAAAGAGAGATGCAGAGTCGGTGGCAAATATAGAGAAAGAGAGAATACAAAGAGACGGCAAATATATACAGAGAGATGGACGTGCATACAGATAAGTAGATCAATGATCTGTTTAGATGTCGTAGTTGTTCAGTTGTTAAGGCAAATTATAAAGGCATATCATAAGAACTGACGAAAACTCTAGTAGTATTAAAAACAACGCAACCATATTCCTCTAGCTCATATACATACATCAGTTCTACCGGCGTTTAAAAAAACGAATGATCAGTTTATATTTCTATAATGTGACAGAGACTGTAGATTGAGTGAGACGTTTCACAAAAAGAGCTTAAAGTGCTATTGAAGTGGAGAGCTTGAGTGACACTTGCTTACTCTATTATTTTATGTAATAATTGCGGATAAGCAATCATCAGACGTGGGGTTTTTTTTAAGGTAGAGAAGAAAGCAACCGCCTTCACTATCCGACCTACATGCGCAAAATCCTTTTCGTAAAATCTCTCATTTTTTCACACTCTCTGGGGTGATGCTCACTTTTTTTACTGAAAGCTTGCGCTAGTTTTTTTGTTTGTTTTTTAACGTGCCAGAGTTCTCTCTAATAAACATGGTTGTTAGCGAGAACATTGACAATGAAAGTAACTAGGCTATACCGCAGAGGGTTCTAAAGACAGTGTCACGTGAGGGACGCGGTAGTCCTGGGATAGAGCATCGGCTTTCGTGGTTCGAATCCTGGCGATTTAGCCCCTTACTGGTTGGGTCGGCGTCAGTTTAATGTGAACGACTGAGACAGAAGTCATGGTATCCCTACCCTGTTTCGTGTGTGGCAGCACATACAATTGCCAGACGTTAATATTGGGGCTTGTCCGCAATATAGCCTTTGTAGTGCTGACGTTGGAAATTAAAACCAACTCAAACGTTTCGCGTTTCCACATAGAGAGAAAGCAGGCATATCGGGGCTTCTGTTTCAACCCGCCAAACCATACTGAATTAGCGTCCCTGCTGACACCACGTAGGGAACAAAATTGAACATAATTATATAAATTTGTCCGCTCGTGGGATCGTACCGGGCATCTCCCGAAAACACGCACATTATTCTACCACAAAGCCACACTCAAATTTGTATGGTGACTATGAAGAGAATTATGATGATGAAGTGTAGTAGAATATGCCTGTTGTTGAAAACTAATGAGATAAAATAACCATCTTAATGATGAGATTATAGCAACCTACATACAATTATAAAGTATCACACCAAAGACGCCTTCGCCGTTGTAGATTTTAATACCAGCTGTGTCTTGATCTTCCTCTATATTATCATTATTACACAATGGCTTGCTATTGATTTCTTAATGTGTTAGTGATTAACACCTAGTCAATATACTTATCATTATGTGACTACTTTTACAATGCCCTTTATCTACAAACAGATTACAAGGCAGTTCAAACAAGTGTAACTCACTCAGGCGTTCGACATTTTTTTTAAGTATGTGTTATTTAAAATCTCTTTTGGTTTAAACTTGTGTGATCGTATGGTCGCATGGTCGTACAATGAATGATGGACAATACGTTGCCTGCAAGTGTGTGTGTGTGTGTGTGTGTGTTGGGGGGTAATGGCAATTTTTTAACAAAGTGTATCATCTCCATATCATTAGAAACACTTTATAGGTTATGTATCCCCATTATTTTATGCTTCGCCTTTATATCAAGTTATGCGAAAGTTATTTTGAATGCTGAGACTATGTTTAACAAGACATGTTGATAATCGGTAAATAGTTTGGTAAAGAAGTTAAAAGGTAACCTATCCCAGGTTTGGCTCCATAATTTCCTACTAGATTTACAGAATACTAACATTGTTTCACATTTTAGGAGGTTGTACCTATGTTTGTAATAACTTATCTGTCTCTCATTTAAAATGATTACGGCAACACCTATACTGAAAACAGCAAAAGGATTGATGATGATGTCGAGATGATGACAAATGATGATGATGATGATGATGATGATGATGATGATGATGATGATGATGATGATGATGATGATGATGATGATGATGATGATGATGATGATAATGATGATGATGATGATGATGATGATGATGATGATGATGACGATGATGATTATGATGATGATGATGATGATAATGATGATGATGATGATAATAATGATGATGAATATTTTGAAATAAACTGTTATAAATTATTATTTTTTGTGCTGTAAATTATATATTCTTTTTTTTAATTTATTAAATAAATTATTTCAACCACTGGCTCCATAATAAACTATTGACTAAAGAGGCTGGTAACCTATTTAAGAGCACACATTTCACGTCTTTCATTATCTCATGTTGTTGTTTGTTACCGTTAAAAATCCTTTTTGAATTTTCCTTTTATACTGTGAAATTTTGAAATCCGCAAAGAAATGTTTCCCTATTTTCCTGTCCTGAAGAAGAATGTTCGTGGTGGAGTGGGAAGAATAACGGGGTCAATTAGAAGTGCCATTGTTGTGTCATTCTACGGGTAATTTTCTTCGGAAAATGTTTCTCCTCAGCTTCCTTTGTTAACTGAGGCTTCTTAATCTCCTCCATAGGATTTCAACTGGATACAAAAGACGCATAAAAAGTTGCGTGGCTCGCCATAAAGCTAAGTAATTGTTCAAGCAACAATAGATGTCTAATTTAAATATTGCCATTCATATCACTACTTTGATTATGTGCCGAACCATTCTAGTTCTTGTACACCATAACATATTTTTGCGGTTTGCAGATACATCAGGCATTGCGGTTGGTAAAGTTTGCTTGTTTCAATTTTGTTTATGCCAGAGAAACTCTATGTTGTTCCACATCAAGAAAATTAAAAGTAAATAGTTTCTGCAATATAATGCTCATTTTTGTTTTCTATTTTATCATTTACCCGAAGATATTGTAAGACTAGATGAGATACATTTGTGTATGTTTAATTGCTAGAATATCGATATGGAATATCCCTAAGCTGCATATCATAATGAGAAAATGGACACATTATAAAACACACGGCCTTTTCTACAAATTTAAAAGAAGAATAACTCACGATCTTGATGTATACTCAAACTCGAAAAGAACAACACCATGAAGTTCCAACACCTGGACAAGAGACTCAATGCCGTAATGGCATTGCGCCTGTTTCCGGTACCACATCGATCCTCTTTACACACGTTGTATTCTGATGATCATCTCCGAAAACGGCTCACCGTCTAGGAGAGCCAGGGCACCACGATGTAAACATCATTTGGCCAGGGCCAGAAGTAACGTGAGCAGATGAATGCGGTTCCCAAAAGCCCGTGACATCTTGGTCTTTTCAGGGCTAATACTAACATTATGACTTTTTTCGTTTTACTTTCTGATTTCCATGACAAATAGAGCTATTCGGCGTAAATCATATTATTATTATTTTGTACTGTTACTTTTAAGTTTGGGGATCAATATCAAGAATACACAGTCGTGTGAGAGCAAATAAAAGAAAGGGTGTCATTTTCTTATTGAACCTTAAGCTGAGCCACACCATGGCAAACCTGGATTAAACAAGTTTAGTTGGTTTTAACGTCCTATGGCAGCACATATAGGCTATATTGTAGACGGGCCCGAAGACTGTTCCATATATATATATATTTATTTATACATATACCACACATATTATAGTTTTCATTACAAATAAAGAGAAGTGCTCAATACTAATAATTATTGTGTCATTACTTACATTTATTATGGAAGTTTTTACACAAGTGTTTCGAGAGGCGCCATTGCGCCCCTCTCATCAGAAAACTGTTTTGATTCGTACTTCGTCTTGTTCGTCTTTCTTGAGTTGATTAGAAGATGCTTTCTTCTGTGCATGCACATAGACAGTATTTCTTTTCTTTTCTTCAGGCATATTCTAAACAACACAAGAAAGGCGAACGAGACGAAATGAAAACCACCCTTCTCACAGTCAAATAGGCTACAATGAGCGACCAGAAAGACCGAGAGACTTAAAAATGCAGACTTCAAAGGTGTACCAAAATTATTTTCTTCCTAGCGAGCGCTAGAGATCATAATTAGTACTATTGTTATTATAATTATATTTATTATTATTATTATTATTATTATTATTATTATTATTATTATTATTA
>RQTK01000070.1:543797-566593 GCA_003991915.1 Elysia chlorotica | reverse complement strand
AATATTATTATTATCATATCGTTGTTGCTGTTTTTGTTCTTATTTGTGCTATAAATACGGACCAGCTAAAAATAAAGTTTTACCTTTTCTTTCCCCTTCTATCTCTCTCTTTCTCTCTCTCTCTCTCTCTCTCTCTCTCTCTCTCTCTCTTTCTCTCTCTCTTTCTATCTCTATCTCTTTTTTTTATTAGTTATTGAGACAACTTGGATAACCTTGTGGTTCTTACACCCCCATTTTTCCAGCTGGAAATAGGCAGACAGGTCAAACTGCTATTCAGCATGTGAATCATTAACAGATATTATAGAGAGTAATAATGTCTCGCAGCTTGGCACCATATTTATTTTTTGTTGTGAATTATAACATCGTGAGTAACATTTTATTTGATTAACTGGCAAACAAAAATTCAAGTGTCTCAAACTAAGATCCTTTCGAGTTCATTACAAGCTTACAAACGACCCGAAAACGAAGCAAACTGCAGGTAATGCAAACATTTATCATTAAGATATTATTCAAGCACTTTTTAAGGCTCTGGTTTTAAAATGTCTAGGTCCCCTGCGGATTTCTAAATAGCGACCGCTACTGTCTTGTCGCTTATATTTGGCATCAATGTATATTTTGACATTGCTAGTGACATTAAAATAAACATTTGATTCCTACACCCATTGCAGCTTGGCACCATAATTCTGTTGGGAATTCTATGGAAATTCCGTAAGACCGTAATCTAACCTTTTCATTAAACATCTAGAACAGGTGATGGATGATGTGTTTACTAATATCATTCTTAACTTTGGTTTGATCGATTTTAAAAAAAGTCCTCTGAATTGAAGACCCTCGCAACGTATCAAATTTTGCCCAAACAAATCTTGCCAAGGCTGCATGTTTTGCTTCAATCTCTATTCGTCGTTAAAGTGCCATTCAAGCCTTTATTCTCCCCACCCTGTCTCGCGAGTGGCAGCACATTAAGTTGTCAGACGTCATTATTGTCAGGCCACATAATATCCTACATAGTGCTGACGTTGGATGTTTAACAATTCAACCAGCTCCTCTACCTACACAGACTAAACTACCCTTTCTAGGGAATCAATCACGAATAAACATTATTGCGGGTAACAAGCCCTTCCAGCCTGACACCATATTTTTGTTGAAAATGGCAACAGCGTGATCTAACCTTTTACTTAACATCTGGAAAACAGGTGATTTGGTGTTTCAAAACAAAATCATTCTTAGCTTTAGAAATAAATAATTTTAATATTATCCTGGCTGAAGATTTCTACAGCCTAGCTTACACAATTTTTTTTAAATCCTGGCTAAACTGAATGTGTTGCTTTAATGTAGATAGTCATCGTTAATGTTTTATGTAATCACTTTAAAAATACAAATGTACCCTGCAAAGGAGACAAATCTATCTATGGCTCTCTAGTGGAGATAGCAATGGTTTTAAAATCATTACGGCGACAGATACTGTCTTCCCGAATTAATTCAGTATTAATTTTATTTTTAGATATTACATAAGGCATCTTAAATATACATACAAACAATCTTTCCCTCTACCTGAAGATACAGACTAAACTACCCTTTCTAGTAAATCAATTGTGAATAAATATTATTGTGGATAACAAGCTCTTGCATGCAGCTCGCCACTATTTGTTGCGAATGGCAACATCGTGATCTAACCTTTCCACAAACACCTGCCAAACATTTGATGATGTGTTTCAAACCTAGATCATCATACGAAAAATGTAATGCTTGAATAAACAATGCTTGCGCAAACTGTCATGAATGTAAACATTCAAGCTTAGAATAGAATAATAGTAGCTCACCAGATTCAAAAATAGAATAAATGCAGAGGAACGAGACAGGGCTGAGGTTAATCTTTAAAGTTCAAACAAGTTGAAAGACTGTTGCTCTAAAACTTGAAGGCGTGGGCAACACGAACCATTGACTGCAGGCACAGTGTGATCACAACAGGAAAACACCCATTATTGTATCAATCGCGTGTGGAATAGGTCAAAGATTTTTCAAGCTGCTATTATAGGTAATGCAAATAAAATGTGGAAATCTTTTCTTTTTTTTTTTTATTTGGGGGGGACACTTTAACGATTCTGTTTAGTTTTGACATGTTCTTTTCCTTCCTTCTTTTAAAAAATAGTTAATGTTAAAATATTATCATATGAAGGAAGGACAGAGAGAGAGAGAGAGAGAGAGAGAGAGAGAGAGAGAGAGAGAGGGAGAGAGAGAGAGAGAGAGAGAGAGAGAGAGAATGAGAGAAGAAAATCACGAACTATCCGCAGCTATACGATCTGGCGGGTCTGACCAAGTGGGTGGGCTCCTTTACAAAAAAGAATTAATTTCCTGGGGCGGGGGAAAAGAAAGTGTTTGCATGTGCCCCCCTTGGGTCTCTCGAGTCCAGGCATTTACACGGCACCAGAGGGTGGCACACGTCACTCTCCATCACCGTCCACCTCCATCAGGTTTGATTGTCCTGTCAGACGAGGAGTGAGCTGCCCGCCCCATACATGGTTTAGAGTCATTATTTCCAAACTCGGGGGCTGGCTGTAAAACTGGACACAAAAAGCCCTAAGATTTAATTGTCGGTTTGGGCTAGGGAAAATGTAGGAGTCTCGGGTGTTTTAGGGAGACCCAAGGAAACTTCAGTGCAATGAGAGTTCCTGTGACCAGACAAGTTCTCTCCTTTGAGTGTTGATAGATTGAAAGCAAGAGAATTTTTGAAATATTTAAACATTTCCCATAACCTTTTTCCTGGAAGGCTTGTACTTTTATTAGATAGCAATTTCAAGTCTTCATCTCCTAAATGCTTTTGCAGTTCCATTCCAAAAAGCCAGTCTTTGTACGCTATTTTAGCGCTTGAAGACAATCCTATTTTAACCAGAGTCAAAACTTTTAGTCTTCTAGTTAGATGGGATATGTAGATAATGTCAAACTTAGCAGAGATTGCTGATCTTTCATTTCTCTGTGGTGTGTTCCAGGGACAAGGAGAGTGCATCTTGGAAACAAAACTCGATATACAGGCGCGGTTTTTTTTCACTCAGAAAGGAATAGAATTATTTTACATTTCTCGTTTGGTAGACCCAAATTTAAATAGTTGCTGCCTTTCTTGCTATTTTTGAACAATTCAACACAAAACAAAAGTAATAACCTCAATGTTTGGACAAGATCAAATCCCTTAAGTATGAACCGTAAAAATAAATTATGCATAATTATTTTCAATTATTAAAAAGCATTTAATTCATTATCTGCTCTAGTACTGCTTTAATATTATTATTTCTATGCATAATTGTGTCTGTATGCACTTCAATCAAAGACAAGCTTATATGTGAGTAAAAACCAAATATTTTTCATTATTTTCATTCGTGTGTGATTGGTTAAACAAAACTCACTTTTAAGACACACACACAAGCACACACACACACACGCACAATCATGAAGATATTATTACCTAAAATATTGCTAATAACACGCAGCATGCTCGGTGACTAATGTGATGTTTCTAAAAAAAGAAAAGTAATAAATAATTAAAAAATTGACCAACCGCTTAAGAATACTCATGAAACTTAGATTTAGCAAATTAGGTTTATCGTCATTCAATAAGGATGCTGCCCTACATAGTTTAAGAAAATTAAAAAAAAATGTTTTAGAATAAGACCACACCCTCTCCATTCCATGATTCGGAGATCTGAAAGAGATCATTGCAAGAAGTCTACCCTTTTATGTCTTGACATTTTGACAAAATACGAAAACAGACGTGGGAATCGACGAGTTGTAGTTTTTATGTGAGATAAACATCGGATTGGTTTCTACATATCGAAACGAAATGCCACTGAATGGTTCTTGTTATTATTCCAGTGATCGAAGTAATTTCATACTCAAATCTGAAAATCATTACATTTTTTTGTTTGAACTACAGTGATAAACTGTTGGAGGTGCATCTCAAATTGCAGATTATAAAATTTAGACATGGTTACGCCATTATTTCCCATTAGCCCTATATTTAATACATACTGGAAATAAAATCGTTTTACCATTGACTACTTTTTTAGAAATACATTTCCAAATTACTTAAATGCGTAATGATTATCGATTTGAACGCCTACGTGAGAAAATGCTTCTTGTTATTTAAAGTTTCTTTACATTAAAATGAATTTATTCCAGTACTTGACATTCTTATATCAATCGACCTTTCCAGTTTATCGTTTTTGCAAGTGCATTCTGTTAGGATACACATTACCCTGGTTTATGGGTTCTAAAAACCTGAAGTATTAAAACAAAATTTAAACAAAATGTTATGTCTCAACGGCGTCTCACTGCTAAAAGTTACGAAAAGAGAGACGTAGAAGCCTTAAGATGAATTTTATTGTATAATAGAATTTCGTAGAGAACCCATAGAACCCACAGAAGCCGAAAGGTTAACCTTGAAATGACAAAATGCATTATCCAGAAATCTAAGGCCTCGTAGAAGTTTGTCGTAAAGCCCTGATGTACACAAAAATACAAGAAAACTCAATGAGAAATCGTCGATATTAGACAGGGTGTGAGTAGAAAACGATATAAGAGAAGTACCTGAGCACCCTTAGCGCCTAACTTGTTAGTTAGATAGAATTATGCAAAGGTAAATTATGTAAGAAAATTATACTAAAAAATATTTATGTGTTGACGTGACGTACAAGCCAGTGAACAAGTCAGATTCATTAAATAAGTGAAGAGAGATAGATAGAGAGGGAGAGAGAGGGAGGGAGAAAGAGACGCGTGAACGGCTTCAACAACGGTTTGTTATGATGACTAATTCTAATTTAAACACTGGTCTCCCCTAATTATCTAAATAAACACATATAAAAATGTTTAACTAAACTTATTAATCTATACCCTTTATTTACGCAAAATATTTGGTATATTGGAACCCTGGGTAGTATCCTTATATTTTGGTGTGAATCTGAATTATTGAGAAATCAAACCCCAGACGTGGTTGAAACTTTGAATAAGAAATCTACACAAGAAGATTAAGGATAAAAACGCGTTATAGATAAATCAACACAGCTTTCACGCGATATTGAATTGGCTAACTATGATAGTAGCAAAACTTATGCCAGTATCTTGCTTATTCATACTTCGAGATTGATTATTTTAAATTAGGCAAATAAAAATAAAATCATGATGAAACTGATAAACTAGTGTTTTGTGAGGTGTTGAAAACATCATCATCATCCTCATCATCATGTGCCGTGCTTCATAGTGTTGGCGATCATGTCTTTCCACACCGCTCGATACCGTGTTGCCTTCAGCGCCTCCATCACGTTCGCCGCATTCAACCACAACACTAGACTGACCAGTAACTTTTCTCTCTGTCTTCCTCTGCTCCTTTTCCCTTCAAGCATTCCTATTTTGACAAGGTGTTCGAGATTTTCTCCTCTCATGGCATGCCCTTGAATCACGACTGCCGTTTTCGTATTTTTTTAATAAGAGATCTTCCTGAGTCTGCCTCTTTTAAGACCGTTTCGTTAAACTTCTCTGCTGTCCAAGGTATACAAAACATTCGCCTAGAAACCACATCTCTACGGCATCAAGTTTCTTCTGTGCTTGTTTGGATAGCGTCCAAGCCTCGCACCCATTCATCAAAATGGGTTCTATGTAGCATTGTAGGGCCTTTTTTCTCAACAGACAATGGCATTAAAAATTACTGCAATTTGTTCACATTTCTTAATGTGCCAAGATCTTTAGTCTGAAAAAGTTATGAAATACCAAAGTCTATAATCAATGGCAGATTGTTAGACTTAAGCGTTTGCTGTATCCATGAATGCAGCTGTAATACAATACTTGACCTTTCAAAACACCCCGCTAGAAGATTATTAAGATGTTGGGAAGGTGGAAAATGTCGAGTAGTCACATAATTATCACAGAACACTATTGACAATTTTCAAGCTTTATTTCATTCTTAATCGAAAATCAAGTCTTTGCCCTTTTTGTTAATTGTTGTACTTTTACTCTTGCATATAAGTATTTTACTAGAGGTGAATAGAATTTGGATGCACACAAAGAGTTGTTCTTAAGTTATTTCGAAAGCACTCCATATCATCCACCAACGACCAATCTTTATTTGTAACACCTACTTACAACTTAGACAGATGGCCTCTTTATTTGTAACACCTACTTACAACTTAGACAGATGGCCTCTCTCTTTCCCTTTCTTTCTATCTCTCTCTCTCTCTCTCTCGCTCTCTCTCGCTCTGTCAATCAGTTTCTATATCTATCTATCTATCTATCTATCTATCTATCTATCTATCTATCTATCTATCTATCTATCTATCTATCTATCTATCTATCTAATTGATGGCATTTGGACTTTTATTCTCAAGGCTAGGTTTCCAAATTCATTTACAACTTTATTCGATTCTCCCAGCCTTGTCGTTAATTCCTCCCAAGACGCAATCGTCATTTCTCCTGAAAGGCGCAACCTTGTCGCCAATAAACCATGTGGTTGAAACAGGCCGAGACATTTACCAGGAAGGCCTAATGCCTGTTGGTCCATTCATGCAGTGCATGAGTGAGCGATTTCAGCAAGTTAGAAGAGCGTGAGTTATACTCACCACTTTTACACACATACACACACACACTCACGATTTCTCTCTCAGCCTTAAGGAGAGAGGAAATCGATGGGTTGAGGGGGATACCGCAGCGCCCTGCTAATCTGCCCCATCACGTGAATCTTCACAAAGGCTCGTCGGCTCTAACCTTGTTACATTGGTCACCAGCCCGTTCCACGAGATCTTTTACAAGGATGGATTGCCGTCTAAGTAGGCAGGTTCTTAAACTTCTTGTTACTCTGTAACATACTGGAGCTTAGAGAATCATTCTCTTTTAACATCAGTGTCTCGTTTTTGTTCCTTTTTTATGGTTATTTATGTTGCAATCGATACACCGAGTAGCAGAAGTAGTAGAAGTTGTAATTAAGTTGAGTTAGTTGCTTGTCTTTCAGCGTAAGACTTGTATAGGCTATATTGTGGACGAGTTCCAAGACTAAGGTCTGAGAATTTTACGTGCTGCCACAGAGGGGCAGTGCGGGGATACAATGACTCCTGTCTCAGCCGGTCATTATACTGACACCGACCCAACCAGTAGGGAACGCAACAGCCAGGATTTGAACTCGGGACCTTTTGCGTCGGAAGCCAATGTTCTCCTCCAGGACCACCGCGCCCCCCAGTAGTAGTAGTAGTAGTAGTAGTAGTAGTAGTAGTAGTAGTAGTAGTAGTAGTAGTAGTAGTAGTAGTAGTAGTAGTAGTAGTAGTAGTAGTAGTAGTAGTAGTAGTAGTAGTAGTAGTAGTAGTAGTAGTAGTAGTAGTAGTAGTAGTAGTAGTAGTAGTAGTAGTAGTAGTAGTAGTAGTAGTAGTAGTAGTAGTAGTAGCAGCAGCACTATCAGTAGACCTAGTAAATGTACTAGTAGTACCAATGGCAATAGAAGTAGCATGAACATAGAAAGTACTAAGCTACACCCACAGTGGTAAATACCATCGCGTGACTTTTGTTGCACTGACTGCAAGTGTGCCGCTTTTATTATACACATGAGATTTTTCAGTCCTTACACAAGGTATAGAGGAGGAAAGTTCACCAACCAAGGTATCTATTGATGGTAGGTATACAATTCACCTAATTTTCTTTTTGTTACTGGTAAAAATTCCTACCAAAAGATGACTGCGAGCAACAAATGATATAACGGTAAAAGGTTTTGTATAATTTGCCAGTGATTCTGTTAAGGTTTGGTTAACCTTTTGCCACACATTTCTGCGCAAACAATCAGAGAAAATAAAGCTGTAATTTTCCTTACTAATTCTTAGGTATTGATACTCTGAAGCTTTCAGTTCCTTACCTGCAGGGGTTCAATGAACGGAATTGAACGAACTAAGAGCTATAGGAACCTTGCCCTAACGTAGCGGCGTATGTGGTGAGTGAAGCAGACTTATGGATGTAACATTCGTGTTTGGCCATGGCTGATACGTCTGGTCACTTTTTGTTCTCACATTCTTTACGAAAATACCTGGTCTCACATGTTTTGTTTGTAATTCAAACTGAAACCCTCTGAAACTGGTCTTACGTTTTATGCGCAATGAAACGGTTGTTGTCTTATGTCTATTTTTTGCCAACAGATTAGCAGTTCCGTGCAACCATGATTGTGTAGCATTGTCTTATTGTATTTTTCTATCATGTTTGTATTTATAACAGCCCCTTTTCAACATTTTCCTGTATCTATGTCCAGCGACTATTAGATTGATAGTAAGATCGAGAAATACATTATAGGTGAGAGAGAGAGAGAGAGAGAGAGAGAGAGAGAGAGAGGAGAGAAAGATAGAAAGGTGGGTGGGGGGAGGAGAAAGATGGAGAAAAATTGAAAAAAAAACTACATAAATCAAAATAATTGTGGGTCGTACCCCTTACATGTGTTACGCTAGTTTGTGAAATAAATACACAAGCTAAGTAAAAGAACCAGAAAAGTCAGTGAAAACGACAGGGCGAGTTGGGACTGCTGAGAGAAATGAAGGTGGAAGATGTTTTAGTTGGAAAGGTTAGAAGGTCCCTCTGCAATTTGTGCAGAAAAATAAACTACGTTAGCTTGAACAAGAATAAAAAGGTAGGAAAGTTATAATTCTGACATAACCTTAACAATACGTTCATCCTCAATTTTTAGCTATGATTGTTAGTTTGTTTATTACTTAGAGTCCAAGTTCATAGGCAATGATATGGATGGGTCTGACATTTTTACGTGCAGTCTCACAGATGCATTGTAGAGGTTCTTTCACTCCAGTCCCAGCAGATCACATTACACAATTTTTAAGTATGAAAATGGTACGATAAACGTACGTGCTTCATCTAAATAACTAACTACTTGGTCTTGTGTTTTAGGAATAACAACTCTTTCAGAACATATATCTGCAGAAAATGAACCCACACGCTGAAATATAGGGAGAGAGAGAGAGAGAGAGAGAGAGAGAGAGAGAGGCAGAGAGAGATAGGGAGAGATATAGAGAAAGAGGTAGGGATAAGGAAATAGAATTTAAAAAAGGGGGAGACAGTCAAGCAGACAGAAAAACAGATGAACAGACAGTCAGGCAGATAGACAGATACAGTAACAAAAGAAACAGATAGATTGATGGACAGAAACAGAAAGGCAGATATAGAGTGACAAAGATAAAGAGACAGAGATATAGAGACAGAGATAGAGAGACCGAGACAGAGAGCCAAAGACAAAGACAGAGAGAGTTAAAGAGGGATGGCGGAGATATCCAACGAAAGCGGTCTTCACTACCAATCGATGTCTTTTACAGAATCCGTGTGATGGTGTAAAATGTTGACTACAATCACCAGTGCGTCAAAACAATGCCCATCAAATGTCAACAACACAATTAGCATTAGGAGAATGTATATTGCTCAACATGTATCTATAAATTGCCATCTTTCCAAAACAATCTCGCCTAATATTATGCCATTATCTATTTGGCAAATGTTTTGATTTATGTTGAACGATTTACTGGTAAGAATATGTAAGACGAAAGACGGTACATGCCACTTTTAGATTTGGTTTTATAACTATTGTCTACCACTGGGTGGGAACGAAACTCAAGAAATACTGAAGCAATTTAAAGTTAATAAATAATAGTTTAGTATGGATAATAGTTCATGACTTACTCGTAAAGGTGATCCAATGACAAGTATACTGCACAACTCCACTATATTTATTTGGGTATTTAGATGATTGAAACTCTACTGCAACATGAAAGTCGATGTTCGACGGGAAAATGTGGTGAAGATGCATAGATAGCGTTTTGTGTGCGACTGTTGCATTAACGAGCATGACAAAATTATAACATTTTTATCATGTATATAGGCTATGATGTATAGGGTTAAAACATTTTGTGGTACCTGAATGCACATTATTAAACTCGTTTTTTTTTTCGCATTTGGCACAGTCTGCATACCAAACTTTTGCGTAACGCGTAAGTATCACTTTGCATTTTGGAGGTTAATATGTGGTGATTGTTTCTATATGAAGAACATGATTAGACTAAATAAAACCTGAAGACGCTTTAAACACATGCTGTCATATGAACTGGTAAAATTATTTGCATTGATTGACACGCTTAAGAGCAGTTTGAAAGTAAATTTAGTTTTCTATCAGCATAGCGATATTTTGAAGATGACGTTATAACAATCCTTCCTTGTTCTCACTGTCTCCCCATTTTGCTCTTGATTCACTTTGTGTGTAAACCTACATCACGTGCTTCTTAAGATTTTAAAAATCTGGAATATCCTTGGTATTTTGAAAATGGAAGCGCAGTGAAATGAGATCTTAATTTGATGACTATGGGTTTTTTTGTTTTTATTTCATGTACATTATTTATATATACCTTTTGTTATAATTATTCATTCATTTTACGATCAACCGAAAGCGAAAATTGTTTAAGGAAGAGTTCCTCCTCAGCATGCAAATATCAATTAGTATGCCTGGTTAGTTTCGCATTGGCGGATTTATTAAAGCATGTGAAATTTAATTGTTCCTTTTAAATATTTATAATTGTGAACAGAGTTCCACACCCTGCAAGAATAACAATTAGGTTCCTAATCTACTTTGGGCTTTTGGAGCTCGGGCAATCGTGTTTTTAATATTTTAAGGTGTTCCCCTCGCTCCTTCATGTATAAAGAATAATCTCAAGGAACGGTAAACATGCCTTAAAGTACAGCATAACAAAAATAGTAAACGATTATATGGCGCGGGTAGCTCCGTTGGTAATTGCTTTGAACAGAGGGACAAAAGGTTCGATGTTCGAATCACACCGTATATTAGCGCCCCTGTCTCTGAATATGGTAAACTCACATGTGACGCTATGAAACAAGTTTTCACATAATAACACATGTATATAGAAAGAAACTCTTCCCCTTCGTATGTAGAGAATAAGAAGCAAAACACATCCGGCGGATCTTTCTCAAGGATATCGAAATGTCAGAATGTGCATAAACTAGAATATGTTAAGCAAAGAAAACACTGCAGCAAATGAATCGAATGCCTCTGAAAGATCAGGAAAACAGGAACCTTTTATAAACGAGTTTGTGCGATCGAAGCGTAGGTTTATGAAGCATGTTTCCAATCTTCTCATATTGAAGACATCCGTCTCTCTTGAAATGGCGAAATTCATTGTTTTTGTACATGAAGAGGGCGGAGCTATTTTTAGACCAGCTCTGTCCCTGTGTTGCGTTGAAAAAATAATGCCAGAAGTTAGTCTATTACCAGCCAGGCTGAGCAAGCAAACAAACAAGCGACTGGGCAAGGGGTTGTAAGTACAACGTCGCAGTAGCATACAACTCCACCTAACATAAGCGAAAAAGAAGTTTTAGGACGAGTTGTAAGCTACTTCGAAGTTGTACTTACAGCCCCATGTTTAATTGCTTGATTGTTTGTTTGTTTGTTCATTAGCGTTCAACGTCATCACCATGTAGGCTTAATTGTGGACTGGCGTCACGGCTAATGTCTGATAAGTTTACATGCTGCCATACAGAGACAGTGCTACGAGATCGGGACTCCTGCCTCAGACAGTGACAGGGCACAGTGCGGACGGCGGACGTAAAGAAACAAAACAAAACAAAAGATGTTTTTTAATAAAACTATTTCAACTGGCAAAATCTTAAGAGGCCCTATTTCACATTTTTATTGATTGATTTGTGAGACAGGATCAATACAATATTCCTCTGTGAATATAAAAAGATCACAAGATATTGTTTAATCGTGCACAATATACACCTCTTACAAGATGGATGGCCATAATGACATCCTGAAACTGTAAGACTTAGTCTAAAGAAAGGCAATTTAGCATGACGACAATTAATCATTGTGTTATTGCTGCTCATGTTATCATATTTTGTAAAAATAAATGGTGTCTGGAGGCAGGGGAAAAAATAAGTAACATGCCGTGTTAAAAAAATTAACTTGTACGCAATGAGAATTAATCAAAATTTAACGAAAGCTGGGGAAAGAAGTCCGGAAACAATGTTCCCATAAACTAGGAGTTTAAGAATTCAACGAAACACGAATGCTCTGTAAGACTCTTTTATCGTTTGGAAATAGGGTTTATTTTACTTCTCTTTACCGCTTTGGAAAACAATGTTGTAGACAAGAATTTCGTATTTTATACAGTCCCATTTTTTAAATTACACATTTCCTTGTGGAAATGTTTTTCGAAGCGACTTGATTTGAAGCAAACTATGGAGATCATAATGATTTTGAAGGAACAAATATATTGCTCTAGTAAAAGTCGAAAACGCCGCTTCTTGAGAATATCATCTAGATTTAAAGAGAAAATGAGTTAACACCCATTTCAAAAATTGCAATAATGCATACGTTCTGTACAAAAGGCAATTAGATGAACTGTACGTGCTACTATCAGCTTCTCTTCTACAACAACAAGACCGATTGGATAATAATCATGGTCCATGGGCAACATTTTTTTCAACGCCAACGTGACATAACTTTGCCATTTACTGCATCCGTGTGCAAAACAAATCATAGTAAATGGTACTTCAGTCAAAATTTTGCTTCTCCGTGTTTGCTAGCTGCTGTATGTAACCTTTTGACAGATTAAATAGATCTTCAAAATGGTCGGTTTAATACTGCTGTGCAGTATATGAGCTGAAGACCCCGCTATGCCCTCTGTCTTATTTCGAGCCACTGGCGATTTCTGTCAACCTTCCATCGTGGTTTTCCCTCGAGTATTTCTCAGCTTCCTATATAAATGGCGACTGTCATCCCTATGGCACCTGCCTCTCAACACAAACAGCATGAGAATGTGAATCCCCAAGATTCTGTTCCCTTGGGTATTTACGACAGGAATCACAGCGAGCGCATAGAGATCTGTGGACAGCTGATATTCATCAGGGTGGACTTCAGGGTTGCTATTGTCTGAGACACCAACTTCTGTATTCTATGAGAAAGTTAAATAGGTCTATTAGTTCCTCTTTTAAACAAATAGCTTGTTAAATTCATAACTTGTTTGGGGTTGAGAGTTTTAATTTTGCTGTAGAGTCCGCACAAGCCTAAGGAGAGATGGAATGTTTTAAAATAGATGCGTATATCTAAGAAAATCTCCCAAGTTGTTTTTTTTTCTCCAGACATGTAGCTAAAATCCAGCACTAAGTTGATTCATATATTAATATCCCTGCGCATACCTACTATACAGAATAGTTTCAGAGGTTTACGTTTCCCTGCAAAATACCAATCACCATCGAAATTATCATAAGAGATACAAAATTAAAATACAATTGTTAAAAATAATATTGGCGTTTCATTTTTAGTAAGACTTAGATTTAATCTAGTGTCGTAATACGAAACTAAGATTTACAGCAGAATCATTAGATCAGTAGGGCAGATCAGCTTGGGTTGAGTGTGTACAAGATCTCCACATTATAGGCGCGGTAGTTGGGTTTATCATGTTAGCAAAACATAACGTTTATTCTGACAGCGATTTTGCATTTTGTTTCTCTCTGTAAAAAAGCGCGTATTTGAATATTCAATCGGCAGCGCTTAGGCCTCGCCGTCAATAAAAAGATACTAAGAACATTTTTAAAGACATAAATCTCGTAAGGGGTTACGATAATGTGTGTTGTTCACACTTTTACTTCACTTTTTCATTTGATTTTTTTGCCACCCACGTTCCTGAGACGAAAGTTCAGGTTTGTCCTAATGATATTCATAGGATGCGCCATTTCTTTTTTTTAACGTTTCTCAAGAAAAAAAACTAGTGCCAAGGCAATAGATAGCATTAGCTAAGTGATAGGGCCGAAGGTCAAGCGCCTTTCTCTACCAACAAAATTTAAAGAAGTGACTGTTTAGAGATGCGATCGGGAGTATCATAAGCAGTAACATGATTTTTATTACAAAGCTTACAATGAGATGCTACATTGGGCAATTCATTATTTGAAGAGCCTTCCTCATTGAATATATTGCTCATAAAACTATATTGGACCGCACTAAACTAAAGAGCCCGCTTTGAAAGCTCGTAGTTTTATTATCTCCCCGCTGTTCAATCAAATAAAGAAATGAATGCACCACTATATTATTATTGTGATGTGCTGTCCAGTAAGATAACGACAGGGAAGAATAGATACAAAAAGAAAGAGCACTAACAAGAAAGATGAAGAGAGGCAGAGACGGGTAGATTGACAGACAGATAGACAGATAGATAGATAGTCAGCGGAGGGAAATGATAGAAATATGGAATATTTGAAGAGGAGAGATATAATTCGGTGAGAATATAATCATCGGTGAGACTGAACACTTCTGACAAGAATGGTTGGATACTAAATAAAGTAATATAATATTTTAAATAAAAAGAGATCTAAATAATAAAGATAAATGAGTTGAAAAATCTTGACAAAAGATGACATTAGGTTTCCTGAAAATATAGAGAAAGTTAAAAAGAATAGAAAAAAAATTCTACATTGCCAAGTTTTAGAGCTATAAATCAAGTCAAGAACATGTTAAAAACCGATCGATATATTAAAGCTTTCGTGAAAAGAAAGTAACTACATGTTTTTTGAACAATAGAAGTAAGTTTGGACCTCAAAGTTGAAACATAATTATAAAAACGTTATACTATGAATATTGCCTTTAAACTGATAGCTTAACCAGAAACAAATACTCATTGCCATGACACAGGCCTTGAATAAACATGTGTGGTACTAAAGATAGAGAGATGGAAAGGAAGAAAAAGAAAGAGGGGGAGAGATAGCGGACAGAGAGAGAGCGGGTAGTTGTAGTTGTAGTTCATCACTATATAGGCTGTTTTGTAGACGGGCCCCAAGACTGACGTCTGACAATTTTATGTGCTGCCACAGACGAGACAGGGCGGGGATACCATGACTCCTGTCTCAGCCTGTCACATTAAACTGACACTGACTCAACCAGTAGGGAGCGCATTCGCCAGGACTTGAACCTGGACCTTTTGCGTCGGAATCCGAGAGAGCAGGTAATAGAACAAAAATAAACAAACCTATAAATAGCAAAATAAATAGATAAATAGTAAAATATAGGAAATTTGGTAGATAAGTAGATGGATGGGTGGATGGATAGATAGATTGATAGATTGATTGATTGATTGATTGATTGATAGATAGATAGATAGATAGATAGATAGATAGATAGATAGATAGATAGATAGATAGATAGATAGATAGATAGATAGATAGATAGATAGATAGATAGATAGATAGATAGATAGATAGATAGACAGAAAGACGTGTAACGAATGCAGAAATAAGGCTAACCTGTAAATGACACTCTCTGCCTTGGACGATGATATGGCACATCTGATTACCCCAACTAGGCTCTGAAACTGGAAAGGAACAAATAACATGTTTTCATCAGTTTTTAAAGTGCGAAATAGAACCTTAGAAAATATAATGTCATAAGGAGACAAATGTCAAAAGTATGGGAAAAACAACAACATATTCACTTGATCTCAGTATGAAAGAAATAGAAACCGTGGAGGCGTTGGGGATGTACGGCAGGAAGCGAGAGAGACACAACGACATAGATTGACATAGGGTACAGAGGGAATGCAAACACAAGGAAGATGGCAGATTTTCAAGTGGGAGGAAAACGTTTTGCTGAAGACTCGTAGTTTTGTGAGCTGCACTTGTGTAAAAAGAGTTGTGTTGAAAGACTATACAACAAAGACCAAAAAATAAAAAAGAGAAGGGGGTCTTCAAAATCGGAGAAGACGCATTGAGGCCTAACTAATTTGAAAATGATTGGAGGGTTCAGAAATGCCGTGGTGATCTCAGACAGAAACGGAAAACGAGAAGAGAGATCGAGAAGGGGGAAAAAACGTTAGATGTTCGATAAAAATACTCGGTTCTTCTGGATTCGCAAATACCCCTTGTCGATTTATAGTATTACTATTAATATCACGATTGTGAGGGAAAATCGGTTTAAATTTAGTGTTTGAAAGTAATCGTCATAGCCCACGGCAAGAATACACTGACTTTATTTGAACCCCGTTGAAAGCGAAAGAATATGAAAGTGCTCAAAGGTCGCACGGACTTATTTTCGAACAATGTCAATATCATACTTTTAAAAAGATAGTTTAAATTTTATGCTAAGGGGTGTGCTGATGTGTTTTTTTTCCGCAAAACCGTACTTTTGGTCCTAGAACAGTAATGATTAATGATGATTAGGATGATAATAAAATTATGAATATTAGTATTATTACTACTGTCAGGAAAAGACGGAGAGAGAGAGAGAGAGAGAGAGAGAGAGAGAGAGAGAGAGAGAGAGAGAGAGAGAGAGAAAAAAAAGGGGGGGGGGGGCGGATGGATCTTTTAAGGTTAACAGACTAATCAAGTTACCTATTTTATTTGTCATAAAAGTTGCATATTGCCGGTAAAAAAAAGTTATCATACTCCACAGCAATTTTCTCTTGCAATGCAGGCCTGTGGCCTAATTTTTCTCACCCCGGGAGTCCCAGAAAATTTACCACCGCGCCCATATATTATTAGGACCCTGATCTATCAATTCGATATACACTTGACAGAAAACATTAAAAACCTAATAATAAAAACATCTGCTACACAATTATGGAAAACAAGCCATGGTTAACTCTCAGGTTTGTTTCGGCAGTTCTGGCCACACGTTGAATTCATAATGTTTAAAGAGTCACCTTATTAATGTCAGTCAGAACGGAATTTGAGAAAAGACAAACAATATAATCTGGAGCTGTTCAAGGATTCAACAAGGCTCATGTTTTCTGCAAAAACTGTTTTCATTCAACTTTTTTGCAAAACAGATGATAATGGAAATAATAAAATTATTTTTACTTCCTTAACAAAAAACAGGACTTAAATGAACCTGTAAGATATTTAGAAATACAAAAATCGGCACATAGACAAGTGTAATAGAATGTACCCATTGTCACATCTTCCTTGCAGACAAAAATGAAAATGATCTTATATCTGTTTATATGTATTATAGGATGGTTCAACCTTTAAAAAAGACATCGACGTGCCAACGGCAATGCAAAGTGATACCTTCGTAAGATTATGTTGACTTTAATGTTATGCCATTGCGAGTTCTTTTTGTAAAGGAAAAAATGATAATAAATAAAAGACACATGGGGACAGAGAGTGAAAAAAGTACAGCAAGAATTCTCGGGAAGACATATTGACAGCATCCATCAGATGGGCTGTCGAAATAAAGTCCAAGTTTAGAGAATATAGAGGAGCTCATTAAACTTGCTGTGAACTTATTCGATTATTTAAAGGCCATTTATGATTAGGAGATAAGGAAATCTTTCACAAGAGAGACCACATTCCTCTCTGCATCTAAATTTGCATTTCAATATTTTTTTAATAATATTTAATTTCGCTGAACGGTGAAAACTTTTGGCCGATATACTAAAATGTTAACAAATGGAATAAAAAAAAAAACAACAACAGGTAAATCCTTCGTTAAATAATAGCAGTCATAAAATATATGTTTTGAAGAAGAGAAGAAGTATTTGATTTTTGGTAAAAGTATTTTATCTGGAAGAAGTTTGTCCAAATGCCATCGATATGTTTCCCTTTTAAAGCGTACTCTACTTGGTTAAGACATCTAAGTGAGCGTATCAAATGTTAAAGAGACAAATAATTGTATTGTTGCACTTTAACGGTTTTTATCTGGCCAAAGTAGAGGTCAGAATTGCACACGAACTTTCTTTTCCTCGCTTTGTCCACAACAAAGAAACAAATAAATTACACATAGGAAAGACTTGGCAGCGCACTTTTGTCCATGATAATACCCTGAATTATTGATCAGAGGCACAGGAAAGCATGCCCTATTAGAGCTCCGCAGATATAATTATGAGCTGGACCTCGTAAATATTTCGTGGAAATGGTGGAGGAGTCAACCGGGCGTGTTTGTTTACGAAATCTCCTCCAACAGCCACACCTAGATAAACTAAGGTCTAAACCTACAATGCCCACCCAAGAAGGTTCGATACTAAGTGCACAAGTTCTTGGGAAGCAACCAGGTTGATGGCACAAGTGGGAATTAGGGCTCTATTATTTTTAAACTGTTAAGAAGCATTACGTGTCCTTTCGGTGATTGACAAATTTTAACTATCATTTTTAGAACCAAGTGTAATTCTTTGCGTTTGAAAACGAAAAAGGTCAATATAGAACAGTTGTTCTATGTCTAGAAAGCACTAGCTCAAAACTTATATCAGTGACTTTTGCTTGATGCTCCCTGATTGCCTCACAATTAACTAAGTCCAAAAAGAGTGGTGAGGAATACAACATACCATTGGTATTGTTTGATTGTGGAATAATTCGTAGTGACCGTGATTAAATCTGGTTTAAGAAATACGATCCACTTACTCGTGAAAAGAGGCATTTGGAATGAATAAGAGGATCCAGAAAATTCGATACACGCAGTTGTCTCTCTTGGCATCGTATTTTTTTTTATCTCCGAGATACTTTTTTAATCCGTTTTATTAATCTCGCTGTGGGTGCGCGGATTTGAAGGGGTGTTTTAGGCAACCACGTAAAAGAGCAAGGCGGTCTTTTAACATTCATAATAGATATTTCACTGCCTGGTTAAAGAAAGAAAACACGCTTATTCTAAAAGTTATTTTTTAAATTAGAAAAATCTAAAATTCTTACGAGAAATTATTTAAAATGAAAAGAATTTGTATTTCCTCATGTTCCTAAATAATACCATTAACGCAACGACTCTTTTTGAAAATAAGTTGTTGGATTACAAGTGGTATAATTTTCCGTATTGCTGTTGTTGTTGTTGTTGTTGTTCTTGTTCTTGTTTTCTTTTGTTGTTTTTTTTTTTGTAAAGAATGTCTAAATGTTTTTACCTTAATAATTCATAGTTTAGTAACATACAAAGTGAGCCAGAACAAAGAAAAATAATCAAATAGACACTCATTTTGACAAATTTTTATGAGTGACTCTTAGTGCTTTGTTTTCTATCTACAAACACGATTTTGATATTGTAATTTGTCACATTTCCCTTGGCAAAAATATTTATACCACCTCCAACCTGGCACCTGTGAAAAGGGATGGCTTGAATTTCTTCTCTTTGTCACATTTTCTTTCCTTGTTGCCTAAATCAATAGAAGCTAATATTAATAATTAGTCTAAAAAAAAAAGATTAATATGGTTTTCAGAGAGAAGACAAATATTGGTTTTATGGTTCAAGAAATGTTTGAACCTTTCAGGACTCTAAATTTGTTACTGTTCTTTTTCTTCTTGTTCTTGTTCTTGTTATTATTAGTCATGTTCTTGTTCTTCTATTATTATTATAATTATTATTTTTACTAACATTGTTTAGGTTGTGTAAGTGGCCGAAGTAAAAGAAACGAAATATAAGAGCATGAAATACGAGGAAACGCTGAATAAAAAGTTATGTAAGTAAATTAGAATAGCAAATGATAGCCAAGAATGTAAAAATTAAATTCATACAAAATTTTTTTATTACTAACACTCTTCACCGATTTCCAAATGAGTTTATAGTTTTTTTCTCACTCAAAGACATCCTGTGCGTTTTTGCTAATTGTGGTCTGTTTTGATCTTCTTTTTATTCTTAAAAATTTTTAAACCAGTTTAGTTGAAAGCCAGCAAAACTAAATCTTTCACCAAAGGAAAGACGCCTTAAAGTTGAATTTAGGTTGATCAATTGTTATTTCTTATTGAAGTTCACTTTAATCCTTTGTGTTTCTCTTGTTGTTAGTGTAATATGTACAGCACATCCTCTCAAAGTACAACTTAATGTACAGCACATCCTCTCAAAGTACAACAGACATTGAATAAAATAAAAGAAAAGTAAACTTAGCAATAATCTTAGTTTCGTGTAATTAGGTCATCAAGGAGAATACTTAAGGCGACAAAACCTCAAGGCGGATTAACCAGAACTTGGTTGGTCACGTGATACTATCATAGAGTCAATGAGGAGGTAAAAGTGGGATGATAGAAGAATCAAACCGGGGACCTCCGAGCGAAGCTGGCTTCCTCTACCGACTAAGATTACTCGTCCCCTTTTCTTTTTTACATTGCAAATCCCACCCATAATTTTAGTTCAAGTTTTAGTCTTTAAATAAACTTGGCTTACTTGTATCTCTTTGTTCATCTACTTTATAAAAAAGTTGCGGGTCTTAAAATTGATTTTTGTTTTTTGTCGGTTCTTACTTTAGTATAGATTATCTTCAGATCATCTTTGTTAAAAATAATGGGGGATTTTCTGGTATGTTTTTTGCGCCTATAAGTTTTGTTTGTTGTTTGTTGTTTTTTGTTGTTATTTTTTTCGGGGGGGGGGGGGGGGGTCCTCGGGTGAGGGGGAGAGGGGACACAAATTAGTGTCGCTAGGTACGAATCAGATATAACCGCACTATTAAGGATCATTTTAAAATGCAAATGATGAGTTTCTTCAAGACGTTATAATTTAATGATTTTTTTTCTATTTTATACGTACATCTACTTCGTTCAGCGGCTTCATGTACAGGTATCGATCGATACTATTTCACAATTGAATTTCTGGTATTGTAGTCGAAATAAAACAAAAGAAAAATGGGAAAAACAGTGACCCTGAGAATTCTTGAATTAAAAAACATAATGGTCCTTTTGATATGGGTCTAGTTTCTGGACCAATTAGAGATATTTCTTCGGCGTGTGACCCAGATTGAGTTAGGGGTATTGGGACGAGTTTTTACTACCGTGGTTTTATGGAAGGTCCCATAATGATGCTAATAGCTTTACAGTATGAAAAGCCCACGCACACCGTACAAGGAAGTAATCTGAGAGAGGTGAAGAGGATAACTAAGTTAGAGTTGTCTCTTCGCCTCAAAGTAAACTGTTTCTGATGGGCCTGACCTTTCTTTGCCGGTGCTGTGCTTAAACCAGAGATTACTAGTGGAGATGGGGAAGGAATTTTATGCGTATAATTTTTTTAAAATATCAAGAGTGTTATTTATTTTATAAATGAAGTAAAAAGAGCATGTTTTGCTTTTTTCTCTCATAAAAGGAATTTTATGCGTATATTTTTTTTGAAAATATCAAGAGTCTTATTTATTTTCTAAATGAAATAAAAAGAGCATGTTTTCCTTTTCTCTATCATAAAAGTGATCGTCTCTTTTCATCTATAGGCAAATCTCTTTTACATATGAATCGTAGACATTAATGCCTGTAAAAAGAAACTTCGTTTGCGTTTAGCTTCATGATAATTATCAATTAAATATTGAACATTGTTAAAAAAAAATTTTCGGAATCTTTGAGATTTCTCCTGTACGCGTTGTGTTCAATGTCGCCAACAAACGCAATAGCGATGGATTTTGTTTTTACAATATGAGCTACTTGTGCTTTTGTAAAGTGTTATTTAGAAAAATATGCAGATAAAACATCGTGTGAACCCTAGGAACTGTGTGTCTCAGAGAGCGAAATTGAAGATAACCTCACGAAGGAACGAGGAAAAAAGTGCAGAAGTCTGTCTGTTCGGTGCTGAAGATTTTTATGTTTCTTTGTCTCTCTCCCCTCTCTTTTCTCTTTCTCTAATCTATTTATACATCTATCAAAATATCTCTCGGTCGTTCTCTCTATTTACCTGGATATATCTATGTCTGATCACATTGAAATACATATACACGTATATTTACACGTTCATATAATTTTCATTTAATAATTAATATTTTACCATGTTCCTTATTAATAGTACACAATCGTCTTTAATTATCTTGGGCTGTAAGTACAAGGCCTAGATAGCTTGCAATTCGTTTTAAACCTTCTTAATGCGTATTAGTCAGCTTTTAAGCTACCGCGACGTTCTACTTACGCCCCTAATGTCTAGGCAGATCTTTGTCTAAGGGCCATTGCACTAGTATATCTTCCTTAAAAATACCTTTCTTTAAAGTCTCAACAAAAATAATATGAAAAACTACTCAAAATTTAATACAGGTTTGTTCCTATCCAAACTGTGGCACATTTATGTAGTTTCACATTAATTTTGAGAAAAGATGATTATACAATATAACTATAGCACCTACACGTTTTAAAGCGCATATTTCTAACTTAAACGTTTATTTTCCCTCAATATATTACATTTCCTAGACATAAAACACGCAATGGTCTGTAAAATGGCTTCAGGCATTGATATCGTTTGTTTTTTGTTTTTTTTTGTGTTTTTTTTTTTTTTGCATTTCTTTTTCCTTACCGCTCATGATCAGTCTCCCCGTCCCAACCTTGATTAAATTATATAGTCTGCAATTATAGCCACAAGCGCCCCTCCACAACAAGACTAACCAAACTGCAGTTTCTCTCGTAAAAAGAGCATAATTTCCACTTGATTTAATCAAACGTTATAAAATATAAATAGAAAAATACGGGCTCCTCCAGACAAATTTTATTCTCAAATATTTTTCATTCACGCTGTGTTCATCCCACTTCATGCGGCTCTGTCTGACTCATCCGTCAAATAACCAATAAACATTCTAACCCTGGCCCATCACCGCGTTTTTCTTGTGTGAAAAGTGCGTTTGACCTCGCATGGCATCGGTTTGTCTGGATTCCAGATCTCGTAAAATCAGAATTATTACTAGGAAATGATTGGGATGTTGTGCATGGTGTATGTGTGGAGGGGAGGGGTGCGTTTGAAAACTTGCAATATGTTTCAACGATACGACTAAACACTACTACTACTACTACTACTACTACTACTACTACTACTACTACTACTACTACTACTACTACTACTACTACTACTACTACTACTA
>RQTK01000070.1:529064-535344 GCA_003991915.1 Elysia chlorotica | reverse complement strand
ACTACTACTACTACTACTACTACTACCACTACTACTACTACCACTACTGCCACCACTACTACTGCCACCACTAATACTAACTACTACTACTATCATTATTATCATTTAGCTTTCTATAAATACACAGGTCCTACAGCAGTCGGAGTCGCCAAAGAATCTGTCTACAGAAGAAGCTCGGCCAGCTCCTCCGGGTCTTGCTCCCCACACATATCAATCTCCCCGCGGCGCGTGAAGCAGCAGCCGACCATCTCTCACCCTCCGCCCAGCGGCTTGCGGAAACTCTCCTATACGGAGGCCTACTTGGGCTGCATGAGGACATTGGCTGGGAGTGCGGAACCTTCGCCCTCTTCCTCTGGTGAGCTGGCTGCTTGATTAATTGACCAATAGGTGCATTGTTTAGTTGGCGAATAGATGAATTGGTTGGTTGACGAATATAATTATCGGCAAATTAATAGATGGATTGATTGGTTGGCGAATAAGTGGGCGACTAGATGAATTGGATTGATTGGTTGGCGATTATTTGGATTGATTGGTTGCCGAATATATGGATTGGTTGGACGGCGAAGAAAAGGATTGATTGGTTAGCGAATAGAAGGGTTGGTTGATTGGCGAAAATATGGGTTAATTGGTTGGCGAACAGGTGGAATGATTCGTTGGCAAATAAATGGATTAATTAGTTATCGAATAGATTGGCCGATCGGCTGGCGAATAGATGGGTTGATTGGTTAGTTGGTGAATAGGTGGATTGATTGTTGATTGGTTGCTTCATTAATTTATTTATTGGATGATTAATCATTCTGTTGGTTGGGTTGATTGGTTGGTTCATTGGATGCTTTTTTGCGTGCGTGGTTGTTTGATTAATGTGATGGTTGGTCGGTTAATAGATGGATTGGTTAGTTTGTTCGCTAACTGGTCGCATTGTCCATTAACTGATAGATTTATTGGTTGTTGGGTTGATTAGTTGATTGATTGACTTGGTTGAATAATAGATTGATTTACAAATTAATTGAAGGGAGGTGGCCTTGGGGTAGAATATCGGCTTCCGGAGCAAAAGGTCTGGGTTCGAGTCCTGGCGATCGCACTCCCTACTGGTTGGGTCGGTGTCAGTTCAATGCGACCGGCTGAGACAAGAGTCATGGTATCCCCGCCCTGTCTCGTGTGTGGCAGCACATAAAAATTGTCAGACGTCAGTCTTGGGGTCCGTCCACAATAAAGCCTATATAGTGCTGATGCTGGACGTTAAACCAACTCAACGACAACACTTTCATATCCTGTGCTAAGTACATTCTTCACATCATAATAGCCGTGGTGGAGCTTTTATACGTAGTTTCTCTCGCCAAGTACCATAAAACCTCTATGTCTTGTGTGATGCGGTCGGTCTCTTTAATTCGTATTCAAAGCTATTCTTCAATGCCTGGACTTCAACGCATACTTTGTCTGCAGCATCTTCCTCTACCCTCCATGATACCCCTTCATAAAAATCTGTTAAATGTCATGATTCTTGATAATGTGACCAACGTATGACATCATCTCTATGGAAAAAAATATTCTAAGATCATCATCATCATTATAATCATCATTATAATCATCATCAATATCATCATCATTATCATCATCATCATCATCGATATCATCATCATTATCACTTCCATCGTTATCATTACCATTATAATCATTATCCTCATCATCCTTTTCATGGTGGTCATTTTAATTATGATTATTATTGTTGTGCTTAAAACGTCTCCACAGAGAGAAAGCTTGAGAAAACCAAACGCTTCTTCAACCTACGGAGCTTAAGTGAAAACAGGCTCGGGAAAGGGAAAGCTAAAGCTGCCGAGGTGAACCCAGGTAAGACGTGGCAATAATAGATACCAGAGTAATGGAAAGAGAAATAAAGTGAGAGCGAAATAAAGTGGGAAAGAGAAATAAAGAGAGAGCGAAATAAAGTGGGAAATAGAGAGACAATAGAGAGACATAGACAGAAACAGAGTGAGAGACAAAGACAGAAACAGAGTCAGAGACAAAGACAGAGGCAAAGAGAAAAAACATAGACACTTAGAGATAAGAAATGAGACAGAACAGAAAATGAATGAGTCTTAAATGGAGAAGAGGAATAACCTACCGTTTAATTGAATTTCAAGCAAGATTTATCATTACTGATCTTACTTCACGGTGACGTGGCGTTACACAGCATTACTTGACCAGAGACGTGGTCACCCTTGCCACCCATTCGTTTTATCATAAATATTGACGAATGTGCGAGCCGTCTGGGAATTCAGGAGATGGACCAATGATCTGTCTTTCTCTTTCTCTCTCTCTCTCTCTCTCTCTCTCTGCAATCTCTCTCTCTCTCTCTCTCTCTCTCTCTCTCTCTCTCTGACAAATATATTGGAAAACTAACAAATGTTTCATGTTTCAATTTAGCCCAAATTTTCAAGCAATATGTTTCACCCTTCGATCCCTTTAACGTAAGATTTTACATAGGCATTCAGGCAGGCACCCATGCTGTTTGATACACAAGTAAGTTTTATCAAGATATACCAGTTGTTGTTTTTTTAATTGTCAAGCTAAACTCCAAGATTTCATTTAAAGTACAATGGCATTTCAAAGAGGAGATAACCATAACGCTATTTTAAACAAAAAAAAAATAAAGATGAAATAGTTCTTATACTATACTTAATAAATCAGACATAAGCTGAGCTTTACTGAAAATGGCATCAGTAAGTGGATTTTTATTTTTCATTGTCTGCGAAATCAAATAATTATAGTATATTTTGTTTAAACTGCTACTTGTCCAGTTTATTTCATTTACGAAAATATATCGAAGATCAACTCAAAAGTTCCAAAACGAAACTGGCAGCGGTAATTTTTCACCAGCTACTCAATTTTCCATCCTATCATAGCACAATAAATCTTATATTTCACTTGAACATTAAGTCCTAACTACTCATTTTGCTAATAAGTTAGAAGTATGGTTTCGTACCAAGACCATACTAGTACCTCTACAATAGATGTAAATTTTGACAGATAATGAATTAGTGAAATTTTTCCATTTTAATAGGGCATGTGGCAATTACAAGGAAAAATAATAGCATCTGCAATCCTTAGACTATTTTCAAAAATAAAGAAAAGCTCTCAATACAATTTATATTTTTTTAATCTCTTTTGTAGGATATGGTATGAAAAAAATTCTACTCTGCAGAATCTAAACCCCTTAAAAGTACTTGCGACAAGAATAATGCTGACAACATAAAATAAGTTCTAATTTAAAAAAAAGGGGGGCAAAAAATACAGACCACATCTTCTTATTTTTCATGGGTATTGGACATAATCTGATGTGCTCCAAGTACGATAGCTATTTATTAAGTATTATTCACTCTTCCAAATTAATTTCCTTTGTAGAATTAGGACCACACCCTTATTATTTTTTGGCCGAGTGAGGTTGAATGCCGACGGCATATTATTTGGGTCATCATGCCAGATGGGCAGGTCAGACTTAGTAATTATCATTGTCCTTTTAAAGAGTATTCGTCACGTCATGTTCAGTGAAACCGATACAACTTTTTGTCTGACTAAAGCTAGACTAGGCTTAGCAAGTACAACAGTGTTATGAAATTGGTCTTGGACTAAGGGTACCTTTAAAATAGTTAAAACTACTATTATTCGTGGTCTCAGCTCGCAATTATTACTGTGGTTTTTACTACAACCAATCTAGTTTTAGGGGTTTTCAAGGCTTGACGTGTTCCTTGCACATTTCCTTCGATTTATGATCACTAACTTTCTTCTCGAAATTTGAAATGTATAAGTTTGATGTAATCAAGGTATTATTATTGATATTTATTTATACATTGGCATGTTGGTTGGTTAATTAAATATGCCGTTTATTTTATGACATTGCTTTCTGCAATATAAATAGGAGGCATTTTCATTCATCCCGAAATTTTAGCAAGCCCAACAGATTTTTAAAAATTAGTATCATATATTTTAAATTGATGTGTATCCACCTAGATATCGAAAACAATAAATTTGTCGCCTACGCAATGCAACCAGACTTTATTCCAAGGTCAATGAATATAATACCAGAGACAATAGATTTAGCGAGACTTCTCACGAAAAGAGCCCACAATGTCCTTGATACGGGAAACTAGCGTGACGCGTGCTTACTCTATTTCTTGTTTTAAACTGAGGCGTTTCAATAATGTTTATAGGCCCCTACTGAGTTTTTAATAAGGTTTAAAGATGGAAGGCATTTCGCCTAAATTACCCTAACCCATATACGTAAAATCTCCCCGTGAAACTTCCCACTATTTCACCCTCTCTGATATTGATTAGCATACTTACAAAGTCACCATGAGCGCTGATGTAAAGTCATAAAGGGCGGTTTTGTTTAGATACATAGTTCTATCTAAAAATTAAAAGGTTGATGCGCAAAAGTCCCCCCGTGAAAACTCTCACTATTCCACTCTCTCTGATAATACCATGAATTAACATACTTACAATGTGATCATGAGAGCTGTTTTACAATTCACATAGGAAGGCTTTGTTTAATATCATACCTAAAGATCAGAATGAGGGATGGTTTTTGGACTGTACCAACTCCAGACCTGGCCAGGGAGGAACATCGATACTAAATCCTTGGCCATCAATTCTGCGGTTCAAATCACAGTCTGTTCCTGCACAGCGCGGGGCGTGTGAGCTAACATTCTTTTATCACGGATACGAGTTTGATCAAAACGTTAATGAGTTACGCATGTGGCGCAATGTTTTTATTTTCATTTCTAATGGTCTGCATGCTACACTAATTTGCTCGTGGTCTTACCTGAGCAAATTAATTTGATTGTTTGAGGTGGAAGAGACAACTCTTGAAAACGGGAATGCTGGTCCAAGGATAATATTTATGTTTGTTGCCTTGTTAGCCATGCCAGTTTATTCCTGGAAAACGTTTAGAAGCAGGAAAAGTTACATGGAGTGTCTGTATGTGTTTGTTTGAGCGTATATGGGAGAGGGAGAGAGAGAGAGAGAGAGAGAGAGAGAGGAAGAGGAGAGAAAGAGAGAGGGGTAAATTATTTTGGTTTTGTCCAGAGACGTAAACTCTAAGGAGAGAGAGAGAATAAACCAAAGTGTTACACGTCCTCTAGATATTTCCCAGTCTTTAATAGGAATCAAGAGGCAGCGACAGTGAGAAAGAAAAGAGTGCCGAGGAAATGAAAAGTGATTAACACCTAGGGTGTAAGTAAGACGGTGCTATAGACTAAGATCCTCGACTAACGGTACTTTTAAATTGTCAAAATCTTCTTTAGCTCGGATATACTTACTTACCGTCCTAACCACAAAGTGAGCGGAGTAGATCCAGAGACAATAGATTTTAGCGAGACGTCTCACAAAAAGAGCTCATAATGTCCTTGATACGGGGAGCTAGCGTGACGCGTGCTTACTCTATTTATTTCTAGAAATTAAGGTTGATACGTGAAGTTCCCTCCGTGAAAACTCTCACTATTCCACTCTCTCTGGTAGATGTAGACCAAGAGATCGCTGTTTGCATTGGCGCGGTAAAGGGTGTTCAAAATAATATTATGTAGCGTTTGGTAGAGGAGAAGTAAATATAGGCGAAACCGGAGGTGTTAATGTGTTCGCTGGACTATGAAGACAATCATTTCCATTTCCACGGTATTATCAGCCTCATTATTACCTTGAAGATGAGTAATAGCTAGTAATAGGTGTTGGAACATTCACTACAAAATGACTTTGTCTGCTATGCTGTTGAAATTTTTATTATTTGTTGTCATTGTAATATAATGAAAATAGCACAAAAGTTTGTCTCAAGGTTGTTGTCACATTAGGTTCCGAGGCGTGGAAGTGTTAGTTTAATCATAACGTGTCTATTTTGTCTGTGATTGAAATGAGGCGAACTTGTAATAATCTGAGAACAGCGCTTTTTCAGGCAATCTTCTTCACAGCAACGTTACTAAGGTTACAAACACAATTCTGAAACTAATTAGCTCAAACAATGTAAGCGTTGATATAAAACTCATGGCCTTGGTCTAGACGTTTTGTCCTGTAATTAATATTTGATGTATGACAAGCATCTCTAAGCTTTGTTTGGTTGCTGGTAATATTAAACGATAATAGCTTTTCAATTTAAAACATGAGGATGAATAGGGCCCATTATCACAACAGAAAAAAAAAGTGTGTAAGAAAAATGGAATTGATCGTGACAGGAAGAATAATCATAGACAATTAAAAAATAGAGGAATCAGAGAAATAGAGAGAAAGAGAGCGA
>RQTK01000070.1:521564-524064 GCA_003991915.1 Elysia chlorotica | reverse complement strand
CTCTGTTATCTTTCTGCCCTGGTCACTCCTTTCGAGTTTAGGTCCTCTCTCTCTGTCTCTCTATCTTTATCTTTTCTCTCTCGCTCTCTCTTTCTCTCTCGCTATCCATCTATTTAACTACGTCTTTATCTATCTATCTAACCCTCTCTCTCTCTCTCTCTCTCTCTCTCTCTCTCTCTCTCTCTCTCTTTCACTCTATCTGTCTCTATCTCTCTCAAAGTATCATCTTCATTTTGTCATCATTCCACATATATAAAAAACAGCAATATTTCGTCTCGGTTCTCTTTTCTACTTCTACTACATTCTTTGTTCGCTCCTTTTTGGTAATTATGAATATTTTACAAACAGTAATAAATGGTTTGTCTCCAGACAAAATTAATGAACATTCCTAGCACAGTGGCTTTGACTGTATTGCTATTGATTAAACAAACCCTAGTTAGATTTTTTGCATAGGCGATGCTTGTCTTAGCTTAAAGCGTATCGGAGAACATATCGTCTTTAAACAATAATAAAATCCTCCTATAATAATAAATACATTATTAGGTATGTGGACATCTTATTTCTGTTAAGAGGTTAATACTCGTTAACGTTTGTTTCCGACCTTGCAAAATGTTATGCGTAGGCTACTATATAGTAGGGGTTACTAAAGAGTAGGCCTTTGTAGACCGTGTTATCTATAAAACAAAATACTGCTGTTTCCTCCTCTGTTTGAAAAATAGCAACTCACTATTAAATGTACCTATATATCCTCTCTCTCTGTCTCTCTCGCTCTGTCTCTCTCTTTTCTCTCTCTTTCTCTCTCTCTCACCTTTTCCTCTCCGTCTCCGATATCTCTCTCAATCTTTATCTTTTGGTGTCTCCGTTTTTCGCATAATATTATTTTCTTGTCTCTTTTCTTCTGTTCTTCTTAATTTTGTTTCGAGGGATCACCTATGACCGCTGAAGCCGGTTAAAATCAACCTGTACGTGATTTCTCTGCACCGCTTCCGTGTTTTATAAACTCTTTGTTATTATGGACTGAACCAGTCGAACGTCACCAAGGCCTGTGTAAGGTTTCCCAGAGAATCTTACGTGTTCACTGTGTATTATCGTTCTATCTGTCAATCCGTTTGTCTGTCTCTTTCCGCCTCTCAGTCTCTGTCTCTGTCTTTAACCCTTTCTTTTTCTGTATGTCTGTCTGTATGTATGACTCTCTCTGTCTCTGTGGGTCTCTCTACCTCTCTCTTTCTCTCTCTCTCTCTCTCTCTCTCTCTCTCTCTCTCTCTCTCTCTTTCCGTCTGTCTTTTTCTACCTCTATTCTTTCCCCTCCCTCTCTATGCGTCTCTCTCCCTCTCTCACCCCGCTTTCTCTCTCTTGCCTATCTATACCATCTCTCATTCTCTATCTCCTTCTCTCTCTCTCTCTCTCTCTCTCTCTCTCTCTCTCTCTCTCTCTCTCTCTCTCTCTCTACCTCTATTCTTTCCCCTCCCTCTCTATGCGTCTCTCTCCTTCTCTCACCCCGCTTTCTCTCTCTTGCCTATCTATACCTATCTCTCATTCTCTATCTCCCTTCTCTCTCTCTCTCTCTCTCTCTCTCTCTCTCTCTCTCCCTCTCTCTCTCTCTCTCAATATCTGTCCTGGCCGAAGACAGTGGACCTGGACTCGAATGAGCTTAGCCGATGTGTACCAATAACTATTGTAAGTATTCACAAAGAGGCGTCACTGACAGGAGACAAAAACATCTCCCTGTCATAATGCGTATGTGATCGATTAAGCTTAGAGCACGATCTCAAAACAAGCAATGAGGTCAGCATTTACAATGATGTGATTTTATCCAGTTCAAGTTTTCTTACCGTAAATTTGTTACACCAAGCGCCTTTAGATTAATGATATAAGAGGCGTGAAAGCGAGCTTGTTACTATATAAACCCGCATCCAAAATTTAATCATAATTATTGTTTTCTACGCGAACTGGTTTTGAACTTTCGTAGCACTCGATATGGACATTCAAATGTTTCTACTTTCATCAAGAGGAATAATTTATAAGAGGTGCTGTGTAATTCGATCACACGTTTGTTATAAAGAGTATAATTTAAAGTAAAGTGCAATACAGGTTTGGTTATTTAAATTTATGTAGTCAGTGTGTACAAAAAATGACAATTTTATATCACGTCTGTAAACATTTTGTATATAAATGCGTCACATAGTTTATTTCAAGTTTTTGTTGTTTTTTTTCTTCTTCTTCTTGTACAATGCATTCTGTCTGTTTGTCTGTCTGTGTGCTTGTCTGACTGTCTGTCTGTCTCTCTCTGTCTGTCTCTCTCTCTCTCTCTCTCTCTCTCTCCTTCTCTCTCTCAGTCTCTGTATCTCTCTCTTTTCTCTCTCTCTAGCTCACACTCTCTCTTTCTTTTTCTCTCTCACTCTCTCTCTCTCTCTCTCTCTCTCTCTCTCTCTCTCTCTCTCTCTCTCTCTCTCTAGCTCACACTCTCTCTTTCTCTCTCTCTCTCTCTCTCTCTCTCTCT
>RQTK01000070.1:505885-521543 GCA_003991915.1 Elysia chlorotica | reverse complement strand
TTTTCTACTTCTACTACATTCTTTGTTCGCTCCTTTTTGGTAATTATGAATATTTTACAAACAATAAGAAGTGGTTCGTCTCCAGACCAAATTAATGAACATTCCTAGCACAGTAGATATGACTACATGTCTGTCTGTTTGTCTGTCTGTCTGTCTGTCTGTCTATCTGTGTGTCTGTCTGTCTGTCTGTCTGTGTGTTTGTATATCTGTCTGTCTGTCTCTGTCTCTCTCTCTCACTCTTTATCTAGCTATATATCTTTCTATCTATCTATCTACAGGCGACAGGTAATTAAATTTGTTTATCTATCTATCTATCTATCTATCTATCTATCTATCTATCTATCTATCTATCTATCTATCTATCTATCTATCTTTTTACCTACCTGTCTTGTTCTCTAAACCTCTATCTCTCTCCCTCTCCCCTCTCTCTTTCTCTCTTCTCTCTCTTTCTCTCTTCCACAACCTTTTTCCCATTCCCCTTTTAACCAGGAAACAGTTTACAAATTTTATCAAACATCGGTTGCGTGGACATCGTCATCATACATTAATTTGTTTACGTTGTTCGCCAAGTTGATTTACGTATAGATTAACCTGCATCAGCTCTTTTTCTCTATTCACCACTTCCTCCCCCCCTCTCTCTCTCTCTCTCTCTCTCTCTCTCTCTCTCTCTCTCTCTCTCTCTCTCTCTCTCTCTCTCTCTGTCTCTCTCTCTTTCTTTCTCTCTTTCTGACTATCTCTCTTATTGGATCGTTCTCTTTCTCTTTCTCACTCACTCTCTCTGTGTCTCTTTCTCTCTGTGTCTCTCTCTCTCTCTCTCTCTCTCTCTCTCTCTCTCTCTCTCTCTGTGCCCGTTTGCCTATCCGCTATCTGTCGTAGATCAATTTGCTGTGAGTTATATCTTAATATGTTTTTCTGTTTTGATTTGTAGGCCTTTTTTGTCTTTTATTGATTTTCTGCTACTTTATTTCTGTTGCCTCTTTCTCTCTCCTCTTTCTCTCTCTCTCTCTGTCTCTCTCTCTCTCTCTCTCTCTCTCTCTCTCTCTCTCTCTCTCTCTCTCTCTCTCTTAATCGCTCACAATCTCTCTAAATCTGTGTCAAAGCATCTGTCTTAATCTTTCCTAATCTTTCTCTCGTATCTCTCTCAATCTTTCTCAATATCTGGCTCAATCTCCCTGTCTCTCTCTCTATCCCTCTCTCCTTTCTCTCTTTGCCTCTCTATTATTCTCTCTGATTTACTTTGCCTCTTTTTTCTTTCTCTCTTTTTCTCTGTCTGTATTACTGTCTGTCTGTCTGTCTGTCTGCCCCCCCTCTCTCTCTCTCTCTCTCTCTCTCTCTCTCTCTCTCTCTCTCTCTCTCTCTCTCTCTCTTCAAAACCATCTGATGCGAGTGTGCCCGTCTGTCGATGATTAATTCGCTGCCACCTGTAATGTCAGGCCAGTCATACCAGGGAGGGACGGCTTGATACGGGAAGACACCGCCTGGTTTGTAACGAGCGCCGATCGGAGGAGACGCGCCGTGATTGAAGAGCTGTGGGGAGAGGGCCCTCATGTAAACACCGCTGCTCCTGGGTCCTCGTGCTGGCGGGGAGGGACTGCATTCTTCACTGGTTAGAGTGGCAGTCAGCGCTTTATCTTTTTCAGCACTGCTTGTGTATTCGACTTGTGATTGCCAATCTTGTTTGTCTGGGTTGACATTAATTTTTACATCCTCAACATCTTTTTAAAGTATGTCGAAACAATAATTATAATTATTTAAAACGTCTGTACATGATTGTTTGCAATGCAGCGTGAGATTGGAATTCAGTTAGCTGTGGTTGCAAACACATCGTACCTGCCTTTAAAAACTTTTTAAAAGTGGGCTGAAATAATCATTTGAAACTTTTGCCATTTGTTTTCATTAGGCTTGATATTGCAAAACTGTGCCGATGTCGCCATTATTTTGTTTCTACGTCCTAAAAATCAAGCAAAAAAGTGTGTTGAATTATTTACATCAAACTGCTGCTGTTTGTCTTCATTAGCACCGTGTGTGAATCAGATCTTCGCTTGACCTTGTTAAACCGTGTGTCGTGGTTGACATTATTATTTTGACAGTCTCAATATATTTTAAAAATACGTTGAAACAAATATCGAAACACTGGTGCAGACGTATCTAAGGACGCTAGAGTGCCAGGCACTATACAGAGAAGTAAATCCTTCTTTATTCTTAGTAGCTGTGTTTGACCTTTACGCAAGTGAATTCCAGAACGGTGCAACAGCCTGCAAGTGTTTAGGTTTTCCTGTGATCTTGTGAAGTGGCGGTGGTTGTGGTCGTGCTTTAACTGTCGCAGGTAGATCTCATGCTCGAATCGCCCGATCCTCTTGTCGATTAGTGTAGATCTAGATCTGAAGTCTGAGCTGTTCCAGGTTCATTATCAATTCTCTTTGCGCTGGTGTGCCCGCAATGTGACGAGCGCTCGGCCGCACCAGGTGTGCTTTCCATGTCAGTGGGGAATAATTCTAGCGGGCTGATAAAAGGGAAATGTTATTAGTTGCTTGAACATGGTTTCAGCGATGTTGTGCTGCTCCAGTGGTGTTATGTCCACCCTCTCTGTACATATTCCACTTAAAAGTGATCAGTGAAACTAGCAATGCACAGCGGAGATTACTGATAATTTTTAAAGTATTTTCCGTGAAAAGATTGGATACTCTTGATAAAATGTGTGTCGGTGTGTATTTTACAAATTAATGATATTCATTGTTGAAGCATAATGGTTGTGGTGCTATCAGTAAGTTAGCGTTCCTTCATGTGATTAAGATACTTAGACACTGTAAGTATTGTTTTCAATCGCGGTACTAATAGATAACTATAATAAGGTAATGAATTGTACGCTTATCACATTTTATCTGTTGCTTCAGGTTTGGAAAGACAGTATGAATGCACAGTCCAACAAGTAAGAATTGAGAAGTTATCCCTTATTCACAAGGTCGGAGGCTAAGAAAATCCTCACCTCAGTTGTACAATATCCTAATTCATTTCTAAAGTTTTTAGCATTTTAGACGTACAAATACGAAAACATGTGGGGAAATCTTTGAACAACGTCTGCCTCCCTATGCCTCTAATAATTGACATATTTTCTTTTTGCTTTTATTATAGGGAATTTTGTAATCATTATGTACATTATAAAACATGTGGGGATAAATATAGTACATTATAATTATGAACAACTATTAAACAGAATAGTAATGATTTTTATGACATTATAAGGTATCTTTAACGTGTAAAATGAGTCTTAAGGAGATAATATGATAAAGGTAGGCCTATATCTAAAAATAAGTGACATTATTAAACTGCCAAATAACAGAGATAGTTGCTTTGAAATAAGACAGGCACTGTCAATTCTCTACTAAAGCCACAATAATATTTATATTCAACTTTGGGTTGCTATAGGATGTTTGCGCCTGTTTTAGATGAGGCAATTCTTCCAGTCCTGGAGTGTTTATTAAAACCTTAAAATTCCTGTCACCTCTTTTTCCGTTCCTTTTGTTTTCTCACCGCTTTTATCAGAAAGTTCAACAGAAGACGTTTAACTGACCTTACTATCACTGTTCAGCACTTACAAGTTTAGTTGCTTCTCGGGGGGACGCCCCACTCCTGTCTTGCCGCTAAGTCAACAAGTCTTGTCAACTGTTATGAATCTGTCCAAGACAATGGGGGGTCAAGACAACGCTACCCACACCCCACACCCCCAACACACACTCTCCCCTTATTTGTCTTATCATAATCTAAATCTTCGACACGAACAATAACCCAGCGCGACCATTTTCTATTGTGAAAATTCCTTTCTTATCTTTGACTTACGTACCGACATAAACACAGTGTTGCAGGTCTAAGGTTGACCTTTTGACTTGTCGCACATGCTGGGCTCGAGCGCTGACCGCACACTGATGATGTACAGCAGCGACAGTTTGGATTTAATGGGAGGATGAGGTGAAAGTAAAAGCTCTGGAGAGTAGTGCAGGGAATAAAATTAATTGTTACAATACGTGGTCATGTGGTTCTCTATTACATAGGGAGAGACAAAGGGAGATGAAGAAAAAGAGAGAGAGAGAGAGAGAGAGAGAGAGAGAGAGAGAAAGAGGGAGAGAGAGACACACAGAGAGAGACAGAGACAGAGACAGAGACAGAAAGAAAAAGAGAAAGAGAGAGGACGAGAGATAGAGAGAGAGATTAACATCTTCTGTGTTACTTTACGGCGAATCGTCTTAAGCTTTGTTTTTTGCTGGTCTGCACTATTTCGATTTTAAAAAAAACAATTTTGCTCATGACAACAGTTACCATAAAACTACTTTAGCTTCACTTTTACATAACGGATCAAAATAATTGTGTTGTGTTTTGACCTTGGAAATGTTAACCAGAATCGATGACAATGATGATGATGATGATGATGATGATGATGATGATGATGATGATGATGATGATGATGATGATGATGATGATGATGACGATGATGATGATGATTACAGACAGACAGAGACAGAGACAGATACAGAGAGAGAAAGGAAAAGAGAAAGAGAGAGGACGAGAGAGAGAGAGAGAGAGAGAGAGAGAGAGAGATTAACATCTTCTGTGTTACTCTACGGCGAATCGTCTTAAGCTTTGTTTTTTGCTGGTCTGCACTATTTCGATTTAAAAAAAACACAATTGTGTTCATGACAACAGTTACCATTAAACTACTTTAGCTTCACTTTTACATAACGGATCAGAATAATTGTGGTTTTATGTCGTTGTGTTTTGAAATTAGAAATGTTAACCAGAATTGATGACAATGATGATGATGATGATGATGATGATGATGATGATGATGATGATGATGATGATGATGATGATGATGATGATGATGATGATGATGATGATGATGATGATGCGTGTGTGCAGACCTGTTTTTCGCTTATCTTTCTAGAGAAACTATGTTTACAAGTAATCACAACACCTTATAATAAATCTGAATGCGACACACCTTAGTGGGTAGTTTTGATTAATAACCAAAAGTATTCAAATTTCATATTGGCATTGTGTGAACTGAATCTAATTATTGCGAATAGAATTTTATTTACCTTTAGTTCAGTTGTCTGAACTTTAACCGATGCGTCCTTGCTGAGACAATTAATGATGCTCTTAAATTTGGTATTGATAACGCGATCCCACCTCAGCCTTATAAAATTAATGTCCAATCGGGTGTAATTCACACCACCGCCCTTTGCTTGCTGGAAATTAGTACGACTCAGCCTTCAGTTTCAGGTTCATTTCGTCTCGCTGGCGTTGTATGGTTTCATCGTTAACATTATTTTTACAGTCCTCGCGATAAACGTGTCCATACTGAAGACGAAGACTCTATACATGTAAGGGACTTTCAGTAGCGTTTAATTGTAGCTCTATTCGAAACTTACGAAACCAATGAGCGGCTAGAAAATCCAACGTTTGACGGGTCTGGTCATGTCATTCTCTATCGGCGTACGTATCGCAAAGATTATACTGAGGTTAATAAGTACAACGGTGCTACATGCTTAGACTAAGGGGTAAGAGGACTTTAAAAGGTACAAAACATCCTTAGTTGGGGATCTAATATCACTGCGGAACTTACTAAGGTTCAGGCCAGGAATGCTGGATGATATTATGGGGGTGTCTGTGTGTGTGTGTGTGGGGGGGGGGGGGGGTTGCTGGAAGGAATGTGTGAACTACTTGATATGCGTCTTAGAAATCGATCTGTGGACCTCAAAAACAGTTTTATCACTTCCGCTTCGCCACCATGAATTTCTTGCTTTTTGCCAATCACTACACATGATAATTATTATTTCGGAGCAAGAACTCTCAGGCCACTAAAAAGTCTTTTAATGCAAATAGATTTGCTTTTTTAATGGAGGTTTAGATTGTTTAGATACTTTCAATATTATTCTGACTCTAGATCATAAGTACAACTACGCGGTAAACTTACGACTCATCTTAATTAAGACGTCTTATTCGTAGCCTAGACACGTTGCAAGCTTGTTGCCACGCTATACTCTTTGTTGTTAAGACAGGTAAATATTTGCTCTATACAATGGTCGTGCTGTGGGTAAAAGCAGACGAAACCTGGCACAGTAACTATTGTTTCTTTTAGGAGGGCAGTGGTCTATTGATAATAAAAGACATGGGGTAGAATGCACAAACAAGACGTAGCTTACGTCTCGTCGTAACAATATAAGAATAAGAAGGCTTACGGCGAGGCGTAAGCTACATCATGTTTGTGCATTCTACCAGTGTTCTTTTTTACTAGCATGGCCATCGGTTGTTAATCTTCTGAACCAACAAAACGCTATTTTAGACGGCAATTACCTGTCGGCAGATTTTTCCTAACCATCACATAATTAGTACTATAAAGAAATATAGCTCTACATTATTTCCACTTAGATGCTAAGCAACAATCTCTCATTTTCGTTCTTTTTTCCCAAAGCAAGAGGTATATAAATTAATAGCTTAGTCCTTTTACGGTTAAAGGAAAGAAACCGGTTTGAAACTGAAGGAACGTGCCGTAGTTTCGGACCGAATGAAATCACTTATAAAATATTAAAGCTTGATCACAAAGGATTGCCGGCTACATCGGAATGGATCAGACAATACATCAGTGAAAGAAACAATACGTGGGCAGAGATAGGCGAATAGGTAAGTAGGGGCAGAACATAAAATAGAGTTAAAGAGATAGAGAGATAGAAAGGGGCATACAGAGAGACATAGAGCGAGAGAGAGAGAGAGAGGTTGGTTGGGTTGGTTTAACGTCCAACAGCAGCACTATATAGGCTATAATTTTTATTGTAAGAGACAGAGAGACACAGACAGAAACAAAGATAGATAGAGAGGGAGAAAACAGAGACAGAGATAGAGACAAACAAAACCAAAGACATATAGGTAGATAAGGAGACAGATGCATACAGAGGGATAGAGAGATAAAGATGTAAACAGACAGACAGACAGACAGACAGACAGACAGACTGATCAGCAAACTTTATTGGCAATTCGGATGACAATGGATAGAGTCTGTGGTCGTTTAAAAGAATCAAAATCTTCTCGCGACGTCCATTTGCCCGAAACGAATCGATTCTTTAAAAGAATATATAAATAAAAAAAATATTTAAAAAACTAGCCTGTTATCACATGACAAGTCCTTTACCTTAACGTTTTTTTTACTTTAATCAATGGGTTTAAAGGGTTCTCTCTAAAAATAAAATTAGTTTATCAACTGTGGTAACAGTTCGTGAGAGTGGCTATTGTTATAAGACATTCTCTATCTTAATTACGAATCATTCTTACATGATTGTTCTGCTGTTATTTTGTTGTTTTTGGTGTTGCTGTTTTGCCCCGCCCTTGTTATATCTTTATTTAATCCCATGATAGTCGTGAAAAACCAGTCGCATGGTGATATTGAAAAAAAAATTCTCACACGATTGATTCCAAATTAAGTTTTACAACATGAAAACTACTAATAGTCCGAAAGCTTTACGCTTTACATAGTTATGATTTTAAAAATTTCTTCGGCCTTAATACTGGACATGCGTTTCCTCCAACATAGTTAGGTATTTAAAGTTCACAATACCTAGGTGCTATTATAATAGTGGTAAAATGAAATTAATGGCGTTCGAAACCAGAGCATGGAGGAAGAACAGCTTAAGTAATTAATTTTTTTGCCATGTAGGCATGCTGGGAATTACATTTCACCACGCTTGACTTGCTATTTTAACACAAACGCGCTGATTTGTGTGGATAGAAAGATTGTTTTTGTTGTAGTAGTAGTAGTAGTAGTAGTAGTAGTAGTAGTAGTAGTAGTAGTAGTAGTAGTAGTAGTAGTGGCAGTAGTAGTATTACTATTTTGCATTAATTGATTAATCACAATTTTACACTCCTTTCAAGGCAAAATTTATAAACCTGAATCATAACATTCTGAAACATTTTGCGACCAATTTCAAATACAATTTGAAACTATTAGTATGCAAAGCCATGTTCGAAAAATAACTTTCCTCTTTTCAGTTTCACCTGCTATATTCATCTGGAGGCAATCTTTTGCGGCTGAGGAAAATAACTTTTTAGGGTGTCTTTAGAAATTTCGGATATCATTGAATGACACTTAACTAAAGAGTGAATACAAATTTTAAAAAGAAATGCCGACAAATATGACTGTATCAGTGCATGGCCTAAATCCCTGCATGAATCTTTTTACTTCCGTCTGTCCTCCCTCTCTCTCTCTCTCTCTCTCTCTCTCTCTCTCTCTCTCTCTCTCTCTCTCTCTCTCTCTCTCTCTTTATCTTTTTATCTCTCTCTTTCTTTCTATTTTTCTCTCTTTCTTTCTCTCTGTCTCTCTCTCTATCTCTCTCTCTCTCCTATCACCTTTCCTTAAAGAAAACTAGCATCATGATGATAAAACAGTTATACAGAAAAAGGCATAATGGACTTTCTATAATGTTCTACCTTGCATTTTTAAGGAAACAAATAGCTTTATAGGAGGGAGAGAAATAGAGAGAGAGGGAGATAGGGAGACGGATATACAGAGAGAGGGAGAGAGAGAGAGAGAGAGAGAGAGAGAAAATTACACTTACGGAAAGAGAGTGAGAGAGAATAAGAGAGTCAAATAGATATATAAATGCACTATTTTATAAATAATTGGAGATTCTCTTTGCCATCTCTCTCTCTCTCTCTCTCTCTCTCTCTCTCTCTCTCTCTAGCTATCTCTTTCTCCCTCTCTCCCTCTCCCTCTCTTCCCAGCACTTTGACGGATGACTCTCTTGAGAAAACAGAGCCATTGATTTGTGACTGAAAAGAAAGAATTCGATAGTAGTAGACTATACCGCAAATTTTTGTCAATCCACTTTTTTTCCATTTGTAAACCTTAAATTTTAGGTCAAAACACCTGCACCCCATAAATAACTTTTCCGTTCAAGAAACTGCACGAGCAAATTGAGGCTACATTCAGACGTTTGTTCCAAGTGGCTTTCTAAGTAGTTCTGCATGGAATAATGCGTTAACAGGATATTTTACAGGGATCAATACAGACTTAGTTGTTTTTATTTAAGATAGTAACCTTCAATAATTTGCAGCTTTTTAAACTTATAAGCAAATACCTTATTTAATCTATGATATGAGAGTAGAAACTCATTACAATCGCCAACAAAATCGGACTGACGAATAATGAATCGATATTTTTAATCATGCTCTGACATGTTGTATTGTATTGAATTGTATTAACTTCTTCATATGTTTTATTGTTGTTGTTTTTTTTTTTGGTTGGGTTAGAGGGGAGAGGGGGCGGGGGCTTGTATTTATGGAATTTGTTCCTGAGGTTTTATATACATGAATTAGAATATCTTGAAAGATACTTAATCACTGTGTGATTATAAGATCTTCATGAATTGGCGGCCGATCTATCATCTTTAACGAATTGAATTGAATTCAATTGAATTAAAACGTTATACAGTCAATGCATCAAGACATAAGTTTAATGTTTACTGGAAAACAAAAGTGATATGACATAACCTCTTGCAAAACTCCCTGTGAAGGCTGGAGATGCATGTGTATTGTGCGTGATGAAGCTCTCTGGGTCTGTGGGGATGGAGAGCAGGGGAGGTCCAGGCTGCCTCACAAGTACTTGTGTCCATCCATCTCCTCCATAATGCTAAGCCTTGGCTCCTAATCATTATCTTTATTGCCACATCTTGATATAAAGTTACGGTTCTATGTCTCTATATCTCTCTTTATCTCTCTCTCTCTTTCTCTCTCTCTCCCTATCTATCTATCTATCTATCTATCTCTTTATCTATCTATCTCTATCTCTTCCTTCCTCTCTTTCTCGTTCTTTATTAGTTGGTCTATGTGTATCTGACTCTCACTTACTTTCTTTCCTTATTTCTCTCTCACACACACTCTCTCTTTCTCTCTCTCCCTCTCTCTCTCTCTCTCTCTCTCTCTCTCTCTCTCTCTCTCACTCTTTTCCTATCTTTTATCATTTCCCGAAGCAGTTTTTGTTTGTGTTAATATTTGGTTCTTTTTTTCTCTTTATCCCATTATCCCAACCTCTCTTTGTTTTCCTTTGTCTTCCCGCGCGGAAATCCTATACGTTTCTATTCGTGTAAATGTTTACCTGCATATATTTGTTTCTATCTATCTATCTGCTCCATTCCCTTCTCTCTATCCATCTGTCTCGCTTTTTCTATCTTTCTCTTTTGTCTCTTTCTCTCTTTCTTTTCTCTCTCGCTCTCTCTCTCTCTCTCTCTCTCTCTCTCTCTATATATATATATCTTCTTATCTATCTATATATCTATCTATATATCTCTCGAACCTCTATTCTATATACTATCTATATATATTTATTTATTTATTTATTTGCTTATCTATCTAAATAAGTCCTAAAACTGTACCTATGTTCTCTCTCCTATAATTACATACATAAAAAAACACCGCCACCACTGGACTTTTGCTGAACCACAAACTCCACCATTGAAAGCTCCCAAACCATTAATGGTAGAATCCATAATTATGGATGGCGAAAAGCGTTAATAATAAATAAAATTATCTAGTCCGCAGTGACCCAGATTGAGAAGCCAGCCTTGAGACTAATGTTCAATTACATACAGTATTACACTATAATTATTATCAAGAAATTAGCAAATTCTATAGTCATTAGTCACGCTTTGTTTTTTGCGTCAAGCAAACAAACTATATTCTAATGGGTTCATATATCATCATAGTTAGCTATACCATCTAATAGCGCACAACAAATCTCTTTGTTACCACCGTGCAAGCTCCTCATGCAAATATGTTTGCATTTAGCATAGATCGTGACAATGATGGCTGCGTTAATTGTCTTTTTCCGACAAGAGGGAGGGTGGTTAATGGGACTCATGCTCTAATCCATAGATTTCGCAATCACCCCGAACGCCGTTGTCCTCATTCACATCTTGTACATGCTTCGTTGTGGTAGTGAGTAGAAGATCCGACTACCTTATAAACTGATAAGTACTTTAGCACCTTTCAAATTTATGTATGTCTATCATTCAAAAAAGAATCAATAAAGGGAAAAAATTAGCGAAGGCATTGACATGCAGTCCTCAGTCTCAAAAGAAAGAAAAAAAAAATTCCCGCAACATCTTTGTTTTCTCCTGCCAATGTTCAAACGGTTTGTTTATCGGCTGTAAGTATCGTTAATTTCACAAACCCTATCAGTTTTCCTTCTTTTCTCTTTCTTTCTGTCTCTCTATCTCTCCCGCTTTCTCTCTCCCTCTCTCTTCCCTTTCTCACACTCTCTACCACCGCCTGACTGTCTGCCTATCTATCCATCTATCTGTATATCTCCCTTTATCTCTATTTTCCCACAGCGATTCATATTTTTTACAGTTATTGGTATTAAGAAAAAAAACATTAATAATTTCACGTTTAATCTACCTCTAGACTCACGGATAAACGGGATAGGATGAGAGACACAATATTACAAAGTGTCAGACGGGTTTCGAACCCGGGCCTCACGACTATTCATTCACCTTGCTAAGACATAAACTGTAGGTTAACAATCAACAACTCATATTCCCCCCCCCCTAAATATATCATGTTTCAAATAGAGAATTCAAACTAAAGGGGAAAAAGTATTAAATCACAGCTAAAAAAAAAAAAGTACATACCAGGATTAATCAGTGTTTTGGGGGATTTGTTTAAAAGGGAGAGCGTTGAGTTTTTAGTGGCGAGATACCCGGTTAGATTCAGTATTATATGAATTTCCTATACTTGTTGGATCAGTGTAGGTGTAGGCCTGAGACAGTAGTCTTGGTATCCCCACTCTGACTCTTGGCGGCAAAGCAGCGCAGAGCCTAAACTTTTTTTTAAGATATTAGTATTGGGACTTGTCACAGTAAAGTATTGCTCTTGTTACCTGGGGGAGACATAAAACGAGTAGACAGTTATTCCCTCTCCTATAATGCTTAGCCGGTGTTTTTCATTGGGCGTACTACATGTGTAAAACGTTAAGAGTAAGTAACCTGTACATAGCGCGCTGAGATTAAGGAAAATACAATAATGGGATAAGGAGGCTAACACGACCAGCCAGCAATCATAGTTTGTATTTACAGAGCTGTAGTCTATTATTAATAAATCATAGTTTTGTATTTCCATATGTGTAGTCTATTATTAAGAAGGACTGGCTCAATTTGACATAAACCATAGCTCGCTGCCCTGCCAGACAATGTTTTTCTTAACACTCATGCTGGTAGACTATTCTCAAAGTCCCAAGTCCCAGGCTTGATTTATGCTGGGCGCTATTAAAGATTGTCTTGACCTTTCGCTGTCAAAAGACAGTAGAAAAGAAAGCAATAATTACAGCGCTTGTTACATCATACAGCAATGACTAATATCGTGTTTAGTTGAGTTTAATGATGTTGTTATTGGTGATGGTGGTGGATTTTTTTTTCGTTTATTTTTATTTATTTATTTATTTATTCGCTGCATAAGCTGTGCGAAGCCCGGCTACACGTATATTAGAATAATTAAACATCAACACTGCATTCATTGCATCAGCGCAGTTAGTTACATGATGAGTCAATGGAAGTTCTTAACTAATTGGGACACAGATTTCCAATTAAACGAATTGCTCATTTTAGATTTGTGTGGAATTCAAATCAAAAGAGCCTAGCCTGCTAGCTGAGGTTGATATGAATGTTGCGAGAACAATGGTTTTATCGATTCACCTCCTTCTCTGTCTGCCCGTTGTCTATCTGTCTGCCTGACTGTTTGTCTGTCCATTTGTGTGTATGTCTTTCTATCTGCTGTCTTTCTGCCTGACTAAATGTGTGTCTGTCTGACTGTTTGTCTGTCTATCTGTTTGAATGTGTATGTGTATCCTCTGTATCTGTCTCTCTGAATCAGTCTCTCTTTCTGTCTTTATCTCTCTCTCTTACTTTCACACATTACATTATCTTTTTTTTGCCTCATTTCCTCTTTCCCTCTCTATCACTCTCTCTCTCTCTCTCTCTCTCTCTCTCTCTCTCTCTCTCTCTCTCTCTCTCTCTCTCTCTCTCTCTCTCTCTCTCTCTCTTTAAAACTTTTTGTTCCTTAATATCGCCGCCTATTAGTCTATCGTTTCTTGAATAATCAGATACGTTTCCCTCTGCCCGTTGAACTCATATGTTTAATCGATCTTTAGCGAGAATATAAAGTTAAATTAGTCTTAAGATATATAGATGAAAGGAAACAGACTGTATTAACCAAATGCATGCTGCTGTCGCTGTATCTGCAGTTATTTCGTTATTTATTTTTATTTAAATCTATGTAAGCCTAAGAAATAAAATAAAAAAGCTGCACAATCTCAGAGTACAATGACATCAATAATTCTGCATTTTCACATTCATATTTATTATCCTCCTCCTAAGTGACGTTATGGTGTCTTTGTTATATTTCCTAAGACTTTGGCGTTCTTGCGAAACTGGATGAAAGATGAATGTTGGATAAATAATGGCTAAAATCAACAAAACCCTGCCCGCTTGTTTGGAGAAATTTAACGCTGTCAACCTTAAGGTATCGGCAATTGTCAGTAGAGAGAGAAAGAGAAAGAGAGAGAGAGAGAGAGAGAGAGAGAGAGAGAGAGAAAGAGAGAGAGCTGAGAGAGAGGGAGGGAGAGGCGAAAAAGGGAGAGAAATAGAGATACTCAAAGAAAGAATCTGATTTGGAGACAAACAGAGAGTCTATATAAATACTATCCTAAGCGAGAACAATGACATTTAGAGCAAAAGTTTTAAAGAGTTTTGTTGTTGAAGGTTGAAAATTGATTGCGGTAAACGGTATATTTAATTAGTCTAAAAGCTGTTATGTGATTTGAACATTGAATATGTTGCAATGCGGAATCATTTTTTATATTATGGGGTAATGTCTGCATATGTCTTTTAACGTTTCGACTTTTCTTATTTTTCTTGTGATAGTTTAGTTATTTCGTAAACTGTTAGAAGTTTTGGTGAAAATTTCTACTATTTTCATCTAACGGATAGAAACCATTCTGAACAGTTTTACAGAAGACATGAATTAAATTAAGCCCTCAGACCAAGGACAAGACTCAAACGCATAAGTGAAAAATGAGATTTAGGACGAAAACATTCCGGGCCAACATACGGCTAAGGTGACAACACAGTGACAGTGACAGTGGTGATAACTTGTGAGACCGCATCTCATGAATTTCGTGCCAACCTTGACCATGCTAAACTCTGACCGGAAGACGCATGAATTACAAAGGTCAAGGTCGTGGCGAGGACGGCGAGCGGCCTTGAAATTTTTCTCTCGCGGATACGCGAGAAGACACAGCAACGATGAGACCATGCCGCCAATGCCTCCACGTAAGTGCATCTTCTTGTTTTTCCCTCAGTCTATAATATAGTGTGTGCTATGTATCGCTATACCCTGGAAGTATGACAGACTATTGCCAATAACGAAAGCTTACTCAATTTTAAGCATCTGAGACTCAATTCAAAGGCTTGGTACCATTTCTCAATGCAGATGGCATGGCAAGTATATATCAGGATTTTGCGTCCACGTCAATATGAATGTTCCTGATATCTGCAGGGCTAACATCACGACGATAGTTTCTCAAAAGCGTGGCCACATAGCCACTCTTCATAACAATCCTTGCCACACAATTACGAAAAACACACTATTAAAAACATAGTGAAACAATCATTATTGTCTCGCAGCGATAGCATGCAATATAACTTAATCATATTACATAATTATGTAGCCATACAACTTTATAACTCCACAATAGTATCCCTTATGACATTATTATATTCACAAAATTACATCGAATGACAACCATAGCCACACAATTATATTGCACCATTCACATCCGCATATTTACATGTTAATGTACCATAGACGGAGACAACACTCTATTTACACCGTGTCATCAACCACAACACATAGCCATAGCACCAAAGATACACCATACTATGTCCAAAGCCACATATTTACACCGATCCACAATCGTAGCCAGAATAAAGTACAGCGAGTCACAACCATAGCCACACATAAAGTGCACCGGATTACAACCATAGGTACACATTTAGACCAAACCATAACCATAGCGACGCACAAGTACACCGGATACAACCATAGCCACACGTAAAAAACACCGGACTGCATTGATAGCTACACTTAAAGTAAACCCGATTACAACAAAGTACTTTACCTTTAACATACTACCTATGTGACAAACCGCTGAAAATTATACTTATGTGTGGACGCCTTTTTGTCTTGTCATCATCACCATCACATCATAATGTTCATCATAATCATCATCACCATTATCACTATTATCAACACTATTAACGTCATCACCACCACCAACATCAATAGTGTTATCAGCATCAGCATCGTCATCATCATCATCATGAACATAAATAGTGTTATCATCATCATCATCATCATCATCATCATTATCATCATCATCATGAACATCATCATCATCATGAACATCAATAGTGTTATCAGCATCATTAGCATCATCAGCAGCAGCACCATCATCATCATCATCATCATCATCATCATGATCATCATCATCACCATCATTTTAAGTCACATCATCATTATCGTCCTTTTCATCATAGTTGTAACCCTAGTTACCAAATCA
>RQTK01000070.1:495885-500885 GCA_003991915.1 Elysia chlorotica | reverse complement strand
AGGAAAAAAGACAGACAGGCAGACAGAGACGGAGAGAGACAGAGACATGAGACAGAGATTTAACACTGTTTTAACACACACGAAAATGAAAGCTGAAAGTTATTTTAGCGAGGAATAATTTTTTGCTATGTATTTTTGACAAAATGCTTTAAGCTTTATTATTATGAGCGTTTGTAAATGTTACTGCATAAACCAAAAGAAGTGGCGGATAAAGGACAATACGAACAACTTGAATCTTGAATCTTGAATCTATATCTCTCTTTCTCTTCTGTCTCTCTTTTTTATTTCTCTCTCTCTCTCTCTCTCTCTCTCTCTCTCTCTCTATTTCTCCCTTGTCTTTCCATCTCTTTTCTCTATTTATCGCTCTTCTCTAGCTATCTATCTCTATCTCTGATTGAACACTGTCCTGCAATACAATTTATCTATCTTTACTCGTTTGGCAACATCAATACTACACTTTCTCCGTCTGTTAGACTCACGTTCACACCCTTTCTTCTATACATCTTTATGTCTTACTAAAAAAACGTTTAAATTGTTGCCCTCTTTCCTCTACACTATACCGCATGACAATCAAGTTACTTGATCTCCAAATCACGGGGCCATTACCTAAATAGTGATTCCCTCAATCATGAACTGCGTTACATTAATATATTCATTTCCCATCATATCAAATTCTTTTTTAAGAGCCAATTCGAAAGACAATACATAGAAACAATACTGCATCTGAGAAGCACTTCGATATTTAATTAGTCAGGTTAGTACATGCAGGAGTGTTGAGATGAGGATCTAAAACTCACCCAATTGACGAGCGTAGAGGAAAATGAAACTCACGCAACTTACTATAGAGGAAAGTGAGAGTCTACCATGTGATGAAGAGCACCGATCCACTGATGCTACAGTTCTTTAGATGTGTGGAATTAACCCTGATTAGAGAAAAGATAATAACTAGCAGTGCTTAGATAAAAAAAGAGATTACAGATGGTTTGTAAGCGAAAAACAGACAAAGGTATTGACACGCCCGTGGCAGGTCCGTTCAGGAATGTTTGGCCAAAAAGCAAAAAGGTAAAATAAAAATAATGACCAGATTTTTGGTTTTGTCGAGCTTCCGTTCTTGGGAGGTCTTGGGCTCATTTGGTTGCCTCTCTCACATGTTTTGGATGCCAATAGAAAACTCAGGATATTCTGTGGAATTATTTTCCAAGGTTACTGGAATAATGTTAAGTTTGATATAACAATCAATATTAGGATTGCACGTTTTTACAATATTTTTGGGCTCTATGTTTAAGAAAGTGTAAAGTTTAACATCGTATATGATACAAAAATCGGGCAAAGAAAGAACTAAGTAGATTATTATTATTATTATAATAATAAAGCTAATTTTTAGACGATTTAACAGAATTTCATGGTCGATTGTGTCAAATGCTGCACTTAAATCTAAAAGGCTAAGCAAGCAGACACTACCAGAGTCAAGACTAACAATAATGTCATTGAAAACACGTAAAAGGGCAGTTTCTGTTGAATGTAGAGCTCTATAGGCAGATTGAAAAATTTCTCTGAGCTTATTTATTTCAAGATGTTGTAAAGGAAGGACACATTCGACTTATTATTATATACTGATGATGATAATATAATGCTGTGTGAATATAGGAAAATATAGGTGAGGGCTCAAGAGTAAGCATTTGAGAGAGGGTGTAGGAAAGAAAGAGGGGGGTGGGGGAGCACATGCTCGGGGCTTAACATAAATTGTCTCATAATGAAGAGAAGAGGTTCTTTAGGCTGAGCATGAAAAAAACATGAAATGGGAAGCTCACATAATGATAATAATCCTTAGTAAGTATTGGCCTCCGTAAAGAACGAGGCAAGAGTAGAGTTGTTTTAATTGATGTTCAAGGTGAAACACTTTTTTTATAATTGCTTAACAGAGGGGGGGGGTCTTCTTTTGTTTTTGCTTTTTCCTCCCAACCGATTAACGTTTTAACCATTTGGACTAAGTGATAACTGAAACCCAAAAGAGCGTTAGCATTAAAGGGTAAACTAAACCACGTTAAAATGATATCACAGGTTTCCTTAATCTATCCCCACCATCCTCTAATGGTTGCTGGTTTCCTGGAGTTGTTTGCTTTTTAGTCTTAGTTTCATGTAACTCTTTGTGATAATGTCGGCTTTATGAGTCAGCATATATAGACAGTGTGTTTCGTAAGAGTAAACTCTTGACATGATTGTAACCTTCGCGCAATATCACTTATATCTTCGTGTAATAAAGGGAGTTGGGTTTTTTCGAGAAGTTTTTAGTGTTTAAGTAACTGGTTTTGAAAGGGCTTAGCTGTCTTTAATTGTCGCATAATTGAAGTCAGAGAGCAATTACTGGTATGTAAATAACAAAACCGCCTTCCTTGTAGCGCCATCCATTGGAAACTAATTAATTATTCGAAATCCCAACTTTATTAGTTTTCTACTGTACTATATTGGGAATATTGATTTTAAGGAAGGTCAAGTATGAAAGAAAAGTCATTAGTGTCATCTTCTCTTGAATGACATTTTTGGTACTAATAATTCGTGATAATCTCAGTATTGTTATTATCTTGATTAAAAAATCACTAAAACTAGAGCATGTCTCCAAAAGCAATTTAGACTTGGAGAAGTCTCGGCTCTTAACAGGCAGTGTCGATTTTCACGCTCGTAGGTTGAATAATATTATTTCTAAGTTGGTTGCTCTACGTTTAAAGTCGGCACTACATAGGCTATTTTGGGGATGGGTCCTAATACTTTTTTTCTATTGGTACACAGAGGCAATGGGGGGAGAAGGGGAGGATCATGACTCTACCTTACTTGGTCACAGTTTATATTTCCAACACAGATTCAATCAGTACGACGAAAACATTTTAGACTGGTCGTGTGTTTCGAACCGGGGACCTTCCGATTGGGAGACCAACGTCCTACTGCTTGTAGCATCCCCCACTCCACCCAACAGAAAAAAACACTATTATTTTGAGCCAAATTTGGTGAAAATGAGAAAACTGTTAAATTAAATAGAAAAAGGAAAGTTCCATGGTTTCTCCTCATCCCGGAAAAAATCATCAGAATTATAATAGTAAGCGAAGCTGTCTTGTTTCGCTTTTTAGAGTAGTTATCGCCGTTTGCTACCTCTCACTTTAACAAGTCAGAGAAGATGTATTTTTGCGGTACATAGGCGCTCGAATTACGGTAGCACTGTTCCGATAGGTTCAAAGCTTGTAATAGACAGCGGTTCCTATTAACCTGAGAATCTGGAACATGGCCCCTGACACCTGCTTGTCTCTTTCTAGGACAGCAAAACACAAGGATGGTATTGTTTTCCTGGAAGTTCTGTTTAGAAGTCTTCTTTATTTTCGTCTACCTTTTAGCGAGGTTCGCTCCACATTTCCACTATTTCCAGTAATATCTTTCGCTCGCCCCTTTATAACTCCTCGTTGTTCATATCTCTTACTCTCTCGCTCTCTCTCTCTCTCTCTCTATCTCTATCTCTCTTCTCTCTCTCTATCTATCTATCTATCTATTTATCTATCTATCTGTCTATCTCTTTTTTATAACTTTCTCGTTCTACCTCTAGGAACCTATTGTTGTTGTTGTTCTTGTATTTTTTTTTTTTTTAATAATTTATGCCATTCTTTTTCAGTGTTTCTCGAAAAAAAAAAAAAAAGAAAAAAAGACTTACACTAGAATAACTGAATGAAAGGTCTGAAAATGATTATCGTCATTATGTCCTTGTTTGTTTCTTTCTATACATAGCGATCTGTACACCTTTGCGTCTTTCTGTTTGTCTATCCTATTTACCCGCGGTCTGTATGTACAACTCTCTCCCTCCCCCCTCTCTCTATCTCTCTCTCCTTATCTATCGCAATTTCTGTCTGTCTGTTTGTCCCTCTTTCTCTCTCTCTCTCTCTCTCTCTCTCTCTCTCTCTCTCTCTCTCTCTCTCTCTCTCTCTCTCCCTCTTTCTGTGTGTGTGTCCTGTCTTACGTTTTAAAGATGCCCGCATTTCAAACACATAATGTTCAGTGCTTCGTCTATTTCTCATTTTGTATGTTCATGAATTGTAGCGCTTACCTAATCGATTTCCATGAAGCTGCATCACAAGCAAATACTTAATTATCAATACAGTTGAAGAAAAGAAAGCAAACGCCGGTTGCATGAGTACCTCGTATATTATGAAATACCACAAAGTCCCGTGTTTTGTTGGCGAAGGTAAATATGGACGACTTTATATTGGATGCCTGCAGGAAAGAAGCAGAACAGGACAATCTGCTAATTATGTGAACTGTAGTGGGCAATATCATAAAAAAGAGAAGAAGAAGAAGATGAAGATGATGAAGATGATGATGATGATGATGATGATGATGATGATGATGATGATGATGATGATGATGATGATGATGATGATGATGATGATGATGATGATGATGATGATGATGATGATGATGATAAATAATGAAGTGGCTATTATTTATGATTATTTACTGTATAACCATTAAAATGTATTAAAAGAAAATTACCAAAAAATTAACAAATAATAACAGTAACATTATCTACCTCAAGCCCAAAAGCTAGATTTCTAAACTGGTACTTAAACAAGAAAAACTGACAACCATCATTATACTTTCAATCAAATCTTTTCCTCACAGGCTCTGCGTGGAGTTTCGAGGAAGAGCGCAGGTCCTCTGGATGTTCGTACAACACAAGCCTGGAGGAAGTCCGTCATACTGCCCAGCTCTTCTATACAACCCCACCAAACGCTGTGAGTACATGTTTTTAAAGCTTTAATTATTCAAGCAGTGGCTGATTGCTGTTGTTGTTTTTTGGGTTTGAATTTTAAAGTTTTAGAAATCTCAATTCGGAAAGAATGTCTAAGGGATTAGATTATTTTATAAACGGCTATGAAGAATACAGAAAAGAGACAGTATGTATGTATGTATGTGTGTATGTATGTATGTATGTATGTATGTATGTATGTATGTATGTATGT
>RQTK01000070.1:463208-484458 GCA_003991915.1 Elysia chlorotica | reverse complement strand
GAGAGCGGGGGGGGGGGGGAGTTAATGGACGGTTTTAGCCCATGCGATTTCTTTTTTTTTTTTCCTTCTTCCGGCTAGCAGCAGGTGGAGCCGCGCAATTACTCTCTAAACGTTGAGATTTCTTTTAGCTCCAGTTGTCATTCCTGTTGCACTGCTCTCATAGATTGTGAACGTCGGTTGAAAAGTTTGTTTTCTTTTAGACACGGAAGGTGGATAGACTTGAAGATAAAACAACAAATGAAAGCTAATCTTAGATGCAGCTTGAGGTTTCAGCAGAAATAGAGGGACGGGGTTGTTGGGTGGATTATCAAAAGGCCTGGTATTGCACATTGTCTTCATTGATATATGATAAGGCCGGGGCTGAATTTCAAGGAAGTTTGTAAGGAACTAAAACTGAACCGTTTGCCGCGATGGATCAATGATAAACCCTCGGGCTTGAGATTTAAAGTCTGATGGAGTCTAAAATCGGAGAAATTATTGGCTTGCTGCCTACAGATTTACGTCTTAGGTACTCTGTCAATTGTCTTTACTGGTTTATATCTTATATTTAAACCAAGCGGATGGGAATTTGTTACAGTTTGTTTAACCTGTTCTCTTTTTCTTCTTTCTCTCTCTCTCTCTCTCTCTCTCTCTCTCTCTCTCTCTCTCTTTCTAGTTTTAACCTCTTTTAGGTTCTCCTGTGGGATCCTATATTATGACAAAATAACAGTTATCTGTTCGGTAGGTTTTGGACCCGATATATTTTTGCTTACCAACGGTAAAGGCAAAAATTTAGTGAGTTGGTAATAAAGCGGGCGAGCAGTTTCTCTGTTTGATTGTGATTTTGTGCTATCTAGTCATGCTCTGAAATGTCAAGAAACATAATGGATTGATTTTTCTTGCAGGTTAAAAGAATGTTATGTTTATTTAAAAGCCCAAAGCGCTATATATAGACAGGAGTAAAAGTGCTATCGTGCTCGAAGACTATAAAAAATAATGTCAAGAGAAATCATGGGGCACTAAATCTTTATGTGTCTCGTCTTTTAATCTTCAGTGTCGCATGTGCTTCGTTATTTAAAGTTTTCAACTGTAATCATACTAACATTGTTTATTTAATTCTGTAGAAAAAACACGTTTAAACGTAATTCAAGACGATAAATTCAACCATTAGTTTTAAAGATGTATATGTACGTTTTGTGTAACGTTTTACTTGCTGGAGCGATTCAATTTACGATATAATTTTATTCATTTTCTTTCCAAAAATGTAAGTACCATTTTTATTAATTGATAGCCAGACAAACTTAAATTGGACGAACTGAACTATTCACTGCCGTTTCGCATCGATCTGATAGGAAAAAGAAGGCAATAAACTTGGCACCTGGTAGATCTCAGACCATGAGTTTAACCCACATCTTGCCCACCAACTCTCGCGGAACTTCCTCTCTCAAGCTTTTTTAGAGGTCCTAGGCTATAGGTGGCAGTGACTCACCGCTAGTGGTGTCTGCGCGCGGTGGTGAAGCCAGCAGGTTTCTACTCACGCGCCGTACCCAATCACCTGCGCTCTGGTGCAGTACAGGTTCAGCCCAGCATTGTGTCTTCACCGGTTTTTTATCTTTACGTTTTTTACTAGTTTATTACTTAATAGAAGTAGCTTACTAGTTGCTTCCAAGGCTAAACTCTTTTTAATAGCAGTTACCGTTTTTCTGAAGACATTAGGAAAGCCTGAATTTTCCCTCTAGCGCACTCGTTTATTGATTTTTCACACAAGAAACACGAAACTTAGTGCCATCGCCTGTTTTATCACCCAGTTTGGTGGTTTTGTTTGTGTATACTTTCAATATTTTTTCTACACTCAGTTACCTCTAGTCTCACAGCTCGCCCGTCATAAATAAAGAGCTAACATAATTATGTGAAACGAGAGTCTCACAAAGTCCCGTCTCGTTTTTCTGATACTACAATGAATCAAAGTACTTGCTTCGAAAATCTGTTGCACATGGATCCAGTCCGAAGACGGAGCGCCTGAGGACATAACCAATTGTTTCAAAGATACTCATATCAAGATTCTCATCTCTGTGTGTGAACAGCAACTTAAAACACCATAGTGAATAAACAAAAATTTAATTAAAATATTAATTTTGATTTATTCTCTAAGTTGTTTTATTGAAGATCAGACCTTTGCATCTATGATGGTTCCTTATGCGTCGGAGAACTGTTTTTAGTATCGTTCCTTTATCTGCGACTTTAATACAAATTCCTGTTCATTCGATAACTGCTCTATAAATTGACTTCAAAGTTGGATTTTTTGTGAGTATTTCTTTAACCAACACTCTCTCCTACCATGACGCGTGTTTTGAGGAGTCTGTCCGAGGTAAGCAATCGCCGCTAAATCGGCTTTTAATTTGATATAGTAACATTAAGATTAGGTAGGATACTGTCTCTTTGGCATTGTTATTTTTTTAACAAAAAATATAATATAAAGCCACACCTTGGTTACAGGAAACCTGATGGCTTTACTTTGCGAGTGAACTTTGCTTTAACTTTTCTCCAACGCTTTTCTTGTTGTTTTCTTTTTGTTGTTCTATTTTGAAAAGGAATGGTTGAATTTTAATGAAAATTGTGTTGTTTTTTCTGTTACCGTTAGCTGGTTTTTTTTAAACATAAGCCTATGTTTTCCTCGCTTTTTCGTACGATATTATTACTTTGAGGTACCTGGTTTGACACCTATGATCGGGCAAAATCTATGTGTTGGATTTCGCCGCCTACTGGTTGGGTCGGAGTTAGTTTACTGTGACCAGCTGAGACAATTATCCCCACCTTGTCTGTGTGTGGCAGCATGTAAAATTGTCAGAAATTAGTCCTAGGACCCGTCCACGCTTTAGAATAGCTTCTGAGGTTAGACGTTAAGAAACAAAAAAAAAAATCTATTTATTTTACCTTTTCTCTAGTGTATGTGTTTGTTTCAGGGAAGTGGCGTAATGTGTTTAACTATTATCCTGTCTAAAATTCTTCAGAATAACCTATTCAGACCTCCTTGTGCAGAAAAAAAAACTTCCTTATTATTAGCATTTTACTTTTTTTCAAACTTGAAAGCCGCGATATGATTATTGAGCTGCTTGTTCCCATAGACTAAATAAACATCTAAATTATTAAGTTTCGAAGCCTAATTTTGGGTCCAAGAATAAGGAACCTGGGGGTCTTAAGTCGCCGTAAAAGTTAATTGAAACTCTCTCTCTCTCTCTCTCTCTCTCTCTCTCTCTCTCTCTCTCTCTCTCTCTCTCTCTCTCTCTCTCTCTCTCTCTCTCCCTGTCGCTCATTTTAATTTTTAATTTTTTTTTATAATCTTTTTTTATTCATTTATTTCTTACTTATTTAACTATGTTTCTTTCAACCGTATTGTTTAAGTAAAGTCGTAAAATTTAATTATTTTAATTCAAACGATTTAGTACTCAAAGTAAAACAAAATTAATCTGATGAGAAGAGTGGACGAATGTTGAGCTTTTTAAAACAAATGATAAGGGCAATGTGTTTTCGGTTGTTTTTACTGTTTTTTGTTTGTTTTGTGGGGCTTTTTTTTGTTAGGAAAGCGTTTCCATGCTTTTTTTTTATTCTTTAGAAGTGTTAAGTGTAAAAACGACTGATGACTCACAATTAACACATGTAAGACTTGTCTTTTTTAAGAACTTGTATTATATTCAGTTTAAAAGTTGCAATTTTTTCCTTTTAATGTGATAAGAAGATAAGAAAATTTTTTATTCATCCACAAGAGAAATTTTGGTCAGATATATCAGGAACAAGATGACAATTTACATTGACATGAAAACATTAATAAAGCATGATAAACATTGATCTCTCTCTCTCTTTCTCTCTCTCTTTCATCTCTCTCTCTCTCTCTCATTCTCTCTTTTGTTCTCCTTCACGTCACCTCCTTTCAACGCATTTTATTGTAATTCACCATTACCTTTATTTATTTATTGTTGTTCTTGCCTACTTATCCTCCCTTGTCTGTTTCTCTTTAATTTTTTCCATTCGTTTCATTTGCAAGGTTCGACCTCACGTAATTGCTAAAATGTGCGAAATATTTGTTGCTGTTGTTGTTGTTGTTGTTGGTGGTGGTGGTGGTGGTGTTTTTGTTTGTTTGTTTTGTTTTTTGTTACTGTTGTTTTGTTTTGTTTTTAGCATTAATTCTTTTAAAAAGAAACTTCAAGGAGAATTTCTTTCTTCTGATAATTATATCTTTATAAATCATAATGGTAGAGAAAACACTTTTTTTGCTGATACCTTGATTTACGGTTCCAAGGCCCCAGGGGTGTTAATTTTAGGGCTGGCACCGCTCAGTCAGCGGGGATGAGTTCAAAGGCTGCACGCGGTGATTATTCTCCTACCTGAGATTCAATGAAAAAAAAGAAACAAAACAGAAAAACAAAAACCTTCCACTGCATGTGGAGGAGATTTCAGAAGAGAAACAGGAAGACAGTGGAAGAGAAACACACATACATATTATACATACAGATTCACAAAGAGAATATAGAATATATATATATATATATATTTAAAAAAACGAAAAATACGAAAAGAGGCATGTAAATAATTATATCAAAATATTTTACATTAACTACGGTATATAAATCATAATGGTAGAGAAAACACTTTTTTTGCTGATACCTTGATTTACGGTTCCAAGGCCCCAAGGGTGTTAATTTTAGGGCTGGCACCGCTCAGTCAGCGGGGATGAGTTCAAAGGCTGCACGCGGTGATTATTCCCCTACCTGAGATTCAATGAAAAAAGAAACTAAACAGAAAAACAAAAACCTTCCACTGCATGTGGAGGAGATTTCAGAAGAGAAACAGGAAGACAGTGGAAGAGAAACACACATACATATTATACATACAGGTTCACAGAGAGAATAATAAATATATAAAACGAAAAATACGAAAAGAGGCATGTAAATAATTATATCAAAATATTTTACATTGAAAAAATGCAGCGGCTGTTGAATAGATATACATATAGACTGAGAGAGAGAGAAAGAGAGAGAGAAAGAGAGAGAGAGAGAGAGAGAGAGAGAGAGAGAGAGAGAGAGTAAGAGATAGACTAAAACAAACAGAACGACTAACCAAAACAGGAAACACATTTTAAAACAGATGGCGTATAGAACTGGTCGAGCCAGACATAACTTTTTTTGAGAAATTTGAAGAGCAGTACGGATATAGCCAAAAAATAAAAACGGAGAGTGCGCGAGAGAGAGAGGCGGAAAGAGAAAGAGAAAATTACAGTTAAATTGTTGAGAAGAGAAGAGCACGTGAAAGAAAGAGTCAAGGGCAATGTTGGCGCTACATTTTTTTTTCTGAAGACATCAAAGTCTTAATGAGTGGAACAAAATTAGTCAAAATTAGTCAACGATTATAATTAACTATTTGGTAGCAACGAAAAGAGACTTCACCTGGCACGTTGAGTAGTGTGCAAAATTTGAAGCAAACTTGCAAGGTTGGTTTGTTGGCTGGTTGGTTGTTTTCAAGTCCAGCGTGCACAACTAGGTACATAACGGACGGGTCCTAAAAAGAACATCTGACAATTTTACGTGCTGCTACAAAATGAGAGAGGGGAATACTAGCATTGTGTCCCAACCGTTGACATTACACTGACACCGACTCAATCATAAGGGTACGAAATGTAACAAATAAATTTGTCTGAGGTAGGGAACGAACTAGGGACCTTTTGAACAGAAACTTTGCGCCCTATCCCTTAAACAAATGAGGATAATGGCTGATCTCAGAACTGATAAAGTGTAAGATATTTGTAGTTCGAATTTTAATTGCCAGGTTTTGTAATACTGTAATTATTATAACAGGATAAAATATTTTATTTAAAATTCAATTTGACAGGGGACGTGAATCGCCTGTTCAGCTGGCATCATTCGCATTTATCCACGCCCGAAGTGTTGTTCACGAAAATAATACCCAATTTAATTACATGATAAAATTAACAGTGGGTGTATTCTATTGTAATACATGCTCTGATATTCTAACTATAGTAGCACAAATAGATTAAAGTTTATGGTATATACACGTTCATTCATTTTTACGGACAAAAGGGTAATTTTTTAGTATAGGTAAATTTGTATTGCTGTAGTAAAATGCTGCAAATCCAACTTTGCGAAATCAGTTAATCCTCATATGGACGAGGCATGTTTTATCTCTGTTTGACAGTTCTTTTTATTTCATTATATGACAACTTGTCATTTCCTTTAGTTTCTTTAAAACTCCCTGTCTGTCTCGTCCCTCTAGACCTTCTCTTCCTTTCGAATAGACAAATCGACTACAACAGGGCATATTTCCATTTTAGAAGCGTGCTATTTAACTAGACTATTTTCTATGGTTCTACCAAAAGTTTCGCTAGCTAGTTCTATTGTTGGCCCGCGAAAGGGGATAAACGCACATTAATAAGACTGGTATAATAAAAAAAATGAATTTATCTTCAACTTGCGGTTTTTGCCCTTTGTCCTTTGCCCCTGACTCTGTCCTGTGAGTTTAAAGTCATTCGCCGTTCTCAGAATTTCTTCATATTTTCTACTTTTTTTCTTCTTATTTCAGCACTTGTGGTCATTGTCCTCTACCTAGCCTCTGACACTTTGACATTGATATTCAATGCGGCCTCGTCAGACGTATTTTCATGATTACTATTTCTTTGCTAAATCACGTCCTACTTTTTTAAATTATTAATTGTCATCGGGTTATACGTGAAAGTGTCCTCTAGGAATTGTTTTATTTCAAAGGGGCGTAATTGGAGCACTTCTTCAGAAGAAATAATTATAGTGGGGGTTGTCTCCCTTCTACTATCATATTACAATTTCTAATTGGTTATTGAAATTAGAGGTTTCTTGGCTCCGTGAAGGCGATGTTGGTGACGCATCCAATTTGTGATTGATAATTATTAAAGATTTTTTGGTTCTTTGAAGTCACTGTTGATGACGTCAACTATATCACATGCACACCCTCACGTTTAAAATGTCAACGTTCTTGATACGTTTCGATCGGTACAAGCAAAGTTTAAACTTACACTTACTAGTGAAGAGAGAAGGGGAGAAAGACGATGTGTGGACCTGTTGGAGACTGCTGAAAAGAGAGAGAGAGAGAGAGAGAGAGAGACAGAGACAGAGACAGAGACAGAGATAGACAGACAGATAGAGAGAGACAGACAAACAGACAGAGAGAGAGACAGAGAGATAGATAGAGACAGACAGACAGACAGACAGACAGACAGACAGAGAGACAGAGTGAGACAGAGACAGAGATAGACAAACAGACAGGCAGACAGATAGACAGAGATAGAGACTGAGAGGTGTGGACAGGGGGATAGGCATAAAGATACAGAGAGAGCTGGATTTGATGTGGGGGGGGGGAGGGTATGGAGGTTGGTGATAATTAGACAATAATTAAGAAACATATTGTGGCTTCTTAATTGCAATGAGAAATAGAATTGGATAATATCTCTTATTAAGGGAAAGCGCAAGGATAGAGTTATATACATTGATTACAAAGTGTATGATAAAGCAAAGATGATTAAATCTTCTAACGGTGCAGGTTATATAGGGCCGAGAGATACAATTGAAGATAGAAAGACGCATAGAGGCAGGGACAGACAAAGATTGTCGAACAGAGACACAGTCAGACTGGCTGAGGCGTTGAGCTGAAAGAAAGACGCCAAAAAGGCCAGTCAGATAATGGTTATGTGAAACATCCGAGAAATCAAATAAGCATGATTTTATGAAGACGAAAAACCTGCAAAATTATTTGGAACTTCTTTTTCCTTTAAAAAAAAAGGGGGGGGGGTCCTTCCGTTATCTTTCCATTCGCAGCACGATTAAAAAATTTTAATTTATTATTTCATGTTTATTTTTAATTTCATATTGCAATTAGACCTATGCATTTATTTTTGCTTGTTTTTTTTCCTCCCAGAACATGGTTCGGAGTTGCTCAAACGACAAAAGGTAAGGCGCTGTTCCCCTTTTTTATTGTTTTCTTTTTTTTTTAACGGATTGATAATTCTCATTACATTAATTTTTTTTTGCTACCACAAATTAAAAATACCCCTATATTTGGTTTAAATACTCGCTTTATTTGGTTTAATATTGTATTTAGTTCCTATTCCTTGCTGTGTTAATTTTGTTGTTATTAATCTTATAATTATTATTTTAAAAGCTTAAAGTGTTTTTTTTTAATGTGTAAAATCCATAAGCAGCTCGGTATACTGCATAACCTGATCAGCTGCCCTGACCTCTGTGATCTCCTTTTTGACCACAATCGCCCGTAGTCTGTTAATATACAATGTACATGGACTAAAATGTACGGTGGGGGATATGGCGCTGGAGACAAAAACAACAACTTACTTTATTTACGGACGGCCATCACAATCTCGCCTATAACAGCTTAGAAGATAAGGAAAACATTGAAAAAAAAAGAAGGTATCCCTGCTTGTTGCAAAAACCAAACATCTAGATGCGCAGAGTTTCACAAACACGGAGAAGCAAGCGTGTGTTCAGCGATCACTCTGTGTGATAGTTCATGACTGTATTACATTGACATCGTACATAATTGCGGGGATATTCTTCATGGAATTCTTCTCTTTGTAGTAGCTCCTTCGTGGCTCTCTTTGTAGTAGCTCCTTCGTGGATCTCTTTGTTGTGGCTGATTCGTGGATCTCTTTGTAGTAGCTCCGTCGTGGATCTCTTTGTAGTATCTCCTTCGTGGATCTCTTTGTAGTAGCTCCTTCGTGGATCTCTTTGTAGTAGCTCCTTCATGGAATTTGTCCCTTTTTAGTAACTCATTAATGGAATTCTTCTCTTTGCAGTAACTCCTACATGGAATTCTTCTCTTTGTAGTAACTCCTTTGTAGAATTTTTCTTTGCAGTAACTCCATCATGGAATTCTTCTCTTTGTAGTAACTCCTTCAATGAATTTTTCTCTTTGTAGTAACTCCTTCATTTAATTCTTCTTCTTGTGGTAAGTCCTCCTTAGAATTCCTCTTTGTAGTACCTCCTTCATGATATTCTCCTCTTTGTAGTAACTCCTTCATAGAATTCTTTGGTTTGTAGTAACTCCTTCGTGGAATTCTTCTCTTTGTAGTAACTCTTTCATGGAATCCGGGTCGGAATATCAAGAAGGGATATCCTACCATGGAGCCACGTAAACAGTAATTTTTCATGCTGGGTGTGGTTGATCCATACTTTAATTGAGTAAGCGATGGTGTCGCCGTAGAACATGAGAGATTTGTTGATTGAACGTCCACACACCAGTCTAATCCGCTGATAATCGTTAGCTCATTATGTTCGCGTTTGTTTTGTTTGATTTTTTCAAATCTAACTTCTCAGTTTAACATTCTTCTTTCTTTCAAAGAAGTCTTTGTACCTCCCTGTTGTTCTCTCTCTTTGCCTTTTGTTTCGACCTTTTCTCCCTTCCTCTCTTATCTCCAATTTTTCCTCTCTATTTCTCTCTTATTCTCTTTTCTATTTCTATCACTAACAAACTCACACACGTACAAACACTCGCTCACTGTGTATTTTTTTCTTATCTTTCTCTACCTTTTCTTGTTATTGACTTTTTCTATACATGTATCTCGTTTCCTTCCCCTTTATCTTTCCTTTCGACACGATCCTTCTTTCTTTTTTTTTCTTCCCCTTTATCTTCTGTTCCGACTCTATCTCTCTCTCTATTTCTTTTCCTTTCACCCTTCCTTTCAGTTGCGATGTCCTTGCTCTACCTTCTTCCAAAAGGTAAACATGTCGAAAACCTCTTACCTCAGGCAAGCAAGGAACCGATAAAACAACGAAATTAAAGCGCACCAAGGGATTATCACTACTGTTTATCCAGACGCATGCAAAACAAAACAAAACAAGACTCAATGAAGTCAGACCGTGCCCTTTGGGAAATGACTTTAGATTTTGATCTGTTCACCACTTAGACCAAACAACCTTGATTGTTTGCACCCAATATAAACGCCTTTGCCGCCACAACACGCTTAAGAGCTTTGCTTTGTTTTCGGCTGAGGAACCACATTGTTGTACTCGATGTAATAGGAGATGTGAGAAGGTAAATCGGCACTTAAGTCCATCTATTGTTTCGTACTTTAAAGCAAGGCCAAACCTATTTCTTTTGTTTCGGTGTACAAATGCTGTACTTTGTTATTGTACCGCGCACTGTACTATTGAACTCTGATGTTAAAGCAGCACCAGTGTTGATCAGATAACAGCAACAGAGCATCTTTTCTCTACCTTGTCCGTGCCTCCATCCTTCCGAGCCCCATGCAAGAACCATGTGATGCGGCGACCCAAGTCTAACCAGAGTTTACTAGCGTCCAAGCAAACAGTGCAGAGACGTCACTGCGGTCAGAAGAAAACATTGTTGTGTTTAGATCTTCAAGCTCATGCTTGTCGATTTGCTGAGCTCCCTAGCACAATTTTGGTTTTACCTTTCGACTGTTTGCTTGGGAAATAGCTTGATTTTTTTCCACAGTGGAGCACAAAAAATAAACGGGTTGTTTATGTAATCTGCTGTGGCTAGAGTAGGCCTACCTCGCCTCTAACGTGTCTTTCCATCATATCGCCTTGCGTAAAATAACGACAGCCCAGCTGGTAGAGCTATTCACTAGCGAGCAGGAAGTCTGCGATTCAAACTTGGACTAATGCCCAAATCTCCGTATAGGATTCGTTTTGTAAAAAGCAGGGCAGTAAAACTAGTCGCATATTATATAATTCGAGTGTAAAGATATTGCAATATGCAATGCACTAAGTCAAATAAATGAGTCTCTTTAAAGACTTTGTTGTCACAAGGGAACGATATATTGATGAAGAGGAGAAGCACAATAAAGAAAACCAAAAAACATGCCTAATCTAAACAGAGCAAAAGACAATAATTATTCTTTGAAATACTATTTTGTTCTGTGTATTTTCAAACTTGTAGACAGCTGTGACAAGGCGGTATCTATGAGACAACGAGTGTCAGCGGCGGCATTTACATTTTGGCTTTCAATATTAATGTTTCTAAAATCATAAATTATATGCAATATCATTCAAACGTATCAGAGTACATGATGATTAAAATCCATATTACTCTATAAAAAACATACCGCAGATGTTCATCTTGTTTTCACAGCGCTGTAGCAAAATGCTGCGATATTCTCATGCTAATGAAAACATAATTATGCAAAGTCCATCACAATACCTACCTGTACTTTCAGCCATAAGGCTAACTTCTTATCAACAAATACCTAACTATATTGAACGGATATATTTTTGTTCTGCAAACGCGATTGCGGTATTTCGAGTTCAAGCATACATGATCATAGGTGTGAAACTAATCAAAAGTCCAGGTGAAAATAAATCTCTTTGATCAGTATTCACAATAAGTTTTGTCCTCAACTGGGTGACAGTTTGCTTTGGTGTATAACAAAGAATGCTTGCTGTACAAACATTCTTTAAACCTTGCGCAAAGAAAGAAAAATTACAAAGAAAATCCTGGCTTTGTGCAATTCCTCCTCCGTTTTTTTTATACGAACGCTGTGTTTTGTTGTAGATCGAGTTCTACTTGTTTTGATTTCCCGAAAACATATTACATGTAAAGTCAGTCGCTCGGTGTTAAATAGAGAAGAAAGTCACGCTTGATTTCGAGCTTTGATTTTTTCTCTTACTAGAACCTATTCCGACTTACAAAAGATATACAGGTATTATTCAGTAAAACGTCTAGTGGGTAGTTTACACTGCTGAGAATATTAGTACTACAGCAAATTATTAATTCGGTTTGTTTGTAAATATTGCGTCGTGAATGTACACCAACTTTCAAATAAAAAAGGTTATTCTACTTAGTGCACTTTTTATGAATACCAAACCATGGCACAGACTCGGATTCAACTTCAGACTATTCGATTTGTTTTGCATGAGTAAATACACAAAAAAGCGTTACTCATTTTCCCCTTGTTACTAGTTGAATTACGCTGTTATTATACTTACCATTCACCGGACTTTGTTTGGTTGTTTTTACAGCTAAAATTCCCAGTGGTTTTATACACTTTTTGGGGTTTGAATTATGGCCCAATTATTTGCAACAAGGCTAATTTCAGGTAATGCAAATCCAAACCATTTCTTGTACTTAAAAAGTATGTATCTCCACACGGCAAAAGGCAGCGGGTAACTTCTGTCATGACAAAGTAGTAGAAGTAGCAGTAGTAGTAGTAGCAGTAGCAGCAGCAGCAGTAGTAGTAGTAGTAGTAGTAGTAGTAGTAGTAGTAGTAGTAGTAGTAGTAGTAGTAGTAGTAGTAGTAGTAGTAGTGTGACAGTAGTGGTGATGACAGTGTCTTAGTGTGCTGTCAAGACGAGAAGTCCCATTGCCAGTTGTAAAGCGAATAAACGAAAGTTGAATTTTGCGACTTGCAAGAACAAGTTCAGTTCTGGGACATGCAAGAACAAGATTGCCAAATCTTGCGACGTTAAATTTCTTGCCAAGGATAATCTGAGCCGTTACCATTACAATCATGTACCATAATGTCTATGTTCACTGGTGCGTGTCTGCGTGAATGGTTCTGTCAGTATGAGAAGGTGCCGGGCCTAGAGAGAGGCATGTGTCAACAGCTGTAATGGCACCGAACGGTGTCAAAACTCTAGACGTAGTGTGTGGCTAGGCAAGTTCTTAGAGCGATAGTGCCACTGCTCTTGGCTTGCTTTTATTGTTATGGGTTGCTTTTTGTCATGATGTTTTGTCTTCAAGCTCATCCCACTATAAATCTTGGTTTACGTTACATGACGGTTTGGAGACGACAGAAAATATAGCACTAAATCTAAATCGATACGTTACACTCATGTACTCACGTTTGCGAAAGAACTTCGTGTAAAGCAAATCGTTACTAACTCAATAATATTATAAAGAAAACATGGATACTGTAAAGTAAATTCACTTTTTTGTGCCGCCCTGTCGTTTCGTAACTGTGAATCTGATAATTTTACTTTCGATTTGCAACATTTATAAATAGATAAAAAAAATAGAGGAGTCAAGTAGCTCAAATTATAGATGTTAACTCTTGTATGCTCAAATTACCATTGGGGCTACAATTTTAAATACTGTTCAGTGTGTAAACTGTTTCTAAGGTATATACAAAACTATATTAATTTAGACGGTGTTTACGAGATATGATACTATTTTTAGTTTAAAAGTTTGAGATGAGTTGGTTGCTTAACGTTCAACACCAGCACTATATAAGCTATTTTGTGAACGGGCCCCAATACTGGCATATGACGATTAATTTTATGAGCTGCCACACACAAGACAGGGTGGGGAGACATGGACTCCTATCTCAGCCGGTCACATGTTTCTACTGACACGTTAGATGACGAAATCGAACAAATATATTTTTGACCGATCATAGGTTTCAAACCGTGATCATCCCGATCTATAGACTAACGCTCTACCACATCTGCCAATTCATCCTCCTTTAGTTTATAAACTTGAAAGTACAAAAACGACAAGATAATAATTGTGCTTGACTATTATACGAGTTAAACAAAATGTTTCAGCGCTTCAGATCATTAGGAAATGCCATTCTTTTTTGTTTTATTTGTTACAACACAATCTTTTGAAAATGATCCAATTATCATCTTCCCCACCTCTGCCGTCACGAATATAACACATCTGCCGTCACGAATATAACAAAGAACATATTTTGGACGCCCATACCTTCTCCTACTTAGATCATGTCCGCATACCATTAACCGTACCGCGCAACAGAGCGCCATTTTGTTCATTAACTTTTTGCCTTGATTACAGTCGGTAAAAATTAGGCACACTTAGTTACTTTTTATATTGAGCAGACCGATTAATTCTAAATATTACATAATTCAACACACATTACTTATACTAGCTGTTGCTACGAAAAAATACCCAAACATAAAACAGTTATATCGCAGCCTGAAAAAGATCATGGGGGAAGTTGGACACGCTGTGAGTTAATAATAACGAAAATTATTCATTACCGTGGCCCTTGTTATCTCTGAAAAATTTCAAGAACGTACAGATTTTATGTAAAGAAGAAACTAGCAGGAATTGTGATTTTTTTTTATAAACGTTTAATACTTAAAAAGATAATTGTTTTACTAGTTTGCAAATAAATAATATACGCATCGAAAATTAAAAACACTTTCTACAAAAAAGTCACAACTTAGCTGAGACTTTCTAGGGGACTCTGGCCAATCGACGATATCTTTGCAGCACAGGAGCAATTCCAAGCCCCACACAGGTCTGAGTAGCTGAGACCATACAAATCACCAAACGTTCAAAAAAGTGGATATATTTTTCCACTGCACAGAGCACACCTGTCCTTGATCATCGTGGTTGTTGGCCATAATTTCTCCTGGGCCGGTAGATATCACAGACTGGTTCTGACAAATGTTCGTGTTGCTGTTGGCCCAGTTTATTTGGTCTTGGTGGTGGCGCTGCTGTCGCTGGCCGTGGAGTCGCTGGTCGTGTCGGTGCTGCCTCCGCTGCTGCTGCCACCTAGCGACTGGACAACACCCGCCAGGAGGTTGAAGTTGCACTGGGGCAGACAGGTAGTGGAGCACACGGACAGGTCCAGACCACACTGGAACACGTTGAAAATGCCTGCCACTCCACTGGAAGAGGCCTTACAGGTGGAGAATCCATCCCCGCACTTGGTGGCGCATCCATCCACACAGCCGCACGCAGCAGCGCAGGCCATCTTGCAGGCGCCGCTCAGCGTGCTACACAAGCTCCCGAAGAGTGGCGTGAAGCCACAGGTCTTCTCCTGGATCGTGCATTGGGTGTTGCACAGTTCAGCGCATGGTGTGCTATCTGCACCATTGACCAACAAGACAATAGCGATACAAACTAGGAACGACTTCATGGCTGATCGTGCTGGGCTGGGCTGGAGCTAGAGATGGTCAAAATAAATGCAACCTACTCGTTGTCAGTGACTTATATACGCATAATTAATTGGATGATATTGAGTTTCCAAAAATTGTGATTTTCTTTTTTTAATGACGAAGGGAAGCTGATCAGGGCAAGGTAAAGCATACTCATGCGTCAGCTTGTACATGCTCATTAGTTTCAGCGTGTTCCTCGTTAGAAGATTAACACGATATTATCCGTCCCGTAACACAGATATTGCGATTTGCTTCAGAGGCCAAGCAACCTGATCGTAATGCACCTGCTGCATTAATATCGATACCGTATTTATTCCCAGCCTTTTCTCTATTAATTGGTTTTGTTGCAGTTAAATATTTCAGATGATGTAACACAAAATTTAAACATCAAATTCTACATAGCCATAACACCTCAAAGAGATCGTCTATTCATGTTTTGAAAAAGACTTTGATTCGTTTTCTGGCCGTTTTGTTTTGTTTTTTACTTTTTTCTTTTTTGAAAAGGAGGGATAACATAACATTTTAGAAGAAATACCTTGCAATAGACTATTTACAATTGTACGAAACAAATTGTAGTAAGAATATTAAAGAGGCCTACATTCATCGCTGTAATTAGCACTGTTATTGAGATACCAGTCATCGGTGCTGTATGCTCAGAAATACAGGATCCAGGGGTATCACCAAAATCTACCCTTAGTCCGGAGTCTAAATTTATAGCACCGTTGTATTTCCTGCTTTATTAAAGGATTGAAAACCAAAATACTATAGTGCCAATGCTCAGAAATACAGGATCCAGGGGTATCACCAAAATCTACCCTTAGTCTTTATCTTAAAAATTGTACGTTTTAATCTGTAATCACTCGCAGGCAAATAAATTGATAGCAATGGCATATGGCCAAACGGTTACACAACAGGGGATAACTTTTTCACCAGATATCACTCACGTTTTCCACAGAAAAAGCAAAAAAGCTAAAGGTTTAAATAATGGTCTCTGTACGTTCGGGAGGAGTATCAGTGATTAAAACTTTTTTAAATTATGCAACGTGATGTTTTATTAGAATTTAGTTATTCTGCACCTGGTTGTTCCAAGCAAATTAAAAAATCACTGTTGCAACGTAATAGGCGTAATAAGTGTCCATGTCAATAATACGTATCGTATTTCGGGTTGAAATTAAAATTGTCAAATTAGAATACTTACTGTGAGGATGTTTCTTTAAAAAATATGTATTCCTCCCTAGAGTTGCGTGTATTTCTAAAATATTTATTTTGACTGTAGAAAAAGTGGGCTAACAGAGATAAAAGAAAAACATTTTATTGATAGTATAAATTCTCTAAATGCGACATGCCCCAAAATATTGTCACATCGTGGTCGGGTCTCTCATCGCTAACAATCATTGGCTCTTCTGTTTTAGTTAAGTTAGGAAACCTTTCGCACCTATTAAAAAAAAATAATCCCAGTAGCAGAAAGTGATGCTGTCACAGAGTTCAACTCCTCCTAGATTATAATGATATAATCGATAATGACAGTCCGTCGAAATGTTCGATGACTATCTCTGTTCAGTAAGGTCAGGTTCAGCTGGCTCTCATGTGAGCCAGCAGACCAGCACGTGATCTGCAGAAACGCTGGCAGATGGTGCCTTTTAAATTATAAAGGCGACGGTAACATAGGAGCAGAATATGTTGCTAGACACCGCCTCAACTTACTTACTTAGTCCCTTTCTTGGTGGGTAGCAGTTAGCATCTCTCGCAATACTGAGCCACCATCCCCACTATGCCCCATAGTTGCTGCCTCTCCGTCGCCAATATTGCTGGATTTTTAGGCGTACCCTCTCCCACTTTCTCTCTGGCTACCAAACTCATCGCACCAGGGTCTCGGACTCACAACCATCCGCTTAGTAGTCGTACGCTCTATACTTAGATTATTATTAACGACTTTTTTTGTTTTTACTAATGTTCGAGTCCCCAAAATCTCCAATACCTTCAATAATCAATGTGTTTTTACAGACGCGCTTTAATGGTGGCCGTATTGATGTATGTGCTAGTAAGATGGAAACTGATCATTTATACCACATAGCAGGTTCTTTCAAATCAGTTCAATATAAAAACTTAGCAGTTGTTTTCCATCCAAACCGATGGAGTAAAAGATTCTATCGAAAGAGGCATGTAAATAATTATATCAAATCATTTGATGTTGAAAAAATGCAGCGGCTCTTGAATAGATATACAGTCATGTAGACTGAGAGAGGGAGAGAGAGAGAGAGAGAGAGAGAGAGAGAGAGAGAGAGTGAGAGAGAGAGAGAGAGAGAAGTTTATGTAATGATGCTTTATAACAACTTAACAGAGAAAAAGAGACAGAGACAGGGAGGGACACACTGAGAGAGAGGGAGAAAGAGAAAGAGAGAGACAAAGGCAGAGACAGAGAGACATACAGACAAATACACAGACACAGACAGATAAACAGACTGATACAGAGCCAGACAGACAAACTGACATACATACAGACAACCAGACTGGGACATAGAAAGAGAGGGCAAGCTAAAAATAGAAAGAGAAGGAAAGACAAAGGGAGGAAATATAGGGAGTGAAAAAAGGTAGAACACGTAACGCCTCTCTAGTACTCCGGATTTGGCTTGTGGTATGCCTGACATGTTTTGCAGTACGTCGATTTAATCTGCAACTACACTAATGTGCACCCACTATGGGGCATTTGATTCACTTCGGTATGTTTACCTTTACAAGAGTCTTCTGTTGACAAAACAATGTCATGAAGAGAGTAGCTCTATGCGGAAGAGTTTTATTGCTTGCATGAGATGGGGAGGGGTGGGTAAGATAAGATTGTATATTGTGCAGTCATCAAAATTGATCGATCCGGGATCTAGAATAGTAGAAAGCATAGAGGCAGATCATTGATAACACATTCAAACAAACGCATAAGATAAAATTTGTTCAGGGATGCACATGCACACACGTCTTTTAGTGGGGATCTAAGTCTTTGTTTGGTGTTTTACATAGGAAGAAATAGATAGGTAGTCCCACCAGTAGATAGATAGATATGTGAATGGTCATACAGACAGGCAAAAAGATATACCGACATACAGATAGATAAATAGATAGAGGTTGGATAGATAAATACATGGATATTAGTTAGAATATAATAGGTGGGCGTCGTTTGGTTTTTGTTTTGTTTTGTTTTTTGGGTTGTTTTTTTTTTGTTTTTTTTTTGTTGTTTTTTGTTTGGGGGGGGGGGAGTCCAAATCGGAAAAGTTTACAAACATAACGGTTTGGGCATTTAGAAAAAACAAATCCAAAGAAAGTGGTATAAATAATAAAGTAAGACAAAAGACAAAAGAATTATAAACATCAAATATAAGGAACGAAAGAATTATTTGTCTCTTTTGGATATGGAGGGAAGGAGGAGGAAGACAAGTAGACACAGAAGCCAGACAGACGAAAAACTGAAACAGACACATAATTTTGCCAGTTGATAGAGAGATAGAGTCTTTATCAATAGCATGGCATTAAGATAACATTCTATCTTACGGTCTGGTAATAATTATCTTAACTGCCATAAGTTTACCCACTAGATGTTAGTATATTACTGTGTGATTAGGCATGTTGATGTCAGCGTACGGCGATCACGAATGTTTGGTTATTCCTTAGGCTTTGTTGAATACAATCCTTTGGAGTAACTTATGAAGATAACTGCGGTTTTGTCTTTCTCTTCTCTTTGCAAGCATCAGCAATCATCTTTGTGTATGTTATAAACTTTCATTGATTTCATACCTCTCAGTTTTCCTCTCTCTCTCCATCTATAACTCTAAGAATATGTCTATCTTCAGCATCACTCTATCTATCTCAGACTTTGGATTCTCTCTTTTTTCTCTCCATTCTCTTCTCCCTCTCTCATCTACCCATCTAGACGTTTGATAAAATAAGACAAGCAGATAAAAAGGCAAACGGAGAGAGAGAGAGATAGAGAGGGAGAGTGAGAGAGAGAGAGAGAGAGAGGGAAAGAGAGAGAGAGAGAGAGAGAGAGAGAGAGAGGGGGGGGGTATCCCCGCTCTATATTGCCAAAGGTTAGTATTGGGATCCGGGACTTGGCCAGTCACATTATACTGACACCAACCCAACCAGTAGAGAAAATCGTTTCCGCAGAACTCGCATCAAATGCAGACCTTCTGCTTTGGAAGTCTACGAACTGCAGCACTACCATGCCATATGATTACCCCCCCCCCCTCCGGCCCCACCAAAGAAATGATATATCATTGTTGTTTTGGAAAAGTTTACAAACATAACGGTTTGGGCATTTAGAAAAAACAAATCCAAAGAAAGTGGTATAAATAATAAAGTAAGACAAAAGACAAAAGAATAATAAACATCAAATATAAGGAACGAAAGAATTATTTGTCTCTTTTGGATATGGAGGGAAGGAGGGGGAAGACAAGTAGACACAGAAGCCAGACAGACGAAGTACTGATACAGACACAGAATTTTTCTAGCTGATAGAGAGCAACTCTTTAACAATAACATGGCATTGAGATAACATACAATCTTACGGTCTGGTAATAATTATCCTAACTGCCATAAGTTTACCCACTAGATTTTAGTATATTACTGTGTGATTAGGCATGTTGATGTCAGCGTACGGCGATCACGAATGTTTGGTTATTCCTTAGGCTTTGTTGTATACAATCCTTTGGAGTAACGTATAAAGATAACTGCGGTTTTGTCTTTCTCTTCTCTTTGCAAGCATCAGCAAGCATCTTTGTGTGTGTGTGTTATTTCATTGACTTCATACCTCTTACTTTTCCCCTCTCTCCGTCTATATCTTCAGCATGACTCTATCTGTCTCAGACTCTGGATTCTCTCTTTTTTTCTCCATTCTCTTCTCCCTCTCTCATCTACCCATCTAGACGTTTGATGAACATAGACAAGCAGATAAAAAGGCAGGCGGAGAGAGAGAGAGAGAGAGAGAGAGAGAGAGAGAGAGAGAAAGCCATAGGTTTCTACTAACTCGACAGTGTGGTTTTGTGACTTATCAGACAGAGTCGGTGACAGATCTTTTGTTTGTTCTTCTGAATCAAACAGGCCCTTAAACGTCTAGATCTTTATACTCTGTTGGTGATCGTTACCCAAGTCCGTGGAACCAAACAACATGAATCATAGACAGGTAGATAGGGGCCGCTCCACGCTTGCGTTAGACTAGGCGGGCGATATGGAACCCACAACTCTATAGTCTCTACACCCGGAATTATTGTAAGCCTCCAGGTCTTTTATGGCAGCGGGCTGTAGGGGGTTCCGTCACAGACTTCGATTAGGTTAAGGCCACAGGGTTGATTGGTTCCACCCTGTTCAGACGATCCCTTTTAGGCTGGGCCCTCAATCTGAATGTATTGACGCTGGTGATTTACCTTAGCTGTGTGTCGTGCCTATAGATCTACAACAGGGTTCTAAACTTGGCGGATTTAATCACCACTGGTCTTAGATAGAGCACAAAGAATACGATTGCGGTGGAATTTCTCTCTTCGCTTCAGCATAGTTCTCTGAAGTGCATATCTTGTGAAGTATTTGATATTCTGTACAGCGATGTATTTCATTTACACCGAATTAGAGAAATAGAGGTACGTTTAAGTTTTATTTTAGACTTAATAGAAAGTTATAAAAAAACGGCAATAGTGTATTAATTTATGTTATTTCGCTACTTTTCCTTTTTTTTTACTTGTTTAATGTGTTCCAACCTCTGAACACAATGTTCGTTCCCGAACTGAACCCGTATTTTTTTTTAGTAATGATCAATGGTGTTGTTCTTTTTTTTTTCGTTTTCTTTATAGTTATCAAAACCCTTTGATGATAACGAATCGTTTAGCTTTTATATGGTGCCGTGAATTAAAATTATAAGAGAACGAACCAAAAGTTAAAAGCATGAAGGGAATTCGATAACACAATCAAATATCTAACCTTTTCATATGCAAAGTTTTCAACCCTAACGATCTTCATGTAATTACTTTCTTTTTTTAGTCACAGTTTACTTGAAATTAAAAACAATATTAAGGCGGCAAAAATGATAAGATACATGCTAAGATTTTGATGATTAATAAATCGTTTTAAGAAACGTACATGCTAGATTTTAACATTTCCGGAAATAGGCTTACTAATGTGGACTAGCAATCCTAGGAATGTACGCATTATTCGCCTCAGTTCTGGTTGTTAGTTTTTCTTTGTAGAAACGATTAGTAAATGTATCAATCTATGATCGAATCAATGTAAAGTAAATATATAACTACTATTACTACTACTACTACTACTACTACTACTACTACTACTACTACTACTACTACTACTACTACTAC
>RQTK01000070.1:448189-459239 GCA_003991915.1 Elysia chlorotica | reverse complement strand
ATTATTATTATTATTATTATTATTATTATTATTATTATTATTAATATTGTTGTTTTTGTTGTTGTTGTTGTTGTTGTTGTTGTTGTTGTTGTTAATATTACTTTCATTGAAAACTAACGGAAAACAAAGAGGAGGTGGACTACTCAATATAAAACAAATCTCTCACAACTAAAAAAATGAGATATGCCCTTCTGCTAGCCTAATGACGATATGCTGCTCTTTTTCACATTGTCAAAGAAATTAATATGAATCTTACAGAAGCTTCTTTGAGTGGGAAGAAGCTTGTGGAAACTACTCATTACTAATGCCAGGTATTGCATAGAACTAGAGAACTAGAAAAAGGAAAGGTGTCGAAGGATATGAGATTGAAAGAGCTGGGAGATCGGCAAAGATAAAAATATTGGTTGGAAAGACTGATAGATGGACAAAATATTAAGGGGCAATTGTGAGGCAAGGGGCACCGGAATCAAGAAAATAATGACGAAGATAGAAATAGGTATGTATATATTCTACTCTAATAATTGTTACTCTTTTTACTAAAAAAAATTGTCTCGACAGTGTTGACGTATTAAAAAGATTCTTGAAAATCCGCTCTTTTGAAAATCGTTACTTTCGTTCAGATTATGAAAGTTAAATCGCTATTTCGAATAATACTTTCAGCATACAATATTTGTGCTAAAAGTGTAGCAATTTTGTTTCCTTAGATGTTAAATTGTTTACCTTACTTTCAACTGAGTCAATAGTAAGTGATCAGGGTTTTCCCTGGTGGGAACAAATTGGTTTTCTGTTATTTTTGTTGCTGTTGTTTGGGAGAGGGGTCGGGGTTGCTGGTTTTTGTTCTTATTTTGTTGTTGCTGTTGTTGTTGTTGTTGTTGTTGTTGTTGTTGTTGTTGTTGTTGTTGTTGTTGATTTGGTTGTTGTTTCTGTTTTCGATGTTGTTGTTGTTTTACGTAAATCAACCAGCAAAAGACTAGCCGGTTTTCAAAAGCTAAAATAGTTTCATCATAATAGTTAAACTATTATATATGGTTTTGAAAATCAAAAATATCTATATTTCTGTTGTTCTTTTTTTCTTCTTTCAATGTTAATGTAATGTAAAAGAAATTACCATGTATTACCGATAAGTGCTTTGTTTTGTTGATGAAGACATGGACAACGCGAAATATAAGAAATCTGAAAGGAGAGATGCGTAGATAGTGAGAGAAAGACAGAGAATTAACACCGTTTAATTTGTATCTAGACGTTTATTCTCAAATGTATACTGTTCCGTAGTTACATTTAACATTATTGATTTCGACAGGTTTTTTGCTCAAGTTTTTCTTCCTTCCGATCGTAAGCCTTTAAAGGGCATATTTGTTTTGCTTTTGCTTTTCTTTAAATTCTTTTAACTTTTTTTTTTCAAATTTCTCAGATTCCCAAAAGAAAAAGAGCATGAGTATAGACATACCAGACAGTCAACTCCCGGGTAAGCGGAAAGTGGATAAAGAGAAGCGCTACCTACAGGACTCGGCAGCCCTGTTTGAGGCGGTGGAGCAGCAACAGTTGGATGTGGTCAAGAGAATATTAGGCTGTTCTAACGTCGATATCAACAGGTAACATTTGTGATTAAAAATTGGGTATTCTTTTCTCAACCATTATGACTTTTATTGAGTGCGATTAAAATGATTTATATTCTAGAGAGCAATTAATGGGGCCTTATAAGAACGTACCTCAGTGTAAAGGCATGTTGGTAAAATTTCGTGCATGTTCTGCTGAAATTAGTATTCTAGTTTCCGACTGGCAAATCTGCATAAATCAAGTTCAAAATACAAATTATATAGAGCAGGGGCATGGATTGATTGGACTGAATTGGCTATATATGTATGAGATACATGCTTTCACAAAACCGAGAAGAAGAAAATAAAAAGGTAACGGATAAACGGTCATGAAATCTTATAAGTTGTTTGGCGTAATACATATAACTGAGTATCCGATAAAAATGCACTTGAAGAATGTGATGGTCAACCGTCAAAAAAAGCTATAGAGTAGGTTGGGTGTATGGGAATGTCTAAAGCTCGCAATCATGAGCAAGCAAGCCTGACATTCCGACACGAGTCTCAAGGATCGTTGTGTTTGAGTTTGTATTAAAACAATCCGCGACAGTGTGCACAGTTCTTCCGCCTGACCAATGGGCGTTTCCGTTTAGAGTGTGTTTGGGGTGATTTTCTTTCCTTCTCTTTACTGACTATATTGTTATGGTAAAGTAAAAGGGAGGACAGTGTTCGAAGTAGTATTTCCATAATTTTTATTACCAAAGACGTCCGTGCGTTTAGCCTACTCTAGACCTCATCAATTCATTCCTTAGATTCTTATGAATGGGGGACGATGATTGTGGTTGAAGGGTAAAGTGCTCGGTTTAATTTTTGGAGGTCCTCGATTTGATCCTTTATCCGTCCCCCTCTACCCTTATGGTTGTGTCAGTGTTAGTATAATGTGTCCGACTGAGAGAGAGAAAGAGAGAGAAAGAGAGAGAGAGAGAGAGAGAGAGAGAGATAGGTATCCCCGCTCTATATTGCCAAAGGCTAGTACTGGGATCCGGGACTTAGCCAGTCACATTATACTGACACCAACCCAACCAGTAGAGAAAATCGTTTCCGCCAGAACTCGCATCAAATGCAGACCTTCTGCTTTGGAAGTCTACGAACTGCAGCACTACCATGCCATATGATTACCCCCCCCCCCTCCGGCCCCACCAAAGAAATGATATATCATTGTTGTTTCCGACTGCTGCTGTTGTTGGTGGGGGTTTTTTGTGTCGTAATTGTTGATGTTGATAGTGCTGTTGTTGTTGCTGTTGTTGTTGTTATTGTTTTTTTTTTGTCGTTGTTGTCGTTGTCGTTTGTGTTGTTGTTGTTGTTGTCTTGTTGCTGTTGTTGTTATTATTATGATGTAGAGTGGGTTTTTCCCATGTTTTTCAAATATCACTATATCGTCCATTTTGTTTTCAGCCTAAACGGTGAGGACCTGAGCGTTCTGGACATAGCTGTGATGACCAACAACATTCCCATGGCCAAGATGTTGCTGTCCAGAGGCGCCAAGGAAAGTCCCATCTGTAAGTTATTCCTTCTGGCAACATGAGTGTTTGTTTACTGTCATAGTATCCCTGTGCTAACTGTTAAAGTTGTTAGACGTTAGATGTAGGATCCATGCACGACATTGCGATGCACGTTTAAAAAATCACAAATCAAACCACAGCAAGTTGCTCTGAATCCTATGACAAGCGTCGCGGGTAAAAAGAAAATTTCCATAGGAAAACAAGAACGACTCAATTTAATTGTGTGGTATTTTACAAAGGTGGGTTAACGTTTCGCTATAATATTATGTACATCAGACAAGTATAGGACAAAGAACGGTAATGCTTTGTTAAGAATACATTATTATTGATGGCTGTTTCTCTGTGAAGTACTTTGATATTTTTTTGAATAATGTCAACCATCTCAGTGTGTGAGTGTGCGAGTGGGTGTCGTGAGACCAAGCTGTAAGATGAACTTTGATGATTTGCTTCTTCGTGCTTTTAACATCTTAGATAAAAAGATTTGTGTTCGATAGCGCTTGACATTAATTTTGCGAGCGGATGTTAGAAAAATACCCCATGAAAAATGCTACACATGTTTTTTTGTAGTTGTCAAGGCTATCGTTATTGCTGTTGTAGTTGATATGTTGTTGTGGTTGTTTTTATTGTTGCTGCTGTTGTTACTATTTTTCTTTTTTAGCTTTTCTTCTTTTTTTTCTTCTTCTTCTTCTTCTTCTTCTTCTTCTTCTTCTTCTTCTTCTTCTTCTTCTTCTTCTTCTTCTTCTTCTTCTTCTTCTTCTTCTTCTTCTTCTTCTTCTTCTTCTTCTTCTTCTTCTTCTTCTTCTTTTCCTTCTCCTCCTCTTTCTCCATTATCATCCTCATCATCATCATCTCCATGTTCCTTTTCTATTCATCATTTGTTCTGTTCGCTTAAAAATAATCAACTTCACTTGGAGAATAAAACTGCTTTAACCCTCTCCAGTCCAGCGCGGGGAGTGCCGACTGCACCGCCTGGAGCTGCTGGTAGGCGAGGCAGAGCGGCGCGTCATCGACCTCACGGCATGGCAGGAGTTGCCGAGGAGCCCCTTGCGTTACATCTCCCCGGCACAGCAGAAGGTACGCCACCTACAGAACTACTACTTACCTGCTACTTAGTCGACTGCAGTCGAACATTTGATGTGCCGTTCTCCGCCTTCTTTCTGTCCTTCATGTCGCTGACTTTCTACGTTGAAGGTTGTGGTTTGATCCACTCTGACCGCTCGGGCATTTCCCTACTGGATTAGCTGATGACATTTTGATTGTGATCAGCTACGTCCCAGTAGAGAGCTTTGCTTTCATAAATCTCGTTTAGTTTATTTTGTCTTTTCGCATAGTATTCTCGCAGTGTCCTACAAAAGTTGTTTGACTTTATGATGTTCTTTGCTGCATCCCCACGCTTCTTTTTCCAATACTTTATTGCCATGGGATCCTACAAAACTACATGTAGTTATAAGTCTTCCCTCAAGAGTTTCCCCATGGGATCCTAAAAAACTACATGTAGTTATAAGTCTTCCCTCACGAGTTCCCCGATGGGATACTACAAAATTAGAGCTCTGTGATCCAAACTACGACGACGGATGAGGCAACTATGCGTTTTAGGCATTGCTTGCTATGATTGCTCATTGACTCCATAAGTCAAGGATAAAGATAAAATTGAGCGTTGGTGCAGATATCCTTGCATATCGTCTTCGATTTCACGTACCCGGGCCATATTGTTCTGGAGAAACAATGAGGACGTGTGATAGTTGCGGCCACAGACAAGAAAAAGACGATGATTATAGGAATCTACGCCTGAGGCTCTACCCTAGACTTACGAAGCCAATGAGCGTTCTGGAAAGTACAACCCCATGCCTAAGGGGCTTGATCATGTCATCGTTTACACTAGACTTTGTCTTTTCCAACGAGAGATTCACTGGAAAGTTCGGAAAGCGGCTGGGGGGGGGGCGAGAGTGGTGTCCCAAGGATAGAGCATGCGCTTTCACCTTGAAAGTTTCGGTTTGATTCCGGCTGTGTCTTCCCCGATTATTTCCTACTGATTTGGGTGTAACAGTTGGATTGTGATTGGGCCAATATCAGAATAAAACTTAGCTTAGCTTTTATATTTTCTATTTGGTTGGTTTTGTCCAGACATAATGCTAGAATGTTCGGCATGATTTTTTGGTTTTATATTTTATTTGTATGTTTACTGAATTAAATCCCCCAGATACATTTTAATGTATTATTCTTTGGAGGTTTAACTCATCTGGTTTGCATTCTTTCCATTTCTTTGTCACCATTTGCGTCGTTTTTTTAAGCTTTTATAGTATTTTTGTTTATATTTTAGCATTTATCTTACTTTTTATAATGTTCATATTATTGTTTAGACTCAACAAAAGGCATTCCCTTCTCTTCCGCTTTATCTAATCGCAAAAAATTTTGAATGCCATCACATGCAAGACATGTTTGAAGCAATTTAGTTTGATATTTTCTCGTCTTTTTAAACCTCCTTTACATTAATTTTTGCTCATTGTTCAGAATTTTACGACAGCGTTGCCCGTTGTTCCAGTTGTTTGTTGTTGTTGTTGTTGTTGTTGTTATTGTTGTTGTTGTTGTTGTTGTTGTTGTTGTTGTTGTTGTTGTTGCTCTCGATTAATCATGCATGTAAAAGAATCGTGTGTTCTATACAATATAACGTGGGTTTTTTACTCTCTTATCAGCTTGCACACATTGTTTGAGCAAGCACTCGTTATTCCATAGATTAGGAACAGAATGCTAGTGGTTCTTTGGAAGCAGTCATTTACATTTTCCTCCACCTCTGTCAAGACGAAGTTTGTTAGCCTTGTATCTGCAAAGAAAATTTCATTTCTTATCATTTCCTATCAATTTTTTACACTTTCTTCACCGTGCAGTTCTCCTGATTACTTTGGGGGAAAATGTATCGTTTAATCACTACTAAAGATTCTGAATTCGGGTTTCGTATGTTACCAGTGTTAATTCCTGACTGAGTCTTATTATTTGCTGGCGTTTCTTCTATTATTTTTTTTATTGCTCTGGGTTGTTGTTTGTTTGTTTTTGTTGTTTTTTTTTTGGGGGGGGGTGGGATTGTATATATTTTAGTTTTAATTATTTTATTTTTTTTGCTATTAGCTTTTACATCGACGTCCAAAAGACGTTATTTTCAAGAGTTTAAAAAGTGATTCAGTGAGTTGTTGTTTTTTTCTTTATCCTTTCGATTTTTTTTTCAAAGAGAATAAGGGGAAAAGAATTATCGCATTTATTACCAAACTGTTTGGATATTACTGTTTAAATAGTCAGGAAGGAAACACCTAGCAATCAAGAAAACATAGTAATTATGTGCGGAACTGGTTGTCTCGCTTCGTAGGTGTCGCTAGTGTACTTACTCGCTGCCAGTTCAACAGGGAATAAAGTGAACATGCATAATGCTGGGTTATAATGAAATCTGTATGGAGTTTTTTTTTAAATCTGTGACATAATATGAATTGAATGATTATTCAGTATGCTCGGCCGATTGTTATATGGATATATATTATCATTTTGTTTGCTGTATCAGTTTAACAGTACTTTAATATAGTACATGTATTATTTTTAACGCATTTTAACAGGCTTCGGTTGTTACAATAAATTATTAACATTCAGTTGAAAATGAAATCTTACTAATAATTATGTCACTGCGGACTTTACAAGGACACCTTTCAGTAGCGCTCTTGCTTTACACACGTATATATTTACTATTTTGAGCTCCGAATTATTGGAATTTCTGACCTGGAAAAGTTCGATTTCCCCGAGGACTTATCAGTATCACTGGTGGCTGAGGGACAGACAGGGGCCCCCTTCTTGCTAGCTAATCCCAGCACAATCATAACAAGTCGGACCGGAGCACCAATCTTGGATTAGCCTCGCCTGATCACAGGTCCAGCCATTGTTGTCCACTGGTCTACACTGGTAAAAATCAGCTTGCCATAATGACATTCGACTTATATGGGCGGGGCTTTGAAAAATACTCCAAGAAGTCCATAAGAGGATTACGTAGAGTCGGGAGGTAAAATGATAAAAAGGTGAAAAAGAAAGAAAACATGAGCAGGGAGAGACAAAGAGCTCAAGACTGACACAGAGAGAGACAGAGAAGTAGACAGAGAGGCAGAAAGAGAAAGACAGACAAACAGGCAAAAAAAAACAGACAGACTGAAAGACAAACATGTAAACATATTGATATCGTTTAGAGGGAAGTTCTTATCTCTAATTTAATGTATTGGAGTGCAGATTAAAATTGAGCGCAAGACTTTTGGGGTTTCTCTGCAAGTGGATCTCCTTTTTTTTCCTGAACTGATAAAACTCTTGTATAAAGTTAATCTTGTTAACATCTCAGTTTTCAAGACCTTAAGATATAAATAAGTCTCATTTATGCCGCTTCGACTTCAAAAGTATTTTCTCTTTTTTTTTGCGAGTTTCGCGTGAGTTATCGTTTTTAAATTATTACAGTTTCTTTAAAAATACGACACGTGACAGATTTCTGATGAATGGTCTGTGATTGAGGTCGAGACTATGGTCCGTAGTTTAAAAATAAACTTTCGACTCCTTTCCTAGGACCATCGCGACTTCTTGTGGAACCTTAAGATATCATATCCAGTTTTTCTTTCTTTTGTTTTGCCTAACTTTCAGAGAAATTCCGCAGATGATTATTTTTCCCCTGTAGACACGTGACTATAGTCGCTAATATTAACCGAATAAACCCACTGGGAAGAAGGCAAGACTCTGAAACCCTATGTTGACGTGACAATGTTTTATGCCCTTAGAGTGTTTTGGGTATTTGGGCATGCCATGGTGGCATGGGTGAGAGGGGAGTGCAAAACGGTCCATTGAGTGTAGGAGTCATGAGGGACTATGCATGTCGTTTAGGGGGGGGGTGGATTAAGTGGCCCTCATTACACTGTGGAACCAGAAAACAAAACACGCATAGAAGAGAGAAAAGAAGGGGGTTTCGTTGGTAGAGATAAGCTGGACATTCTGGAGATTGAGGAAAAGGAAAGGAAATATTACTAGTAGGCACAGGTGAATATAGAATTTGTGACGTCTAGCGGCTCATTCGATGTTTGTTTAAAGATACCCTGACAGTTCGGAAAACACTGGATAATGAGTATGAGGGAAATGGATGAATCCTTTGAAATGGTTTACTTGTACTGTGTGTTTAAAGAATGCGATAACAGAATCATTAAACTGCATGAGTAAGTATTACCATTTGTATATTTTATATGTGTGGATATAACAGGATTATCACATTCTTGGACAGATTTGTAAACCCCAGTCACTTTGATCTCCGATTGGCTAGCCGGCATTTTCTGCCTGAAGTGGACAGACATGTATACTTTTTCAATACTCTGAGTCTCTTAAGTCGCCGAGAATTAATAAGTTTGCCGTGTCTGGATCAGCAGATGTTTTTATAATAACTGTAGATTTCGGAGCTGTCAGAAGTCCCGAATTCCCCCCAAGATAAGCCTGGGGTACCTGGGACTGCCAGGCGAACCATATAGGTCTAAATCTGGTTATTGTTGGGACAGATCTGGTAAGACACGAGTTTCCATTGGTTTCACCGCGTGTGTTCAAAACACTGTCCGAGGCTATTTTCAGGTTTGAGTTAAACTAGAATCTCCTGCGAACAAGTCATGTATTTTGGAGTTTAGCTTGATGTGAGAAGCTACAAATAATTAAATCTATGGGTTGTTTTTTTGCTTTAGAATATCTAAATAGGGCATGTCTTTCTTTATCTATTTCGGTTCCGTTAAACCTTCTGGTGTGTTCGTCTCCAATCAGGTAAACATATTTTTCAGAGCAGCTCAGAGTGCTTTCTAAAATAGATTATCTATGTTGGTTTATCTAATTTTCCAATTTAAAAAAGTGCTGAATATATCGTCAATATATTACTATTTTGGACATTTTATTTTAATTTCTCCAAGTCCCGAATTATGAAAAAATGTTTTCTTGTTGATGTGATTTTACCGATTAAATGTACCGAGATATTTCAATGAGGCTTTGGTGATCCAATTGATTATAATTATGGTTCTTCTTTATTGTATATAATTCTGTCTTGTGGCTGCGGTCGTCATATCAGATGCTGCAGCGACCATCAACATTGCCGCCTATGTCATCAACAATCGACACCTGTTTTACTTAACTTTATTTATGTATTTTCATAAGTGAGCGTAAAGGACAAATCGCCTCTCATCTTCAGACGTTCCGTTCTGAAAAAGAACAAAAAGTTTATCAGCAACACAATATTTATGTTTGTTTGTTTGTTTTAAATGATAATTATTTGTAAATATATACAATTCGAATAACCATTTGTTCTATATACGTCGTGAGGCATGAATACTTTTGTTTGATGTGTGACTAACAGTTACTTTATATTCACTAATTCATAAATTTGCACTAAATTTTTTAATCGCTTTGTTATTCATACATTCATACAGTCATAATGTCCGCAGTCATACCTGACGCGCTCTATTTCACTTTGTAATTTCAATGTCATGACCGTAACTATTATTTTTCACCTCTGTTGTCACTCTAAAGGAGAATGAGAAACAACTGGCGTATTGGGAATTCCGCCACAAGCTCTTGAAGAGGATGAAGGCTGGATACGAGCATGCAAGTAAGACTCAAGATTCCAACTTCTTTAGCGTTTCATTATTCGTTTTTGGGCAAGTCTGTGTTAAGTTATGCATATAATTATTTTTTCTATCCATTCCACGTTTTGTCATTTCACGTGTCTCTATCTACTAATCTGTTTGACAATCTTTAAACTTTTATTCTCTTCGTTGCCTCTAATACATACTTTATTCTTTGCTCATAATATTCGATTTATTTATATGGCTGATTTTTATTGTTTTCGTTGTTTGTTTGTTGTTGGGGGTGTTGTTTTTTTTTGGAAAAAATGTTTTAATTTTTTTGTTTCGTTTGTTGTTGTTTTTTTGTTGTTCTTGTGTTTTTGGGTTTTTTTGTTGTTGTTGTTTTGTTTTTGTTTGTTTCTTTGTTTTTTTCGTTTTTAGTTTTGTTTGTTATTTTTTCTTGTTTTCTTGGTGTTGTTTGTTTTTTGTTTGTGTTTTTTTGTTTGTGCTAAAATACGTTAAGTTATGTAATTATAAAGAAGAAAAATGTTGCTTGCAGAAGCTCCCGAGGCCCCCACGAATGTGCGTTTAGAAGTGGCCAGTAACTCCTCTCTACTAGTCACATTTGCAGAACCACGAAGTCACAATGGCGCAGTGGTCACACGTTACAAAGGTAAGTCTGTTTGCGAAAGATGCACGTCATAAAGGGGCAAATATACATAACCGAACTGTAAAAACACGGGATTTTCAAAACTCAAAGTTAGGCATGGAGACATTTCGTTATATCAGTTGCATAATGATCTATCTTATTTCTAAAATTGTAAATATTTAGACTATTTTAGAGATGATGAAACATCACAGAATTTAGGTGGCGATTTGCAGAGCTGTTAACTAAACCAGCCATTAAAGTGTAAAAATGTAGGCAAATACTTGTAAGAAAATACGTACAACTAATAATGTATTTTGGCGCACTGTTCGCAGTTCTATTTGTATGACGGTGCCTCTAAGCAGCAAAAGGATGGTGACATTTCGTAATGCATTGTGAAAGGAGTTTAGTAGCTCAGAACTCTTTCTGACCGACCGCTATTCACCAGAATGCTATAAATGGTATTTTTTTAATCTTAAAAAAACGTATACTTTGTTTTTACGCATTGAAAACAGTATAAACTCTGTTGGAAATCAATGCAACAAAGGTGCTACATTAACCATTAACCATTACAAACCCATCCGATTTGAATTCGTAATAAAGAGATTCTGAAAATGAGCATGGAAATAATTTATGATTTATACTAATGCAATCAAAATAAACCAATATATTTTCAGCACAGAGCATACTTTATATAATATAGATATATATATA
>RQTK01000070.1:318843-422461 GCA_003991915.1 Elysia chlorotica | reverse complement strand
TTATTGTTGTTGTTGTTGTTGTTGTTATTATTATTATTATTACTATTACTATTATTATTGTTTTGTTGTTATTATTATTATTATTATTATTTTTGTTGTTGTTGCTGGTGGTGCTGCTGGTGATGTTGTTATTATCATAAAACAATTAACTTAGTGCACGGTTAATCTAGAGTGACTATAAACTCCCGCCTTTGGGTCAGGGATGATAACAATGGTATGTGTGACTGTAATCGTGGTGTGACAGCTGATCAGATTTACGCTTTAGACACAGATGCTATTTATAGAAATCTGGGGCTTTAGATCATCTCCCTTTAAACACGCTGTGAAGATAACATTACTCAATTAATTTTTAAAAGGTCAAACTTAATATGCCTACTGTCCTTTTGGTTCCATGTTACTATTGTTAGAACTTTTCACGCAATTTCCTCATGATAAAAACAATTTTAAGACATGATATAAGTGTGAAAATAATAGATTTGGGGAAAAGTATCTACACATAGAGGCCTTTGCAAATGCCTTTTCTGTCCATTAACCCGCTTTCTTTGATATTTTTTATGTATGTGATTCATACTTTAATAAGTAGGGCCTACAATGTTGGCTGCTACGCCGTCATAATTTATTATGTTGTAATGTCTACGTCATTCAAGGCTACTAGGCTTTTAGCTGTGTAGTCATCTGCCTATAACATCAATTGCTTTAAGTTGTGTGTGGTATACCTTCAGTTTTATTTATAATTACTAATTTAGATAACACTTCGAAAGATAGAAACCAAGCTTATCTAAATAGGTGACGTGGAAGTTCTTCATGTCTGTAGTAGTCTAGCACTGTAATCGGTATTCTGGCATTTTTTATCCTAGCGCCTAAGTGCTTCTAGCCTGTGCTGCTAGCCACTCTGTCTACCGTTATGTTGAGTTTGGTGAGTGGTGACACTTTGGTCGCCGTATATGATCCCTCAGGGGAACCTAGGACACGTTAAAACCCAGAGAGTGGTGGAGAGAGGAAATTAATCGGAGCGAAGTGGGAACAGTCAGTGACTGGATGCCTGCCCAGTGTATTAGGCTAATCTATGACAGCATCGATATGTCTTTGGGTATTTAAATATTACTAAGTTACATTCTTGATGTTTGCAAGTTCAACGCCATAAGTTATCAAATACTTTTTATGGGTTGGGGTTTATCACCTGGAATTTCAGTATTTCGTAATGCTTTGATGCGGAATCTTTAAAGCCTCTCTCTAAACGGTTTTAGATCATCACATTATTTTTTAATCGATGCTTTTCATAATGACCCTCACCCCACCGAAACAGCAAGTTACTTTTGTTTTCGTTTCGTCATGTGACTCTGACATCTGAGGATTCTGAACTGACAGGATTAGAACTTGTTATTCTTATAAAATAATCTTGTTGTCAGTCTACAAATCTATACCATCTATTGACTGCGTTTTCAAAATATCTAATCTAGATTAGATCTTAGTGATTTTATTAGAATCTGAAAATGAAATTTATGTCCAGATAAATCTAATAATAAATTATGTAAAAAAGAAAACAAGAAAAATGTGACTAGAGTCTATTTAAAATCCAGATCAAGAGATTCTAATAGGGGATTCAAGATCTTTTCCTATTCCTAATCTAGTCTAGACCTAAAGTTCTAAGTCTTAATCTAGATCCTGTCTATGACTTTATTATAAATATAATCATAAATTAAATCCATGTGTAGTAATATGGCTGTCTGGTGAAAAAATCATGATTCGTTTGACATAAAATGGCTGACTCTACTGTGACTCAAATGTCAGTAGAACCAGTTGATCATACTATTACTATATCTAGCAGTATCAGTAGCAGTGAGACTGAGAATATAGTGAGTTGAAAATCCTTCTCTCTCTCTCTCTCTCTCTCTCTCTCTCTCTCTCTCTCTCTCTCTCTCTCTCTGAAAATAATTTGTTTATAAATTATATTGATTTTTTTTATTTATCACTATCAGTAGTATTAAAACTTATTATAAATACCAAACATAAGTTTATTAAAATAATAGTAGATACATACCTAAATATTATTGTGACCTTTAAACCACACTGACGTGGTAACGATGTTACTCTTTGCAAGTAATCTCTGATGCAGTGAATGGGAAAGAGGGTTGGTCTCTTGCTCACAGCTACAAAAAAAAATACTAATCAGTAATTGATTTTTTTAATTATGTAAACATAGTATTGAAATGAGACAGAAATTGGTGTATTTAGGAGAAACAGATCTTTGTATCGATATGAGGCACATTAATAAGAGGCTAATGAAATCAAGTTGGAAGATGGAGATAGATTTTATAACAAAAACTGAGGCACTTGGTTGATTTAGCAGAGTTCGTCTTAACCTCATCCTAGCCCTGCTTATTGTTATGAACGTTAATTGTTTGTAAAAAAAAAAAAGAAGAAAAAATGCAGCAATCATTTCATTCAGAATGAGTTGTATTTATAAAAATTTTGGCTTGCAGGTTAAGCCGCCTCCCATCATTTATGCCATGCAACATTTTGCACGTTATTTTCATTTAATTTGAAATATTCTATAGAGATCCTGTTCACAAATTGTATTGTAATCAAGAGCAATATCACTTCATTTTTAAGTATTAAATATGACTATTGATGCCAGCATATAATTTATATATTTTTTATTTCCAGTCCCCTCTGGTAAAGAGCTTTGTTGCTGGAGCATTGAGTGCAACATGCTCGACAGTGCTATTTCAGCCTTTAGACTTGGTGAAGACAAGACTTCAGAAATCTGTAAACATCGGGTAAGACCTTTCAAGTTTTTTCTTTTAACATTAATTTTGATGAAACTATTGAATCCATGCAGCATGTACGCGTATTAATGTAGACACTCATATCATAATTTATTATCATGTAAAAAAGAGGAGTGATTATATTTTATCAATCCTACTTTGAATTATCTGCCCTAATCACTAAAGTTTACAATATACCTTCATTACTTTTTTACTCATTGTTTTCACAGATCAAACCTGGGAATGTTTAAAGAGCTGTCTAATGTGATACGTCAAGAGAAAGTTGCTGGTCTTTGGCACGGGTTGTGGCCGGTATGAGCAAATATTTGTAATAATGTTATAAACTTTTTACAATATATTCCTCCTACAATCAATACAAGCTTAGTCTATCAAATACATTAGAATGTACAGTAAATCACATTAATTATAATACTTACGAATTTAGCTGGATCATTTTTAATTGTTTATTGTATCATTCAAAGTAGGTTGAAGCGGGAATTACGGACAAGGCCCCTTTAGGGAAATAACAAACAAGTACTTTAACCTGACTTGTTTTTACAAACCTTTTGCTAAGATCTAATTAGCGCTTTAAGTCTGATGTGAAGATTTTTTTTCTTTCAACCCCTAATAGAATTTTCACTTGCATGCAAAGTTTATTAGAAGTGATGCCAAACCAGAGCATTCAATTTACTAAGTAATAAGAAATTTTTGGAAGATTTGTTATACATTTCTTGTTATGAAATAAAAAGAATGAGTCTTGATATTAGTTAGATGATATTATATCTAATTTTTATAAAGTAAAAAAACGGACTTAGTCTCATAAAGTTATATTGATCATTTTGCCCAAATTTTAGGATAAACTTCAATTTAAAAGAACTGAGAAAATCTGAATAAACTCTATCTTTTACATTTTTTCCTCATTTCTTTATAGTCTATCAACCGATGTGTTCCTGGAATTGGCTTATATTTTACAAGTCTTCACTGGTTGAAGACTCACTTTGGGTATGTTACTGTTACAAAAGTAACTGTCAATTAAATATAATGAACTTTTACAAAAATGACTTTCAAATAAAAGATCTAGATTTTCCATTGCCATGGAAAGTAAAAAAAAAAATGAAGAAATAACCAAAGTAGTTTTTGTTCCAAAAAGTTGAGATAAAAAGTTCTCTGTAAGGCAAAATATTAGTACATTTAGAAATGGCTATAATTATTGGTAAAGGCAATACTGCCATTGTGTGCCAGAAACATTATAGCTGTCAATGTATGAAATTCTTTCTGATAACTTATAAAAAGAAAACATTTACTTTTAGAAATAAATGCTCAACTGAAAATGTTGGGTATTCAATGTAAGGGTATATCATGTTACATTTTGTTATGTATAATCATGATTTCATCGCCAACTTTTCGAAATATCTTTGAGGATTTCAAATTATATAATATACTTTGTGTCTATCTTTTTGTGTGTGATGCAGGAGTGAGAAACCTGGTTCTTTTGAGCTGCTTGTGACTGGTGCGTCAGCACGAACAATTGCTGGGATGGCTGTCTTGCCCTACCCCCGCCTGAAGCTGAACGATCCCTTTTTTTGTTGATTTAACGCTGGAAAGAAAAAGCATTGTCATCTATAGCAGTTTGATTAATTTCTAGAATTCTCTTAGAAAAAAAGTGAAAATTAAGAATTGTTTGGATTACTTACACATAAATATTTTAAAGAATTCTTAGATCACTTGGATCACATATAATTTATCTCCCACCAAATTAATTCTGTAGTTTGATCATACCTTTTTTTATTGCTAAGCTGTTTTGCTCAATTCTATTGTGACCACCACAAATTTTTAACGAATGATTTTAAAATTATTGATCATTCGTTCAGGATCTGAAGCAAGCAATAATCGACGATGGTCTGACAGTCCTCATCAACAGTGTGATTCTACGGTATTCTGGATGGAGTGCCATGGGAAATGTTTCCTCACAGTTACCATGGACGACTGTCTGTAGAAACACAACTGGCATCCTCAGGTTGGGAAGTCCCCTGAAATATTTGATACATTCATAAAATACATAAAATACATTGAAATTTGTCACTTCTATAATATTGATATATAAAGAGAGTGTATTTCTCGTTAGACTCGTTTATTTTTTAAGTCATTTTTAAGTTTGATGATGAATTTTTGTTTTCCTTTGAGTAAGCTTCTGAGATTGAAAGGAGAATCAAAAAATTCAAGTAGAGTGAGCACATCTGTGAGTCAGATTATCACACAAAAGATAAGCATTAAAGTAATTGTTAAAGGTAATTAAGGTGTGAAATTCATTAGTCATTGCCATTAGTTTACAAAATTGTTTACAAATCTACTTTGATAATCGAAAATTGCACATAATTTTATGTACTATCTAATTCATGTACATAATTTCATTGATTTATTTTGCTTTTTGTGGTTTCTTGTTGTTGTTTTTTTTTCATCCAATTAATCTCTTTATCATAATTCAATTTTTTTCTATTTATTACATGCTTTTAAGAAAAGTTTTCACTTGCAATGAAAGGTGGAATTAAATGCTTTGGATAGATGTAAACATTTTTTTTAACAATTTTTTCCACTCGTTTATTTTTTTTTTTTTAATAAGTCATCTGAACTATATATGTTTTTGTTGTTTTTTTCCTTATTTTTTTTAAGCTATATTGGAAATTAGCATGTTTAACTTGAAAACTAAAACAATAATGATAATGTTTCAGATATTTAGTTTCTTAAAAGAGCTGTTCAGCTTTTATACACGTATTACATCAATATCAATTTGTTTTTGTCTATGTCTTCAGAGTGGTGACTTCCATTACAAGAGTCTGTCACAAGCTTTGAGAGTCACCTTTGCAAATGAAGGTGTAAAAGGTGGGATGATCTTTAATTTCAATGTTTATCTTTAAAAGGCTGTTTGATCATTCAAATTAAAACCTTCACTTGAAATATCTAAATATAGAAACACCTTTTTCAGGTTCTTAAATAATCCTTTCAATTTATCTATAAAACCTTCATCATCAACATTTCTTACTTAATCTTCTTATTTAATAGGTCTGTGGAGTGGCATGACTCCAACACTTTTGAGAGATGTGCCTTTCTCAGGACTATATTTGTTGTTCTATACAAATCTTAAAGAATTCACGACAGGTATGTTTTATAAACAACGAAACATGTAAATGATTTTAGAGGAGAGTCAGCTTAAGGAAGTTTTAGTTTTTCACATAAAAATGTTGTTCAAAAAGAACATAGTATTCTTTCAAAACAATTGAAAGTATCAGTTCGTACAAGAATATGGTGTTGCACACATTATTAAGTTAAAATGTACTTTGGTCTAATTAAATTAGCAACATGGTCCAAAATTGAGCTAATGTTTTTTTTTTTAGTAAAGCTATGATTGGCACATAAGATAAATTTACAAGCTGTTTTTCCTCTCAGTATAGCAGATTGTATTTAAATTATCACACAGGACAGCAGATTAAGCTTGCGTTAAAGCTGTTGTTTTTTCGTCTATTAACTTGCTTGCTTGCAAAAAACACGTATGAACCCTTGAAAAAAGGACAAAACTCATTATATCCCCTGAATGACTGTCTTGACTGTAGTAGAATATCAAGGAACTGTTTATAAGCCATAACTGACAATATTTTTTGCTCTTTATAGTTCGTAACTGTAAGGGTAAACAGGTATTATCAACTCATTTGAAATAACAATTTTGCTATGAATTTCTCTCCATTCCCCAGGATCTAGCTCAAACCCAGCATACACAACTTTTATAAATGGGATAATTGCAGGATCTCTTTCTTCCCTCGTGACACAACCTGCAGATGTAATCAAAACAAATATGCAGCTTTATCCCAAAAAATATGGCCGTTTGAAGCCAGTGATGATTCTTATTTACAATGTAAGTGAAGAAAAATAAATCACTAATTTCAGGATATTCTAGAGAGGAGGGGTGTTGAATTATGTTATTTAGTTTTTATTTTTTATGTGAAGATTTTAAAAGCTTATCAGTAATTAATTTTTTTTTGCGCTTATAAGCATTGAAACTAAATTAATATGAAAGATGCAATATCAATTTTGTTCTAGGCTGGGCCTGCATGCAACAATTTAAGTGGAAAGTGTATATCTCATCAGCAATTTAAAGAGACATATTTTGTAAAGTGTTAATGACTCCCAAAACAATTGAATACTTAGAGACTGTTCTTGAATGACATGAGCTTTTTCAGCTTCTTTTACCCCTCGCCCATCCCTTTTCAGCCTATAGTCAGCATACATACATACATACATACATACATACATACATACATACATACATACATACATACATACATACATATGTACGAACGTACGTAGTCTGGGTCAGCTGGACTTGGTCTCCAAATAATCTTATTAATGGAAGCATTATCTCTCCAAATAATCTTATTAATGGAAGCATTATCTCTATAAGTTCCTACCTTAATGTAATCATGATGGAATCCTATCAATTTGAAGAATCACATTGCTCATTTTTCTTACAATAGTAATGCAGGACTAATGCATTTTATGTAAATAGTATAAGTTAAACTGTTATAAACAAAAGGTTTTGACACCTACTTTTGTAAAAATCCCCTTGCGAATTACATTATCATAGTCTTAGATAGTCTCACACAGATTGATTTGGCGGCAGCAAATTATTTGCATGTCCTTCCTATCTTTCCTTTTTACAAACAAGTAAATTATTGATCCTTCACCTCTATTTCCCATGTTTAGGAGCGTGGACTAATTGGATTCTGGAGAGGTCTTGTGCCACGCACTCTGCGGAGAACTCTTATGTCTGCCATGGCATGGACTGTCTATGAGGAGGTAAGAGAGCTCTTCACCTCTCGTAGAAGAACTGCTGCTTAAAGTAGGACTTTTAGAGGTCTTGAGAGTGTTGCAAACAGATTCAAATAGCAATTTTCAGCCATCTGATATCAAGGACTTACACAATTAACTGCATGTACTCTGCACTCCATTTCTATGTCATGGTCTTCAATTTTAAAAATATTTCTTCTCTATAGAACAGAGAAGGAAGAAGCAGTCATTATACTTGTTACACAAAGATGATAAAATCATTGAGATCAGTATGGTATTGTATGCCAAGCTTGGACATAGTAACATTACAAAATATTACGAAAAGAACATTTTTTGAAAGAATATTTCATTACATTTTTTGTTGTTTTTTAAGTGTAGAAGCACTTTATTTTTTTTTTCTCAATAGACTGTCATAACTTTTATTTTTAATAGAGGCTTTTTGTTTTCCCTTTTAAATGTAGCACAGTTTTCCTTCAGGTTTTGTTAAATTTAATTTACAATAGACAACATGCGTTACATTGACAAAATGAGTTTATCCAACAACAAACTCTACAATGCAGCCTTTTTAAGAATAAGCTTTGATAACAAGAAAAGTTAATTAACTTTACTCAATTTTCATATTGAAGCAGGTAATTTCTGGACCTAATGAGAAAAAAATGTACAATTCAGGTGTACCTAGAAATAGAAAGTTGCGTTGGGAGTCAAAAGCAAAGCCTTAGAAGTCAGTGTTAAGCCAGATAACTCTTAAACATCTTTTGTATAACATCTCTTTTTGATTTTCAGGCAATGAGAGCTTTTCACATCAAAACATGAGGTTTGAGGAGACCCCCATTTCTTCTCAGCAAAGGTAGACCTGCTCAGGCTCAGACCAAGACGGTCAACCAGAAAATCAACCTCCAACAATGCTGAAATCAAGAGTAAATGAAAAATGTATAGAAGACGAAGTGCATCATGCTGAAGTAAATAGCTGTTTTTCTTATAATAATGATAATAATAATAACAACAGCTTGTAAACAGCATGCCTGCAGCGTGCAGAATCTAAAGGTTCTATTAATAACCACAACCTCAATAAGCTGCTGATCAGATGCAGCAGTGTTTGTTTTTTCACCATTTGTATGCCACACTTCTGTAAAGTGTCAATGGAAATGGACAAGTTCTGCAGGGAATAGTGACCTTGGAAAAAAATGTTTCGGAATTAAAGCATAAAAGGTTGGCAATTTTATTAACATGAAAGGGACAACTAAAGTGGGCTGCAATGAGTTAAGTAGCCAAATGGTACGAGGGGGAAGAAAACAACAGAGAAAGCTTTGAAAATTAAAAGGAATAAAATGAGAAAAATATTAGAAGTAAGATTTGAAAGACACTTTCTTCTTAGCATATTATTGTCAAGAAGAACAATGTTTTGAAGGACCAGGTGTGGTTGGATTTTTAAAACAGTAATTTTGCTGGACAGCCTGATTGAATTGAATCGGAGACTTTTCAGATGAAGTAAAAGATAAGTTTTAATATATTTTTTCCGTGTACTTCATTGTCTAATATAGGGACATAACTATGATTTTCCTTATGCACATCAGACAACGCAACATTCATATTTAACATGTGTTCATGTAATTTTAATGCTCAAATAGACCTATTATGAACCTTTTTTTATTACTATATTGTATTAGAGTATCCAAAGTTATGGATCTGATTCCACAAAAAGTTATATTGTTCTGTGATTTTTTGTTTTTAGCATTTTCATTTAAAGTATTTCAGAAGCATTTAATAAGTAACAGATACATGCATTACTTATGCAATTTTCAGTCAATATCATGAAAAATTGTGTTTAAAAGGTGAAAAAAAACGAGATATGATTTAGCAGTCTCCGTCTTGACTTTTGCATAAATTGAAAATCTTCAGCCTTCAAAAGAAAATAGTGGAAGGCTTGCCTGCATAGTAAAATTATTTTAGTCTGCATTATTGGAGATAATTAATATTAACATACCATCTGGAGCACATATATGCAGTGCAAATTATATATTCCTTTTACAAACTAAGATTCACGTCTTTGCATTGCCATGATCGTTAAGGCTGAGTATAAATTACAGTTGGCAAATATCAAAGATCTGAATAACAATCATTGTTTTACCATAAATCATGTCTTGTGATATTATATGACTATGTATGTCTTTTGTTTCTGATACAATTTTTTATTATATTTTTATTACAATGTTTGCTTTAATTGTATTCATACCAAAGTGCCTTCAGTTACTTTTAAGTGTGCACATACAATCGCTGTGATGTCAGAGAACCTTTGTAACTTAAAGTACCCCTTGCTGATAAACAAATTGGATTGCAGTTTTTAGCTGTCGGACTGTCGTTTTCATAATGTTTAGAACATTTGACCACCATGGTACTGGGTTCAATTCCTGGTACATGTATGAGCATAGATAGAGAAGATGTCGAAGGAAGAAAACGACAGCACTCGTCAAGTTAATGAGCGTATGGATAGCAGGAGACAAAATAAAAAGAAACACAAAAATTAAACTTTATAAGGTCCTCGTAAAATCGATACTAACATATACCTGCAACACCTGGGCCCTCACTAGAGCAGAAGAGGAAAAACTTGACGCTTTTCACCGAAAACAACTGAGAAAAGTGCTGGGTATAAAATATCTAGTAAAAGTTACAAACAATTCAATTTACAGAATATGTGAAGAGAAGCCCATATCTACCAGGATGCAAAAGGTGATTAATGAATGAATGAATGTATGAGCATACATTTTTCTTGCACTCCTGTGTCAACCAAATGTGAAGAAGAATGGCAATCTACCTCACAAATATGGTTTGCCCAGTGCAATCAGTACTTTAACTCTGGGTTCCTCAACGCTCTGTCAAAGAGCATGGGACAAACTTTACTTTTACTCATGAGAGAGCAGGAGTTTTAACGACAATCAACAGATTTTTTTGTTTAATGTTTGTTTTTAATTAGCAGGGTCTGTTGTTACATTTCTCTTCTTTGTGACTTCCTAAACAATACTGCGCACAAGAGGATTGAATGTACCCATCCTATCCATGTGTGTCGGGTCATAGATCTATGCATTAAAAAATGTTGTTAAAATGTTGTTCTAAACATAGAACTAGATCTGTATTGATGCTTTAATGATTGTATTATGTTCTGTTGTAACAGATAGTCCAGTGGCTTTTCTGTATTTTGTTTCTGTTTTTTTTTTCTTTTTTTGTGCAAGAATTGTTTTTTTTAAATTTGCATCATGCAATTTTTTGTGTGTGGTACCACAGCTGCTTAACCTTCATAGCAACATCAGCATAAGTCTGGTTACTTTCTTTCATACCATAGGAATGGCAATTTAAAGTCATATAGCCTTGCATGCTTTTTGTGACAAAGGCTGATATCCGAGCATCCATATGTATGCCTTCCTATGAGTATTCTTAAATTAAAAATATGCATTTTACATTTTATTGTAAATTACCAAATTTATAAATATACTCAATTGTAAAACAATTATATTTGCATTCCGATTAGCTGTAACGTTTGTACAGTTTGTTGTGAAGATGTTTTAACTCACGAAAAGCATTTGAACTTGTACCTAATTATATGACAGCCATGGCTAGCCATCCCTCTCTCAAGCTTTGACTGCGAGAAGCGCTGTTATTGTGTTAGTACAAAAAACTGTGCCATAATTTTTATTTAATCTTAGGAATTTCTTTTTGCATACTTTTCTTTTTTCTGATACTTTGCAGATTTAATTACCATTGATATTATTTGCACTTATCAGGGGAAATATGTGTTGACAGAAACACAATCTTTAGGCTAAGTAAAAAGAAAAAAGTTTGATAAAGCATTTGATACGCAAGTTTTTTCTTTAATTTTGAAGTTGTTTTTGTTTTTTTTTGTACCAGTGGTGGAATGTTAAACTTAAACCACACACATGCTAAAAAGATGAAATATGTCCAAAGAACACTGCATAATTAACATGTGGTCAATATTTGTACTATTATTAGATATGTATCTCAAAACTTTGATACATTGGGATTAATACCAAGATCCTCCTAGGCTGGCAATCTAACAAGCATGTCTAGTTGTTAGCGAAAAGAAAAAAAAAAATTATATCAAGAAAAGCAATTGGAAGGGGAGTAAATTTTGAACTGGATCAGCGAAATAATTGGAACATTTCTTAAACATTTGTTAATTCATATAGTATTTTTGTTATGCCCTAATCTCCTTCTTGAACTGTTTCTTGTGTTAGTTCTGGACTGAAAGTTATCTCCTTTTGTGATATCACAATATATATTATTAACCATGCACATGCTCGCTTCATCGAGGTTGTAGGAAATGTTTTTTTTAAATAGTGTCACCTACAACTATTCCATATATTTTTGACGCCAAGAAACCAGATATATGTAGATCAAATAAAGTCACTGGTTTTCTAGTCCTATGGTATATTCCTTTATGGGGAATGTTTTTAAATGGAATATTGCAAAATAAAGATATTCAAAATATCCACCAAAAAATGATTGTTGTGTTGCTTAAAAACTAATACAGGGGAACACTGCTTAATAAATAATAATTTTGTCTCGAAGATGCATTTACATTATGTCTAAGGCATCGAGAGTCTGACTTGCTGACCAGTGACCAAAGAGAAGAGCATTGCCAGTTTAGCACTCAGCATATGGAGGCTAAGATTTGCCGCTGTTTCAAGGCGGCGGAGATAATTTAGTACAACAGAAACGTCCCAAATAGGCGAGTCGACGGTCAGCCCTTTACATAAACCTACACACCAGATCCCATTTCACGCTTGAGAGTGCAGCCCTGGCAGAATTAATGTATAATCATAACTTTTCTTAAACACATCTGTTAAAAATTCCAATGTTCATTAACATGATTAAGTATTTAAGGGTCAATGTTTTTGGATTTGCAGAATAAAGCAAACCAAGACAGATAAGTGCTATATTGGTTTCCTGTTTTTTTTTTACGCCAGCTGATTATAATAGCCTTGAGGGTGGCAGAAGACACAACCCTCTGTCTCATTTTCGCTCTGACACGACGCAGGCCACCAGGTGATTTTTGGATGTAAGGGATGAATGGCACTTTTGTCCGATGGTAACTCCATCTCACCACCATTGTAATTCTTCTCTTGATTTTTCTGATAATTGATCTTCTGAATATGAGCATAGTGTTGATGCAAAGCTACAATCTAATTATAGAGCTGCCCATACTGCACAGCAGAAAAGCATGCGAAAAATGTCCTAATAACTTGCTCCAAGCTTTGTCACAGTGATGGGGTTAGAAAGGTTAAAATCCTTTGTCTAACATGAGTTTTTTTTTTTATTGCTTAGACTTAGAGACACTCCTGTCATTAGAGTTCAAGATGTTTTATCACATGAGAAGGCGTTATAACTGAATTAGGGGAAATATAGAATCATAAGGACATCAGTTCCTTGGATGCTACAATTACATAAGAACGGCATTCTTCATAGTCTGAACCTTGAAATATAAATTATCAATGCAAATTCATCTGTATTCTATGAATAGTCAAGGACAGAATATATAAATTATACTTCACCTTACAAGTAAGCTTCGTCTAATTTATATATTCTTAGAAATATAGAAATAATTCTTTTTAATCTCAGTGAGTTAATGACAAAGGCATAGGAATAAAATTAATATTTTAAGCTCTCAAAATTGATGCAAGCATTTCTTTTTTTTCTAAGCATTTATTTTGTTTTGATTGCGTGATGTTCTATGATGAGCAGGACCTTCTTGTTCAAACGTCAGCACTCAGCTGTAGCAAAACTTATGCTTTCTCATTTCCGTAACAAGCCCTTAATTATACGTCTTCCTATCAGTATCACAAAACAATGTAATCTAGATTCAGTACTTGTATTTGTCAAACATAACACAGCCTGAGCTGTTCTTTTGAAATAATAACATGATAATCATCATCCATGGGAAAGTCAAGACCCAACAAAATGCCAAATGACAAAACTTTTCATTACTCAATAACAGATATTTGAGGGAGAGTTCACTACATGTCGTTGTAAAGTAAAACAGTATTCATCCAGGCTGGGTATAAGTTAGCACAAGCTAATAGTAGTTATTACAGATGAGAAAGGCTATTCAAACTCTTGAAACACCACAGACAGATTAAATTCAAGGATAAATTAAGCCACATGCTGAGAGTGAACCGAAGTGTAGAAATTAAAAACAAAGAACTAAGATTCTTAGTAAGAAGTAAAAAAAACAAGTGTATGAATATACATTTCATGACATCTTTATTACACTAAATTATAAAGTAGTTAATGTTTTTCTATGTTCCTGCAAAATCATTCATTTAAAATAGGCCATTCAAAACTTCATGGTTCCTCCATTCTTTCTTTGAATTCACTCAATTTTAATCAGAGGAAATCATTTATAAAGAGAGACCATCATGTGTAGTGGCCTGAAGAGATAACCCAGCAGATCATACATGAACGATATCCTAGGAATGATAAGTTTTCCAACTTTCTCCTTTTTGATCAGAGATATCCATAGTATTAGAATAAGTGACAAATCTTATCTCCATTCTTTTCTTAACAGTCAAGAAATGGTATCAGACGCATCTACTGACATAGCTTTTAAATACAAGTTTGCAGTTTATAATGTAAAAAAATTATTGCAGAGATAATACAAACAATCTGATGTTGCCAAATAAGTATTTTATGCAAAACATGTCTTACAAGACAGTAGTATTCCAGAGATTATTTCTTATACATGGGTTAGCTGTCATCAATATTATTTTTTGATACCAGTAGCTGCAGCACTCCAGTTTTAGTTCTAATATCAAACAGCAAAAACTCAGAATATTTTTAAATAAAACAAATCTTTGGATTCTTATGTCTTGTGTGACATATGGACCTTATTTAAGTGTAGCTGATCTGCAGTGCTTTGAGTTGTTTTTTTTTGCAATGTAGTTATCAATACAACATGCTTGTGCTTCTAGACATTCAAAATAAAGTAATGAACTGTAACTCATCAATGAAAGGATCAGATTGCAAAATGGAAAGGTAGATTCAAGTCAGTATGGGTAGTAATGTTGACAAGAACTGTGTGCAAAAAATGTTACTTGGCCTTTTTCATCCCTTTCTTTTTTTAAATAAAGCGTTTTATGCAGACTACACATATGTTCATATCCATTAAGTAGTAGTGTCCAAAGCTGTAAAAATATAATCCATGAAAATGTTATATTATGTAAAGCGTAATAAATACAAAATGGTATTTCATATTTGTTGCATCACAGTTCATGTCTTACATGACTAGAGGCTTCTAAAAAAATACAAATTTATAGAAAGCGCCATTTTAGCTGCCGTGAGAAACTTGGAAAATACCAAGATCCTAGCCTCCAAACCATTGCTATGATCTGCCTCCTCTCACAATTAACGCCTCTGGATTAAGATTCTCACCACCTGTAAATGGAACATACAAAAAATTACCTAAACTTATAAACACAATTCCTGATCTTGAATTTATCTTTCATTAAAGTAAGAAACTTTTGGTTTGAATCCCATGATCAGTCAAAAATTGATTTGTCCGATTTTGTCCCCTACTAATTGAGTCGGTGTCAGGAGAAAGGAGTCCAGGTCTCCCCTCCTTGTCTCATGTGTGGCAACTCATAAAATTGTCAGGTATCAGTCTTAGGACCTGTCCACAATATAGCCTACATAGTGCTGACATTGGACACTAAGCAACAAGAAAAACACAATAAAAATCGTTTTAAAAAGAACAACTTAATAAATAACAGTCTACCGAAAAATAAATTAGTTACAATTAAATCATTGCCTTGAAACCTTAAAGGAGGAGATCTTACAATATACATGTCAGTTGTAAGTGAAGGGGGATCAGTCAATAGAGTTTGTGTAATCTTATTGACAAGTTCTGGGTTTTAATCCTCATCAGGCCGTCTTGCTCCATACTGGTTGGGTTGGTGTCAGTATAATGTGATCAACTGAGACAACAGTACCGGTATACCCTGCCCCTTTCCCTTTCCCTGCATGTTTGCCTGTGAATTGTCAAGTGTTTGTCTATGGACCTGTCTACTATATAGCCTACATTCTGATTTAAGAAACCAACAAACAAAGACATAAACAACACTAAACTGCATGTTCATACTGGTCAAATTCTATTGTAGTAAACCTTTTTTAAAGTGGAGTTGTTCGGAATCTCGTATAATGCAATTCTCTTAGAATATTCATTATGACCATGCCCTAATAGAAATAATGGCGCTAGCAAGGTGATCTGGGAGGAGATTGGGGAAGTAAAAGGGGTAAATAAGTTTGCATCTGAGTTCCAGTGATATACATTACTATATTTTGAGAAAATATAGATAGATCGTTCCGTTAATACACTAATCACTATTTGACTTTAGTCTCTTCGTATGAATAAATACTGCAAGAAAAGCTTAACTTAAGAGAGTCGCATTGCGTACATGTTTGGGGTTAAATAGACATTTTCTTTGTAAGATAAAAGAAAGTGAAGTTTTCAGATTTAAAAAAAAAAGAATTTTGTTCTATTTTTATTTCTTTAAAAGATATACATTTTGGAAAAACATGAAAAGGAGTGTGGTTTTTCTTTCGCATTGCTGGTAAAATACTATGGCTTTATAGAGTTAATTTACACTTTATTAAATGGATTTCTCCAACATAGAATATACATTTAAGGTCTTCATTTGCCATTCATGCAAATAAGCCTGAACTGTGGCACATGGAGTTGAAATGTCTCAATCATACCATTTAAATCATCCATCATCTTAGATTCCTTCTGGTTGCCAGTCAAATTGGACATTCTTGCAGGAGCTTGTCTTAAGGCGTTGCTTTCCTTAAAACTGGAGACAAGGCTATATAATAGTGGCCTGAATAAATTGCAAAAAAAATATCTTATTAGGCCCTTAAAAATATATGGTACAATAAATTATTTTGATTAAGACAAATATTGCAAGTTATACTTTTTAACTTTGGTTAAAATAATACATTGGTAAATAACCTGAGGAAATGATACACTCTTAAGTCAGTGATCAGTAAAATGGGACAGTGAACTGTCAAGTCATCAATTTTTTTATCATGCATTTTCATCAATTTGTTATATTCCCTAAAGTTAAGCATGTTAACTACTTCATTTCAAAGGCTTTAAACAAGAAAATGATATTTAGTACAATTATTTGCCAAAGACTACATGATTTAGATGATTACTTCAATAATTGGTATTTTAGGAAGGAAAAAGATTTGATTTAATATTCACTTTCTGTAAAAAAAAAAATTCTTTTAATGACCACACTTTACTTTTAATAATAAATTGCATTTTAGTTTCCTCTTTTCTAAGAGTTTTGTCATAATGTATTTTCATGGAGTCAAAGATCAGAAGGTTATTCAGACAATTTTAACGTACACAGATCTTGAAGGGGCATCCTCAACAACATTAAGTTCATTGCGTAAAAACTCTCGATCTAGAGGTGCTTTAGGCAAACCACTTTCTGCAGGGAAAACAGTAGAAAAAAAAAGGACAGTAAAACTATAAAATTTATTGTCTCTTACAAACGGATAGATAGATTTCAGTATGTAACAATGAGGAACTTTTTGTGATGTATTTGATGTGTTAAATTTGCGACCAATGTATGTACAAATGAAATTTGAACTAATGGCTTGCACTGTTTGCAGTTTTTTCTTCAAAACTAATTGAAACAACAAATTAAACAAAATCATATCACTCCCAAGTATATCATCTATTTAGACTGATATTGCATATTAATTTATGCCATTGAAATTTCATTGTCTCTTGAATTATATTAGCCATTTCACTAATAGAAATAATTCCCTATGTGATATGTTACATTATTGTCTAAATAACAGATGGGTACTACAAATAACATTAATTATCTACAAAACCAGAAATTCTAATTTTTAGATAAAAAAAACAAAAAAACCTTGTGCAAAAATAAGTGATTGATTCTTATTAAATATCTTATTTGTGTTGCCATCTATAGCTTACTTGTGATTTAATGAATTTAAAAAATGATGATCAAATCTATGGATCCACAAGAGAATTAAATTTATCTTGGTATTACCTGAAACCAAAACAGTTGAGGTGTATTTGCAATAGTTGTAATCTAAAAACTCTCGAATCAGCTCAAATATTAAAACATTTTCATTGCTGATCTGTGGCTTTCCTTCTGTTTGATCATCTAGTGCTGCAAAAACTTCTGCTCTGATTCTTGCCTTTATTTCCGAGAGAGCTCCCCGATTTTCTAAGCTCTCCTTCAAAACTGAAAAGAAAAAAGGTCTAATTTATTTCATATTGATACAACAAAAAAGAAATGTGTATTTGTGGTGCAATGTTCAAGCATAGTAGTTTAAATACAATATGTGTATAAATACCTTTAACACAGGTTTTAGATAAAAAAAAAAAGAGAAAGCAGATACATGGACATTTATGGAATATTAAATCTCATGTTTTGCCTACCTGCAAGTTAACTATTCCTGAAATCCTTGATGAAGCCTTTTTAACAAGCCCCTAAGAGTAAGAATCTTAATTAAATTTTTTTTATATCAGCTGACAGAAAATTTAATAGATTTTAACCTATAAAGGTTGGTGCGCCACTTAACTGCCTTCTCTGTAAGGGAAATACAAATTCTGCACGCATTTACCTAACTAGCTGAGCACCTCGGGGCTGGGTGCCACGGAACTACCATTGGCAATGGGCCTTCATTCATCCTTTATTCCCCCTCAGGATTGGCTATACAGGCTCTTTATATATAAATCAATGAAATGTTCGCAGATTATCGGCCTCCCAGTCACTTTATAATAGTTATATCATTGATGATAGACTGAATCTTGAAGGGTGCGGGGAAGGAGTATAAGCCCCCCCCCCCCCCCCTCCCAAGATCGACCATTGATGTAGGGAAGAGAGTGTTGCTTTGACCTATTCACATTGAACTTGTGTCAAACGCCACCTACTGAGACACAAAGACAGACAGACACACACCACACACTGATGTGAAACAGGCGTTGAACTCCATTCAGTTCTGTTTGTGTGACTGTGGGGTCGTAATAGCAATCAGCTCACCTTTACTCTGTATTGAGTTTATTTGGATAGTAGGCCTACAAGTACTGCTTCCCTTGATCATGTTTGATCATTTCCGCCTCACATTGTGACTGTGGGGTCGTAATAGCAATCAGCTCACCTTAACCCTGTATTGAGTTTATTTGGATAGGAGGCCTACAAGTACTGCTACCCTTGATCATGTTTGATCATTTCCGCCTCACAGTAGTTTCGTCTGTAGTGACCTGCATTCACAAGCAGTGCGATACTTGGCAGGTGTTCTAGAATGGACACAGTCACTTGGTGTGATATATTTCTGGAAACCCATAGTGTATAAATTTAATTTTAAATATAATTACTTAGCGTTGGGTTAGTAAAGATAGCTCAGTCACCAGTGCTCGGGACTGAGGAGCGGGATGTTAAACTGAAAGGTTCAATCTTTGGTGTCGCCGCTCTTTTTCCATCCATCTCTTAGGAAACCTAAGGGGCCTAAGATTACTTTGAAGATTGCATTTTTAGCCATATAAGGCACCTCATATATATATATATGTGTGTGTGTGTTAATAACAAGGAGTGCAAGAAAAACATGTGCACAGCGTACATGTTTCAAACCTTTATTACATTACACCATTAAAAAAAAAAGCCTGCACAACAAGTCTGACTGAAAATAATAAGAAGAAGAAAGGATAAGTTAAGAGTAAAGAGGAATTAAAATTACACTTCATATCAAAATAATATCTGTGAGGACATATTTAATACACAGATCTGTCTTTAATCATCAAGTTGCGTGATGAAGAAATAAAAAAATAATCACAAGGCAGTAATGACAAAGCCTACGTGGAAGTCGTAATAAGTGGTGGTCGATAGGATAGATTTCAGAGATAGTCTGGAGACTATTATTATAAGTCTTCAAATGAAGAGTAAGGCAAACTGCTAAGCATGCAATTACATACAAATAAACAAAACTTAATTACAGCGAATAATTGCAGTATGTATTTTCCTCTCATCCAAACATAAGGAGTACCATAAATCTAGTCAAAGTGGAGTCAAAATTAAATGTTTCAAAGGAGACTACGTCTAGAAATAGAAGGTGTTCCACACTGAAATGTCGAAGCATTTAACAAGGGTGATTACTGATAACAGTTACATGAGCCACACAACTCAAAGGCGCTAAGGGAATCAAGCAGACACTAGCATAAACATGATATATTGGTAACGAGAGGAGTTATAAAGAGAGAGGTAGAGGTAGAGAGAGTGAGAGAGAAATAGAAGAGAGACAGAGAGAGAAAGAGAAGAGGAACACTGAGAGAGAAAAAGAAGAGAGAAGAGAGAGAGAGAGAGAGAGAGAGAGAGAGAAGAGAGAGAGAGAGAGAGAGAGAGAGAGATAGAGAGAGAGAGAGAGAGAGAGAGAGAGAGTAAAAGAGAGAGTGAGAGAGAGAATAATGGTATAGACCTTTGAATTGGGCTTTTTACACTACAGTACCGTATTTATAATGACACTCCCATGTAAATTAGAACTGTAGATCTATGGGAAGAGACAGAGAGAGAATGAGAGAGAGAGAGAGAGAGAGAGAGAGAGAGAATAAGCAGAAGGAAGGGAGACAGAGAGAGAAAGAGAGACAGAAAGAGAGAGAAAGTTAATTTGAAAATGTAAAACTTCTCACCTTCTTTCAAGTCATGACTTGACGCCATTTTGACGCTGGTTTGGTTGGTATATGCCAGATATTTTCCCAATTTCTTATCTTTTTGTAACTGTTTTTGTTGGGGGGTTTTTGCCTTCGCTCTTTCAAGTTTATCGTGTAAAAGGCAAAGAAAAAAGTATTTGACGGTGTATAATGACATTTTAATTTTTGCATTATTAGAGAATGATCTTCTAAATAATTATTTAAAAAATGTGCATTGTTCAGTAGGCTACGTATATATAAATTATTATGTTTTAAAATATCAATATTATTTTGGCTATGATTGAGGTTGCGAGTACATCAAGGCGTCCAAAAATATTTTTGGACGCCTTGGAGTACATGCATAAATCTATAAATTGCTATTTATAGATCTATGAGTACATGTAAAATAGATGGAGCTAGAGAAAATAATGTACAATAAATTATGGCTGGCTAGTGTATTGTAAAAATAATTGTTGTTGCTTTGTTGTTGTTCTAGTTGTAGTTGCTGATGTATTGTGATTTCTGTTGCTGTAATTGTTGATAATATTATTGTTACTAATTATTGCAGTCCCAATCGTTAGAGGTAGGCTGCGTGTACACTGGGAATCTAAGTTAAGACATGTAACAACTTTCCTTGTTTTTTACCGGTTGTTTTTTTTTTTAAATAAAGATTTCCTGGAACTACGCCTCCACCTACTACTTACTTATATACAACTAACTTGTTCATACGTGTAATTTTATAGATATCTCGCTCTTTTCAAGTGGGCTGAGATAATAGAAAACAATTTTTTTAATCAAGTTCATGATCATGTTGCAGGCTTCACTGTGAGCCTACGGGTGTTAATTTCTCACGCACATTTTAACTTGATAGACCTACATGTATGAGCACCATTGTAGTTTTTGTACATGTGAGTTACAATGATCTAGAGATCTCTTTGTTTTGAAACTGGTTGGGATAATGCCTTGTGACTCTAGCGATATAATACCCCTACCTTCCTAACAATGTCTTAAATAGGCATATAACATTAAAACTGGAGCTGGATGGACAAATATAATGGCAAAAAATTATGACCATTTGAATGAAAGGTGTAGTCGTAGTAGTACACATGTAGTAGGCTATTAGTAGTAGTAGCAGTAGTAGTAGTAGTAGTAGTAGTAGTAGTAGTAGTAGTAGTAGTAGTTGTAGTAGTAGTAGTAGTAGTAGTAGTAGCAGTAGCAGCAGCAGCAGTAGTAGTAGTAGTAGTAGTAGTAGTAGTAGTAGTAGTAGTAGTAGTAGTAGGCCTAGTTATCGTTTTAGTAGTCGTAGTAGTAATGGTATTATTAGTGTTGTAAATTTTATACATTTATTATTATTATTATTATTATTATTATTATTATTATTATTATTATTATTATTATTATTATTATTATTATCATCATTACTATTATTATTAATATTATTATTCTCATCCAATACTCAACTTGTCAATAGTCATGTAACTTAAATAAGTCGAGAGCTCATTTTTTGGTTTAGTTAGCCAGATCAAGCAATTATAACCCCTGCATGCTATCATAAGAATTAAGATCATACTTTTCAAGTCAGAATCCATTCTTTGTGTCGTAATTACTGAGGCAACAAATCATAAATCATAACTTTCCTGTCGTTTTGTTGTTTATGGTTCTACCCAATCTTTTTGCTCAGTTTAAAATTTCCGTAGCAGTACATAGGCAGGTATATATGGCTCCGCTGGAACCTTTTACAGCAAATGGCCCAATGAAACCGGGAATCAATTTCTAAAACTTTGTCTTTTCCTTTAGTTTTAAGGTAAGTGATCTTAAAATGAAAGCAATGAAAAGAGTAATACGTATACTACTTTACATCGTCTTCACAAGTTTTTTTCTTGTAATCCATAGAACAAGGCAAGATATTTGTGATGTCTCTATTGTCACATTTTGTGACAGGTCAACAAGTGATCCATATTATCAACTTTCTTTTTGTAACAGCTTTCACCCTCTTTTCCAATAAGTTCAAAATTCTACCTTTTTTATTTTCTTATCGTTGTAAACTTTTTTTTTTCATCTGTTGTATAAGAAAGTGTATTATTAATTTCCCCTAGAGGGATGAATAAACTAAGATTATTGTATTCTGTATTTATTTAAACAGTCAATTTCTGAGACCGCAATCCCTATTAATAGTTGCTGTTTGAATAAAATAAACATTTATCTTGTACCTAAGAGCTTTACCACCTTAGTTTTCTTCTCATTTCTGTTTTATCACGGAGTCACTTTCCATTACAAAGTTTGTCTGCTGCATTAAAGTAGCCTTTAAGCATACACTTTGCTTGTTTACGTGTTATAATTTGGTCATTTTCCTTAATCAACAGCCACAAATATTTTTCCTCAAGTTTATTCTATACCATTAAAATATAAAAACATAAAATTGTCAGACGTCCGTCTTGGGCCCGTCCACAATATAGCCAATATAGTGCTGCTGTTGGACGTTAAACCAACCCAACAAACCAACCATGTTTTGTATTGTTTCTTATAAATCAATTATACAAATTCAGTCTAAGTTTATATGGCATTAAATGTTACGATTGAATTTTTTTTTTTTTAAGAAACTGCATTTTAATGAAAATTTTGTTGATTTTTTTTGCCTGTGACAGATGTCTTTATTTTGAAATTATTTTTTGTTTAAATAATAATTGTTGTCCTTTGCTTTTTTAATAAGTGGAATGTATTATTATGTGTATATACAATATATACAAATATACATCGTTGCTCCTTTTAAACATGAGATTACAGTACATTCAACTCACTCAGAAATGTTTGAGATATTCACTCTATCCAAAAAGTTGACATCAATCAATTACTTTAATGATTTTCTAACCACTTACTCACATAAATCGAATGCCATGGCTCTAGCTTAGTCTTAGTGACACACACACAAAACCTACCTATTTCAATTTTGTTTCAACAATTTAATATTCTTTTTCATCATTGCTTGTGGTACAATTTACACAGAAGTTTCAGAATCAAGACATTATGTTGATGTTGGTTGGAAATAAAAGTGAACTTCTAGACCAAAGACAGGTCTCGAACTCTCCTTTAACTTAAGGAAGGAAAACAGGTTGGTTCATTTTAACTGAAGTTTTCTTCTTTTTCTTCTTTTAGCAATTGTCTTTTCATGGACATATTGATATTTGATATCCAGATTGTATGTACTTTCAACATGATGAACATAGTTTTTATTTAGTTTGTCTCTAAGGTCTGAGCCATGTAAAATAAGAAACCAAAGGAGCACAAAGTTATCAAACAAGACTGACGATTCACCTGTAATAAAAAAAAAATCTGCGACACAGTGCACCACTTCAAACAAATAATCTTAGGCAGAATTTGTTAATAGAAGATGTTCAAAACTTCATAGGGTAGACTGATATACTGTATGCAATTTCAATATTTATTTATTGTAAGAGTGTTCAGTTTAGCTAATGAGAAAATATGTTTAAAAAATTTGCATGCTATTCATACATAGACAATGTCTGCATGACATAGCATATTGCTCATTAGTTTGTATGAAAACAAAATGCTGTTTTTTACCTTTTATCTTCATTTATAGTCCTAGTTCTGTTTTTGCTCTATTTATTCTTGATTCTATTTTTTTCATTGTAGATGGCCGCAGAGTTTGGAATTTGGTTCATGGAGACCAGTGCTCTTAGGGATATTTGTGTTGATCAGGCTTTTGTATCCCTTGTGCAGGATATCAAAGAAGGCTGTAAGTTCACTGTGCTTTGTTGAAGCTACAAAAAATTGTAATACACTGTACATTGTACTCGTATCAATTCTTTCCGTGCAAATTCAATCTTGGCTAAGAAATGTCACTATCAATCATTAAAAGTTTTGAGATCGGCACCCTCTGATTCATCATTCCCACCCTACTATGCTCCTCTCTGCGATGTCATATGGGCAAACCATTAAACTATTGGGATGTTGTGAATGGATTCATATTAATACATGATGTATTACTATTAGTATGACTCCATACTCCACTGTGTATCAACTGAAGAAATTTACAATTTTTAATTGCAGAAGCTGAACTTGCGCCCAATTTACAATCACAAAGTTACAGTACCATACACAATTTCATGAGTAAACAGAGTGAACAAGATTTTTTTAGTCCTTCAGTTTGGTTTTTGTAAAAAATTAAAGAAATCTTAGTTATGAATAGATAAAGACTGGTTATTCATTAATGTCTTGTTTCTAAATTATATTATTTTTTTTTTTTGCTCAAACTTATTTGTGAAGTTTAATATATCAAGTATGCCTCATTGGAAGTGGATTTGAGGTACATGTGTATACAGCAGAAATCAATGCATATAAATGTAAAATTTATGAATCTTTCATTTTCTGGTACCGGTATCAATTATGTTACACTTTGCTTCAAATTTTATCTTACAAATGACTTTGTAAAGCTCATTTGTGAAAATAATATACACCTTATGTGTTTCCCTCATGAAATGCAGGTACCTGGAATGTAAATACTTTATTCATTTTTTATCACCAAGTGAGCTAGAACTTTAATTTTTCAATCCATGTGCAATTAATATTACATGCATTAAAATAATTAGCTCAATTTTTGTGCACCTTTATCGGATCAACCACAGCAACGATCTTCTTGAAAATTTGTATGCGGGCAGCTCTATTTTCCTTTTGGTGCATTCACACCTTTAGCATTCATAATAACTTACCGTTAATTAATAAAAATAAATTATATTTCGTGCAAAGTCGGACACCAGAATTTGATTTTTGAGTTATTGAAGTATGAGATGTATTCAACAGTAAGAGGCATATTGAATATTTCGACACATTTATTGATTTGAATGTTAAACATTATATTAATCTTTGCATAGATTCACTTTACAAAGTCTGCCTTTTTGGCACAAAGCAAAATAAATTGTGTGAGTTTTACATACAGCCTGCTTCTTTTTAATATAAATTATGCATACAAAAGTTAGTCCATTGCTACAAAATCATGTGCATTTTAATCATGAATGGAGTGCATTAGAGTCATTTATTGCACAACTGCATACAATCTATGAAAGATAAGACTCAGACAAAAAGCATCCTCATTTCAATTTATTTTATTTTTTCGCAAATTAATTTAAAAACTCATGTACATACTTTGGAGCCATTTCAACGGAGAGATTTTATTCATACACTCATATAAGGCAGTTAAACACAAGCTACTCTATTATGATTTCGGATGTACTTTCAGAAAGTGACAGTATGTAACGACTAACTTGATCACAGTTGCTGCAAGTGTAAATTATATATCGAGATTCACTTATAAAACAAGTTGAAGATACATTAATTTACATATATGAGCATGTAAATTACAGGTAATTGAAAAAATGATTTGCAATCAATGCAGCACCACTACCAGTGTAGGATAACTAACTTGGATGCCTTATTTGTTGACTATTATGTTTAATATTTTTGTGATATGTTCATAAAACATATCTTTTTTAAACTTTCCATACCTAATGAGTCAAACCAAGGCCTATTCTTAGCGTATGCACTGTAATGTAGTGTTTTTGAAAATTAATAGAAGTTTGACACTTTGATATTTATTATTTCGAAATGGAAGGAGTACAGATTGATGCAAAGGTGTCCTGGCAGAAGCACATACTAATGTGCCAAGCAAGTCCTGCCATCTCTGTACCTTTCCGACACTTTATTGCGAAACAATGTAATAAAATAATCAAGAATATTCACAGCCTTAAAATCATTATAACAGCACTCTAATCACATTAAAAAATGAACAATATTCCTGAATTTTACCGAAGATAAATGTTGTTGAGGGCCTAAAATAATGCAACATGAGAGAATCAAATTTAATTTGTAAACCCAATACAAATATACCTCACAAAACAAAGTCTAGTAATTCAAAATTCTCATAAAACAAATTTTGCAAGACAATAGGTTATTTTTTCTCTTTAAATCCATTAAAATCAGACTCATAATTCAAAGTTTTTCTGGTTTAATTTTCGTATTTCAATGCTCTCACCACCAATATGCATTACAAAAGTACTATCTGTCAAGCAGTATTCAATGCATATTGCTGGCCAAGACATGCGTTTTAAAAAAATGGGGTTGGGAGAAGGTTGCTATAGAAAGAAAAATATAAGAAACAATCTTAAACTTAGTTTTACATACAAAGTCAGAAATTGTCTACTAACTTTAACACTTTGGTGGTTCAGGTATTCGAATTTTGAGGTTTCCACTGTTTTCTACTAATTACAAACACTGAAATTCACACAGTAGTCAAATTTAACTATAAGAATTAACTACAGTACTTGTGTGTTAATTGTTGGTTAATAATAATAGAAAACATTATAATTTATATTCCATTGTTATGAAGTAGAACTAAAGAAGATTACATTGGGTCTAATGGCCAAAAAAGGAAGATGGTTAAAAAATAAATATTAAAGTGAAGAAGTTTAAATATTTCCACTGCTGTAGATCTCTTTTCCCCAGCAATCATGTCTATGGCACACCTAAAAAAAAAGAAAAAGCAGACACATTTCTATTATATACATGTAGATTTTTAAACATATATATATACACACAAACAAAAATGCCTAAAAATGAAACCTCTTGGTAAAAAGCATAGACTATCACGAGTGCCATAGCTTAACAAAAGTGCTACAACTTACAAAAAAGTATCAATGAAAACCATGTGTAAAAGTTAAAAGTTTGATATCTAGTTTAAATGGAATTTAATTATAAAAATCAATAGGAAAAAAAGCAGAAACTTAAGAACAAAAAACAAATTTAAAAAGATGATTCTTCTGAGCTTTTTAAAAAATCTTAAAGCTTGCACTCTCCCTAATCTCTTGTGGAAGGATTTCAAACATGTGGTCCATGACACTGAAATGAATGGTCGCCAAATCATTTTAAATTAGTTTTTTACGTAAAAGGCAAAGTTTTATCACTTGTCAGTTGTGGATCTTAGATGGCGAGATGCCTTGCTCACATTAAGGTGCAAAAGTTTTTGTAAATATTGTGGGACCAAATTATTCAAGCATTTAAAAACAGAAGTAGCAATCTTGTATTCAATTCTTTCTTTTACCGGCAACCAATGTAAAGACTTTAATAGGGGCTTTACATGCTCATTTTTCTTTTTCTTGTAAATTACCTTGGCTGCATGATTTTGGACTTTCTGAAGTTTGTTTAGTTGGTCCACTGAGAGACCAGAGAGAAGTGCATTGCTATATATAATCTAATTTGGATATAACCAGAGACACAATTAATCTTACAGTGACAGCCAAGGATAGTATGACTGATACATCCTATCTAAAAATATAAAGTTTTCCACGATGAACTGACTAGTTCGAGTTTTATAAAATAAATAATGCATAGATTCTTCGCCTTTTTAGATGGTACAACATAACTTGAGTTTATTTCCTATAGGGTACCTGGTTGTCAGTCTTCCTAAGGTCAGAGGGCTTTCCAAACAAAACAATTTCAGTCTTTGACTCATTGAGTTGAAGCTTATTTTATGCCATTCACGTTTTGAGATCCGATATGGAGTCTTCTGTTGTCTTAATAAACAAGTTAAGATGTTTTATATTTAAAGCTTTATCTATCTGTGTACACCTGTGTAATGGTGGTATTATTGCAGACTAATTATTAATTATCTTTGTGCTGAGGACTGCAGGTAAATAGTAAAAGAATGGAACCTAAAATGGAACCCTGAGGAACACCTAAGGGTGAAATAACTTCTTCAGAATAAGAAGTTCCAACTTTTACACAAAGAGTCTGAGATTTTAAATGAGATTCAAACCATGCAAGTGCATTTCCTGTAATGTTTAAATTATTTTTAGACGGTTTAACAGAACTTCATGGGCTATTGTGTCAAACGCTGCACCTAAATCTAAAAGGCTCAGCAAGAAGACATTACCCGAGTCAAGACTGACAATGTCATTGAAAACATGTAAAAGAGCAGTTTCAGTTGAATGAAGAGCTCTGTAACAGGATGGAAAGTGTCTTTGAGTTTATATCAAAATGTAGTAAAAGTTGTTTCAGAACGTTTAACTGCCCCCTCAGTCGCATTTTTTTAAATTGAAGGACCTCAAAGAGCCCGTTTCAAGATACAGTAGTGCACAACTATAACGGCACCTGCTGCAGCGGGACAGTTCAAGAATCCCCACTTTTTCTACTATATAAAGCCTATAAGTCCCACTTGGGTTTAATGGGACAAGGAAGTGGTAAGCTTGGAATTGGATACAGCGGGAGAAGGAAGCAAGTTTTGGTTCCAAAAAGCTATTTATAAGTCAGAATTTCATTGAACTTAAAATGCAGGAAGCTGGGTGAACTCAGATAAAGTTCAAATTAATGATCTTCAACAAAAGATTAAATTGGTGGCACAGAGAAGAAAAAAAAAAGTAGGTTACAGGGCTTCAGATATTATAGAGCTGTGGTGACAGATGATGAATGAAAACAAATTGTCCTGTCTTTGCTATTCAAATATGAAAATCATTAAATATTGAAAAGAGTTCAAAAGCCTAACACACATTTCAGTCTAGTGGTTTGTTTGATTAATCTAAAGAAAAGATGTTTCACAGCCCATCATCACAGCATTTGCTGTATTATTATTAATTAGAGAAAAAAGACATATTTAAAAAAAATTTTAGTGTCCTTATGTCATCCGCATTTTTTGTCATCTAAAATTAGAAAGCCTAAGAATATTTCTACCCCTTTTATCATAAGGCACAGCTACTGAAATACTGGACAGTAAATTATACATAGTTGAATATAACAATGCATTTATTATTCTACTTCCTGATTGAAGAGCTCTGGACAAGTTTCCATAGCAACCAATATCTTTCTCAACTCCCAAACACTTTTAGCTAGTTTGAAAAAGAATGTCAATCAGAATACTTCAAAATCTTTCACTACTGTGACTACAGGTTAAGGTGAATGTTTCATTTCCTTAACTTCGAAATTAAATTTTTTTTAAACAAAATTTTTTTAATTATAAGGAGGTAGTGGTAATTGGTATGTTTAAAATTTTACCTTAGTCATCATCATCATCATCTGGGACAAAAAGCTCATGTTCTTCCAGCCAAGCTGCAAATTCTCGACTTATTGTGGCCCCACCAAGCAAAAACGGGGTGACTGTCAGAGTGACCTGTTTTAACAAAAAAAGAGCATGTTGTAATAAGAACCTTTTTTTTAAAATTTAATTGGATGGAAATGCATATATTTATATATCCAGTAAGCCATACCGGGCCTCTTAACTTTTCATTTTAAATCCCTAGATTCTACTTTACTAGTCTCATCTCCAGACATTTTTCACACCACTTTCATAATATATCTTCCCTCTGTGAACGATATCATTCCTTTTGGACGCCATGATGTTTCACTTCCAGCTTTCTACTTTCACTCTCTTTGTATTTTGTATCCACTTTCTGGGTTACGTAAATATCTTAATCTAAGAACCTAAATGATTTTGCAAATATGGCTACTATATAGTAGGCCTTAGGAAGAAAATATTCGCATTAGTTAATATCGTTAATGATCGTGGTATTGATATCAAATGTTTGAGTCGCCCTTGGCCGTCAAGGCATACCAAGTGAATCTACAGGATTCAACTTTTGCTATTTTTATTCATGAACAATTTTTTTTTAAATTACTATAATAGTGGAAGAATGGAGGAAACAAAATCGAACATCAGCAGATTTCGGCTAAATAGCGGAGAATTCTCACGTTGGTTGACAGCACAGTGGAAAGGAGATTTTAAATTGATTAATTTTTTTAAAGAAAGCTCTTACTGAGCCTCAAAACAAAAAAAAAGCCTGAAATGATTTACCTGCCTTTAGAAGGTACTAATTTGGCCTTACTTAAAATCCTGCACTGAAGACTGGAAGTTTTATAATGTAAATGAAATGTTCTTAGAGAATGGTTAAGACCTGCGTCTGTTTGATTGTTAATCTAATCTAGTAATATATATGCTCTTCCACACATAGTTGATGATAATTATTGTCTAAAAGTCTGCAAGGGTTGGTTTATAACTATGAAGGTAGGTGTTTGATTTTTTATATGCTTCCACACCAAGATGGTATTGTTTAAAGGTCTGTAAGGGTTGGTTTAAAACTGTAAAGATGAGTCTTTCCACTATAAGGCTTTGGGCCTTCTAGCTTCGCTGTTAAAAGAAGATGTTGATAAAATCATTAAAAAAAATTTTTTTTTTTTAATCCTAAGAAAAATTAAAAGGGGTACTGTATTTCAAAATGAGTCCAGACTTGTGCGTAAATTTTGAGCAGGATCACCACAAGTCTCTAATTTCGTTTTATCCATAATAGTATGATGACAAACACAAAAACTATACATTAATACAATCACTAAAACTACAACCAGTATTGAGGTGTTCAGACAATGACCTTTAAATCATTAGCGGACATGAAAAGTATGTCTGGGGTAGATCTAGCCGTTTACATCTAATCTATAATTTTAACTTGATTTATAATGCCAAACTATTGATAGCTAGATCTAGATCTAGATCTAACATTAGATAGATTTAGAAATCTATCTCTTAAGATCTTAAAGTTAAAGAGTCTAGGTCTCCAACATCTTAATTCTTACTTTTATTAGACCGAATCGCACTTGCTCTGGTTTTTTAAGAACAGCCCCTGTATCACTTGTTGTAATAAGGCGAATCGATTGTAAACCACGGTTATTTTTTATTTTATCAGCAATCTGCAGAAATCTTGGTGATCTCTGAAGGACCGATCGAAAGGTATTCGACGCCATGTTGATTGTTTACACTGAAAGTCTGAAACGAAATCAAGAAAATAAAAATTGAGAATGCGGGATACAGATTGGTCTGTTACACGAAATAATTATACACTGTACGTCACACTTGTCTAGCTTCAAAACTATGAGTAGTTAGCCTAACGGAGACCCCTCATCTAGATCTAGAAAAAATCTAGATCTGAGTCTAGAACTAGAGGAAACCCTTCCGCTCACTGGACAGCAATCCAGGATTGTGTTGGTTCCAGATCTGTGCCACACGAAGATTTTTGCTTGGACTAGATCTAGATCTATAGGGGTTACCCAAATCTGTAGAAACTGAAAAAAAAATTATTTTGATACGTTCCCATCCCACAAATCAACAGCAAAATATTGGATAACATGGCTGCCTACAGTCTTTTCGCCGAAGATGAAGTTTGCGTACTCAAACCTGGAAAAGGCTATTGCTTTGGATTAGTTCTTGAAAACTCTGAGTTCTTGAGCAGCAGTGATGACGACGAACCTGAAAAGCAAGAGGATCGCCTCCAAGCAGGAAAAGTTAAAGTAGCATGGCACCCAACTGGCAAAGAAACTGTCATTGCCGAAAATAAAGTGAGCATCCTAGAATCTATTTATAAACTATTTTAGGTTACCGTACCAGAGAATCTAGGCTAGATAGAAGTTAGTTATGATCTAGTATCGTTAAATCTGACTGCTCAACTCTGGTGCACTCTCTGGTCAGAAAGTTCATTGTTAGAAGCGAATTACGCTGCAGTATAGGGCCTAATGCACACTGGTGGAATTCAATGTAGCGATAAAACACTAAATCAACTTGTCCACCTGGCACAAGTCGGGAGCGTTGGTTTCCTTATCAAGCGGTCCCTAGTTCAAAACCCATGATTAGTAAAAAATTTATAAATGTCTGACTTTGTCCCCTACTCGGGGGAGAGTGAGTCCTCTCTCTCTCTCTCTCTCTCTCTCTCTCCCCTACTCGCTGGGTTAGTGCCTGGTATCCCCTTGCTGTCTCTGTGTGGCAGAACAGAAAATAGTGAGACGTCTGAAGTCTTGGGATACGTCCACAATTGATGCCTAGATATAGGGCACTCTTTCAGTTTATTGGTACCAACAGGGTTTAGTTTTAGTTAGTTTTTATAAGCCTCTTGATTCCCATGGATTCTGGAACATAGGGCCACAGAAACTCCCAGTTCTGGCTGGTCCTCTTCAGATTGGCCCATGTGCTACCTGCGGCTTTAATGTCTACATAGATGCTTCTTCGCCAAGTGTGCTTCGCAACCAACCTCTCTTTTCCAAGGGGATTCCTCTTCAGGGCTTGTCTTGTCATGTTGGTACAAACAGGGTTTAGTTTTAGTTAGTTTTTATGAGCCTCTTGATCCCCATGGAACATGGGGCCACATATTTCAAAGGCTTTCAAAGTGTGTGGCTTATATATGTTAGACTCAGATATGTGTACGTTCTGTAATACGTGTCCGATTGTCGAAAGAGAGAGGCGGGTGACTCTGATTCATGACATGTCCGCGCTGGCTGGCTGATTGAAGAGACAGAGAGAGAGGGGCGGGCTTGCCTAATCCATGTCTCCGCTGAATGAGGAGCTAGGCAGGCACTAGGCCTCATAATGAAGATTTATATGTCTAGCAAATGAGTATGCTGTGCTTGTGTCTGTAAAAAAAAAGGGAGAGGGGGAGAGTGAGTCCTCTCTCTCTCTCTCTCTCTCTCTCTCTCTCTCTCTCTCTCTTCTAGACTGGGTTAAGATTATAAACCTACATAAATCTAGACCTATTTCATCGCAATTAACAATAAGGAAGAAAAAAAAATAATTTCACTTATAGCGCTTTCCATCGAAGTATCAAAGTGCTTTACATTATTGAAGATAAAAGCATATTTAAAAAAACTTACATCTTAAACATAAATCATATACAATACAATAGATGGGTGATAATTGGAACACATAGCAACATTATTCCAAAAAACATAAATGACAATACCTAATGCAATCATTGTTGTTGGGTTACAGATTCTAATTTGACAGATATTTTTTTTAAAAGAAATGTTTTTAAATTGTGAACTGACTAGAAATTGAGCTAATTAAATAAGGTTGAGAGTTCCAAATTTGGAAAAGGATCGATCTCCATAATTATGAAATACAAGATTGGTCCTAGGAGTGTGCAAAAGATTTTTTCTGATAGTAACTGACGCCCAGGGTTGTATGGGGAGATATGTTTTTTTATATAGAAGGGTGAGTTTTTGCTTTGCGCTTTCAAACAATTTTGTACTCAATTCTAGCCGAAACGGGGAGCCAATCAAGGGTTCTGAGCAAATGAGGAGAACTGGTTTTGTCGAAGAAATCTAACCCTAATACAAGTCTGGCCGCTCTGTTCTGGACTCTCTTTAATTTATGTATTCGACAACTAGGGAGACCAGGTGAGGGTTGGGTTAGGGTTAGGGTTAGAGGCATCTTTTGTTGTCCGCAACTTTTTCTTTTTTGGGGGGACAAAGGTTGCGATGCCATAGACATACTTTTGATAGAATTTTAAAAACAAGTTTCAAAGACAATCAATACAAATCTTAGTTACAAGATCTAGCAATAACGGTGACATTTGTATAGGCCCTACAGTTGATCTAATTAAGTTTGGAAAGTTAAAGAAAAGCCTACAAAATAAAATGATCTGTGGTTAATTGTGAAATTTTTAAAAAATGTAGATCGAAGCCTAATTTTCAGTGGTCAGTACAATAAATTTTGTCAACAAAGACAACATTTTTTAGGCCTATTGGTCTCTCTTCGTTTGGCGTTAGGCTAGGTCCAAGGCTGGGCCTAGATCTAGATTAAATCTGTACAACACTGTATTGCTCTGCCTCTCTTCGCTCGATTGCGATTGCACCAGCCAAGGTTTGGAGACGTGCGCAGTCACGCACCGCGCCAGCCTCTCATTGGACACGAATTAGAGACCGGACACGGATTAGAGTCTTATATATATGCTTTTTTATCTCTGTCTCACAGTTATTTGTTTGAGACAACTCCAGGCCACCTAATGTTTTGGAGGCATCTGTTGGTGAATGCTTGTAGTTTTTGGGTGCTAGTCTTGGTCATATGCCAAGTTTCAGAGCCATAGAGTAGGACCGACTTAGAGTACCAGGGTTTACATAGCACCAATAAATATATATAATTTTTTTTTTTTTTTATGATTATTGAGTCTAAATATTCATCCTCCTACTGATCCCTAGTAGGATGTTGATTATTGCTGGCCTGCCGGGATAATCAACTGTCAAGCGTCAGTTGTTGTTTTTTGGGGGGAATGTTGGGTTGTTGTTTTTTCCCTCGGCTGTAGAATAACTTTTTAACCATCATGATGGATATGATTTGCGTTTTGGTCAATCAAGGGTGTCACCACTCCTGTCAGTTATCTTTGAGAAAAGTGGATCTGTGTGAGCTAGTGCGATGTCTCATTGTTTCATTGAATGAGAGGCAGAGGCATGGAACTAGGCCTTTGCTGTAGTTGCGTCTAGATATCAAAACAATTTACACAAGATATATGATATAAGTTTCACATTTTTTTCCATTTTTGTAAATTTAGCTCCAGCTGGTTGACAGATCTTTGATGCCAGGGGATGTTGTGCGCCGTCTCATACCTGGTCAAGAAAGTCAATGTGGCTTTGTTATGGATGTGGATGTTCACAGTCATCTCCGGGTTCTTGGAAGCAACAAGTATATATATAATGTGAATTCAAAAGACTTACAGCCCATAGAGGTAAGGCACTCTCTATGTGACAGTAAGAAGAAAGATGAAGAATATTTCACAAAATATTACCGTAGTTGACTAATCTTTAAAATATGCAGTTAAAATCTCAATCAGCAAGTAAAAGCAGACCTGCCGCTGATTCTGTTTTTTCAGGAATCTTTTTGATTTTTATTTTACATCGGGTGATTTTCCGTATTTTCAATTTTCATTGTGTAATTCCGTTTCATTCCTTGCAATGAGATTACATGTCTTTTTTATCCTTGTTGCATTAGATTAATTCATATTGTTGGGTCAGATCTTTGAATCAAGCACAGGCTTAGCAAGATGAATACACATAAACAGTTATGCAAATATACAACACAATTAACAAAAAGTTTTACTTAAACATAGTTGTATCTAACTAGTACACATTAATTAGGGAGAAAAAGAAATTAAGAACTTATCATACATTCCTTATCAATATGGAAAACTGATTGCGCATTACATTAAAAAGTTCCAATAATGAGATTATGTCTTTTTTATCCTTGTTGCATTAGATTAATTCATATTGTTGGGTCAGATCTTTGAATTATATCCATGTGACAGTTTGAGTTTTCAAGAGAATTCTACTTTTCTCCATGTATAGAATGAGAATAGTCTCCATCTAGACTCAAGAATTTGCAGTGAGACGAGAATTAAAAACCTTTTCTGTTCAGTCAAAGTTAGGGATTTCCAAGGATTCTTTGTCTTTGGTGTCTCACTGTGCATGTGTATGTGCGCTAGTTTAGTCAAGCTTTTCTCCATCTGAGTTTTGTCAATCACACTCAATGCCCATGTGCCACAGCTGTATACAATAATGGATCCAAGGAGGGAATTAAACAATATGATTTTTGTCTTTAAAATGATCTTGTCAGCCCTGTTCCACATGTTTGCTATTTATGTCCTCCTATATTTGACATCTGTTTAACATGTTCTATATCATATGTCCTCTGTGCTGTTCAGTAATTGCATGTTTGTTAGATGCATTTTTTTTTTCTTCAAATATTTATAATTTATAAATACAATTGATAATGCAATTATATTCTCTGTTAGTTTGATATTATTTGTAGAGGAATGAAATTGGGATTTGAACATTGCAATCATTGGTTCATGGATTATCGTATCAGGATTTTGACTGACAGCGTGGTGAAATTGTGTTATTACTCATGTTCTTCCCCTCTTCTCTCTCTATTTTAGAAATTCGAATGTTTTCAAGAAGTAATGTTGGATTCTTGGCTAGGAAGAGTGGAAAATGTGATCGTCGATGCTGTTCTGGCCTTTTCAGATGGAGCAAAGTAAGTTTGGCTTTGTGACACTTAATTTTTGTTTCACCGCCTAACACACAAACTCTCTCTCTCTATCTATCTATCTATCTCTTTCTCTCTCTGTATGCATGTGTGTGTGTTTTTATATTTTTTTTTATATTTATTATATTAAATGTTAGACAAAAAGTTCAAATGTTAAGAGCCTTGTTTCTGTTCGCACAGCCCTGTGGATTGGAGAAAAAGCACCTTTTTCATATTCTACAATGATTGATGAAAACCTGAAGAGAGGATGTGTTTTTATCTTAAATTAAGCTCACCCTGTCTAGTGTGTGACAGCTCGTAAAATTGACAGATGTCATCTTAGGGCACGTCCACAATATAGCCTATACAGTGCTGACGTTGGAAATTAAGCAGCAAAGCAAACAAACCTTAATGTCAAATCTTTTAGCTACAGAATTTTCTTACAGGAAATGTCTTCTGTTTTAAATTTGTCCTTTTGTTTTGTTCCAGATGCCAAATAGACCAAGAAGAATTGAATTCTTTTGATGAAAAAGTTGAAAGGGTGAGTTATTTTCACTCTCTAAGCTTTTTAAGATAAATTAATTCAAGTTATATTTTTACCAATGGTAGTACATTTAAGCTCAGAATTTTTCATTCCATGTAAGTAAGCCAGTCCTATCAAATTGGACTCTGGTTTGATGACAAAACTATCAGAAGGCAATGCTACCCTAGGCAAATGAGTTTAAAAATATGAAAATTTTGATGTAATTTTAACAGTTATAACACTATCTTATTTAGGAACGGGGAGGAGCATGTTTTTAATAAGTATTTGAAATAAGTCATTAGACTACGTCTTTCAGTTTTGGGTGAATGAATTCTCAAAAATAAAGTAAATTTCATTTTTTTTATTCAAGAACACAGAGATAGGGGTAAAAATACAATGCAAAGTAAAGCTGCTATTGGCACATCAAAAAAATTCAAAGAACTAAAAACATTACATTCCTTACATTAGTTTAAAGATGAAAAGACCATTAAAACAAAAACAGTATTAAATTAACCCTAAGTCTCATTTCTTAGGTAAATATTGATTCAAGAAAAGTCTTGACCTTTTCATATGGTGTGACATTCGACCTTTTCCTTGTGTGCACACTATTTTGGGGAATTTACCAAAATTTATAGAGGTAAAAGCTTTGATTTTTACTATTTCAAAGTAGAAGGTATGCAAATCACTACAAAGAGGTGCTACCACAAGAGCATTTCAATGGGCACAAAATGTGTGCGGTGTGATTGGAAAAGGTCAAAGAAACAATGTTTAACATGCACATCCCCCCGAAAATTGTCACAAATTCTCTCATTTTTGATAATCATTGATTGTCATGTTTATCTTTGAGAAGAGAAGACTAGAAAATTGTGCACATTCCTATATAATTAATCAATTATATCTCAATCTTTAAGCACTTGCATTATAAATCGTTTCAATCATGATAAATGATCACGTGTGGGAACTTCAAAAGCTTTAGACAATAACCCATAAAGTGTGGTGCATCAGCTGACTGCCTCGCTGTGAAAGAACTACTAGTTTCGCTAGCTGCTACCTCACTGGTTCAGCACCTCCAACTGGGTACTATAGTTATGGTATTGGGCCTTCTTTCATACTTTATTCCTCTTTTTCTATCATGCAAGAAACTCATGAATGTGTGTACATGCTCTTAAAGGGTTAACCAATGAAATCAACGAATACTTTGGAGGATTCTCAGCCTCCCTGTCACATTATGACGGTTATATCACTGATAATAGCCTGGATCTCTAAGAAAGAAGAGGGCTGAGGAAGGACTAAGATGTCCACCGTGGAGATCTTGGGTATAACCTAGCAGTGTTAAGTCCTCATGTATAAAGACGGTTGGGCCATTGAAGTAGGGAAAGATTGTGATGAAAGCCATGCTTTGACTGATTCACATAGAAGTGTCAAACGCCGCCTCATGAGACACAAAGACAGACAGACAGACACACACACTGATGTGAAACAGGCGCTGGCCACATTGCATGTTGAACTCAGACTTGTTCTATTCTTGTGACTGTGGGCTTGTAATTGCAATTGGCTCACTTCTACACTGTACTGATTTTATTTCGATTGTATGCTGACACGCATTGTAACTACTGTTGCTTCACTTGATAACCTTTGATCATTACCGCCTCACATGGCCTGTGTTCTCAGACGGTGCAATACTCGGCAGGTGGCCAAAAATCTGTTTTGATATTTTTCTAGAGACTTGTGGGATGTAGATCTAATTAAACTTAAATGTTATTAGCGTTGGCTTAGTAAAGAGAGCTCAATCTCCAGTGCTCGGGACTGAGGAGCAAGAGGTCCAAGGTTCAAATCTTTGGTGTCATCGCTTTTTTTCTTCTTCTTCTTCTTCTTCTTCTTCTTCTTCTTCTTCTTCTTCTTCTTCTTCTTCTTCTTCTTCTTCTTCCTTCTCCTCCTTCTCCTATTATTTTGATTGTGCATCCTTTACGTTGTTTTTTTTGTCCAGCATGGAAAATTCAGCGAATGTCTCTACTACCCTGGCCAAGAGTTGAAAGGACCTCTAGCAGGCCTGGCGGAGGCTAAGTGGTTACACTCCACTGCCCGCCACTGTCACAAGGCTGCCAACAAGAAAGGCAGAACCCCTTCAGTACAATTCACTGTAGAAAAAGTAAGTTTGATGCCCTTAAGAAGAAATACTTAAAATGCTTTTAGTTTAATCATTTTTATTCAGGGATTTTATTCCGCCACTCCAGTTCAACAATGATATTTTGATTAATTCTATCTATCTCTCAATTCTCTTTACTCTCTTGTCTAAAATCCAGTTTCTAGTAGCTTGCTTTTTCTCACCATAAACTTTGACTGAATACTATACTAAATCAGACATTCTTTATCTATTCTAGATCATCACAAAACAAGTGGAAGTTCTCTGGGTTTTTAGAGGTTATGAGAAAGTTGAATCGCCAGATATTGCTGTGAGTCCACCATCAAGGATTGTGGAAGGAGCAGATATCGACAGGTAAACAGTTCATCTTGTATTTTGTAGAATTTTTTTCTTAACTGAAAGGAGAATTAAGTTTGATGTAATGAATTCAATTAAATTTTCAGTACTTCCTGTGGGTGATTTTTTTCTATTCCAAAACTATAATTTTACAATTATTTTATTCCAATGACTTTGGCTTGTTCAAAACTTCAGCAGAAACAAGAAAGAGAATATTAACATGCTATTAAAGTTAATGGCCAATTTTAGATATCAATATTCATTTTAATGTCTTTCAAAAGAATAGCACTTAAAAAATATCATGTGTTTTTTTTTAATAATAATTATGCAATTGGATTTAATAAGTTGATACTTCTATGATTTATAAGATTCAGAAGATCTGACCACAAAGGTAAATAATTAATAAGAATCTATTTATATTGTGATTTTTATTAGTGTGTAAATATTCATAAAACTTTTTTTTTGCATTGCATTTTATAAATCTTCTGTTTTTTTTGGGTTTTTTTTTTTCAAAAATACCGTAGAACTTGAATACAACAGACTCAGACCTCACATTCAACAAACATAAAAATCCCTGATTGTTCTTCTTCTTTGTCTTTATTAAATAAGCTATCTTTGATCCAAAAACTTATCTCATGTCCATCCACGGATCCAACGAAACAGAGGTGTCAGCAGGCTAACAAAATTGCATACCAGACACTCTACACGGCTGTTTGCTTTAACGCTCAGGGCAGTAATTTAGTTGGGAAGACCGGCTGAAACTACCTCCATGCTTAGGAGACGAGTCAGTAGCTACGCGCCGCTGGCGGGCGTAGATTTATCAGCTGAGGTAATTAGATCTGACAGGTCAAGGCAGGGAATGGGGCTAGGCACCGCTTGCTCGGCCTTGGGTGGTAAAAATGTCCGGAAATGTACTAATTCCAAGACAATATTATCATAACTTTCTTATTTTTTAGTATAGCCTAGTTTAGTATCATTCGAAAGATTTATTTCTGCTGTGCAAGACGCACTAAAATTCATGTTCACATCTCTACATATATTTTTGTTATTACTTACTTTTTGTGGTATGTGTTCAAGAAGGAAAATTGTGGTGTTTTTTTAATTGAGTTTCTAATTAATTTTTTTCTAACGCACTCACGCGGAGTATTTTAAAAAACTGTGTTTCATTGATTTACCAGTGATTGTTTTTATATGTGTAAAAAAAGTTGAGTCCGGATCCTTCATATTTTTTTTTATATGAATTTTTTTTCTTCCGTACCAGTTTGCCGAGCTTCTGAATTCGTTTATACAGTAGTGCAGAAAATTACAGTGTGCACATTCAACACTTATTGACATAGACAAACTATTTAGTAAAAACTTGCAAATTTAATGATATATACATTTTATAAAGTGGCTTTTTTGCTTAATTTTAAGAGTCCAAAACAGAACAGAAACTAACAGTCTTTTAAAATATACAACTCCAACAACAATGGCGCATACATCAGAAAATCACCATAAAAACTTGAAAAACCCTTTCAATTGCACAGCACAATGAAATCTCACCTACTCCAAACAAAAAAAGAAAAAGAAAGTTAGGCAAATGTCATTAAAATATCCGGTTTCCCTGTTTTTCAGCCGTATGAACATGAATATAATGATATTATTAAGGGGGAAAGAAAGATAGATGGATAGAGAGAGAGAGAGAGAGAGAGAGAGAGAATGATTAGAGAGGAGGGTATAAGAGAGAAAGAACTGAGAAAAAACAGAGCGTAGCTAGAGAGAGAGCGCGAGCGATAAATAGAAAGAAATGGAGAGAGAGGGGGGGAGAGAAGAGAGAGGGGAGGGGCACGGATAAAGAGATTTGAAAAAGAAAAGCATCAAATGTATAAGAAAAATATAAAAATGAAATACAGTTATAACGATAGGTTAAGAGAAAACATCGCATGAAAATGAAAATCAAAACTGAGAGAGTAAGAGAGAGAGAAAAAAAATAGAGAGAGAGAGAGATAGACAAAGAGAGACAGAGATTCAAAACAATTAAATAAATTGCAGATGAATCAGTATGATGTTGTCCATTGTTTTAGTTGACGTTAAAACATGTGTGTTCCTTTTATTAACGTGATACCATGTCTGCAATTCATTGATATTAGCTTTAAAATGAAAAAAAATATGTGAAATATTTCTGTCACCTGGATTTATCAACTAATGAGAAAGGACCCGGGCGGGATTTTAAGAAGTTATCAGGTAGAACTATTCTTCTTTCCAATTCTCCTTTATTTAAAACTTAAACTCGCATGAATTTAAAGTAGTTAGTGGTTTTCTAATACCCTTCATTATATGTGTCACTGTGACCCAATAAAGGTCGGCATTAAAAAGTGTTGGTTGCAGCCTTATAAAGAGTAATTTTATACAACTTTTTTATTACAGAACATTAATAACTATCCAAAAAAGCTTTTTAAACGGTTTTCGATCCTTAAAAGTTTGATAACTCGACCAAAATTATGCTTTCTTAGAAGTACACAGCTATAAAAACACTTGATTGCTAAAGCTCTAAATTTATCCACGGGAGGTAGCTAGGTGAACTAGGTCAAAGTTCAAGAGGCTGCGGCTGGCGGTAGGACGAAAACTAAATGAGCGCTGGCAAAAGCCGTGTCTAAAACTAGTTTAAAATTAGACAGCCCAAGATCTGCCAATTAGTTGCTAAAGAATAACACTTCTCCCGTAAGCAATGGCTGACATCATATAGTGTAGTGTTCAGTAACAAAAAATATAAAGAAAATGACCAGCAGCAAGGTAAGGAGGGAGAGGAGAGGCAGCTGACGAACGATCGTCGAGCAAGACATGAGATCAAATAGTTAAAGCTGCTGGTTTAAAATATGTAGTGTGTGGTTGGTGAAGAAGAGGTAAAGGGAAAGTTGTAGATGGATGAGGGTGTGAAATGGGTGACACCATCCAGATAAAACCATGTCATGGAGGTACGGTATTGCCTGGCATTAATTTGTGAGTGCTGAATGGCTTCAACGAACTATTGAAAATTAACGAGCTAGTTCGTTAAGGTTAAGTCCGAGTTTTTTAATTTAAAACTTAACCTCGCGTGAATTTAAAGAAGTTAGTGGTTTTCTAATACCCTTCATTATATGTGTCACTGTGACCCAATAAAGGTCGGCATTAAAAAGTGTTGGTTGCAGCCTTATAAAGAGTAATTTTATACAACTTTTTTATTACAGAACATTAATAACTATCCAAAAAAGCTTTTTAAACGGTTTTCGATCCTTAAAAGTTTGATAACTCGACCAAAATTATGCTTTCTTAGAAGTACACAGCTATAAAAACACTTGGTTGCTAAAGCTCTAAATTTATCCACGGGAGGTAGCTAGGTGAACTAGGTCAAAGTTCAAGAGGCTGCGGCTGGCGGTAGGACGAAAACTAAATGAGCGCTGGCAAAAGCCGTGTCTAAAACTAGTTTAAAATTAGACAGCCCAAGATCTGCCAATTAGTTGCTAAAGAATAACACTTCTCCCGTAAGCAATGGCTGACATCATATAGTGTAGTGTTCAGTAACAAAAAATATAAAGAAAATGACCAGCAGCAAGGTAAGGAGGGAGAGGAGTGGCAGCTGACGATCGATCGTCGAGCAAGACATGAGATCAAATAGTTAAAGCTGCTGGTTTAAAATATGTAGTGTGTGGTTGGTGAAGAAGAGGTAAAGGGAAAGTTGTAGATGGATGAGGGTGTGAAATGGGTGACACCATCCAGATAAAACCATGTCATGGAGTGCTGAATGGCTTCAACGAACAATTCATCCAACGAGCTATTGAAAATTAACGAGCGAGTTCGTTAAGGTTAAGTCCGAGTTGTAATGTAGTATTTTGACATATATTTTTCAAACTCTGGACATTTCCATGTCATACTTTTGATTCTTCAAGGCTTTCATCCTTAATAATATTTAAACACAATGTTGCAGTTAGGTAAAAATATTCATTAACACCCCAGGGATCGGCTTGCAGAAGGCAAAAAATTACTGAATTGTGAAAGTGGCACAATCACACTCTTCAATAACTGATTCTTCTTCTTTTTCTTCTTCTTTTTCTTGTCTTTATTCAAATGGCTGCATTACCAAATTACCAATACGGTAAATTTGTTATAGGTAGTTTTGTTTGTAAGTCAAAGTTTTGCCACAAACTCTCTCTCTCTCTCTCTCTCTCTCTCTCTCTCTCTCTCTCTCTCTTCTCTCTCTCTCTCTCTCTCTCTCTCTCTCTCTCTCTCTCTCTCTCTCTCTCTCTCTCTCTCTCTCTCTCTCTCTCTCTCTCTCTCTATCTATCTATCTATCTATCTATCTCTCTCTCCCTCCCTCTGATACAGGAGTCATGATATCCCCACCCTGTCTTGTGTGTGGCAGCACGTCAGTCTTGGGGCCCGTCCACAGTATAGTCTATATAGTGCTGATGTTGGACGTTAAATCAACTCAACTCAACCCCCTCCCACCCTCCACCCCTAACTCCAACATACATACAGACAAAACTTCAATAAGTAGCAATCAAAAGTATTGGGCTTGACTTAACCTACATGTTTGACCAGCTGTTCTCTGTACAATCAAATTGTATTTGTTTTCTTTGTATTGATTAAATATGTCGCTATTGTTCAAGTTGTGACCTACAGTAATGTTTCATGACTAAATATGTAGGAATTTGTTATTGTAAAAACTGCACAAGAGAAAAAAAGAAAGAAAAACAAAAAACAAAAAAAATTCCTCTGGGATAAGAAAGGTTCAAGATGTACTGATTTAAATGTTAGCATAATGAACTAACGGTGAGACTTTGCTATTCATAGATGATGTAAATGAAGAAAGGTGTCAAATCTTTAAGCAACATGCTACTCTTTTTTCTTTTATTTGGAATGAAGCTTTTCAAAGCAAAGTACGCATCTTAGTCATCATAAAAGTTCATAATTATGCCATACCATCATCAGTGTAGATTTAGTTCTTCATAATCATACAAACTGATCCTGATCTGATGCTAACATTTTACCCCTCTAGTCATGCAACAAAACCAGATTGTCCAATAAAGATACAAATCAATTGCTCTTAGTGCATTCTTTAAACCCTTTTCAACTCCAGCGCTAATGGAGACTATCTAAATGCTAAAACAACCAAATCATGTTATGAAATATAATTTTAAAAAATTATCATAAAAAATCAATCAAAATCATCAGGTTTGAGTATATGAAAGTTTTGGGTTGCTCGTGTTTTTTTTTTTTATTAATAATGGCCAAGCAGTTTGTGTGGATGCACATGTTTTTATAACATACTGTAAAATTGCAACCAATATAGAACCACTATGCATTAAAAGAAAAGGAGCAGCTCTAAAATACTGGGCGAGAGCGAAATTCAACCCCTCAAATCCAACAAACACAATTTTCACTGATCCGGTAAACAAAATCACCGACACCCAAAGAAAAAGAACAAAATCAATCAACCAAAGTACGGCATGGCTAGTATACGATGAAATACAAAATTTTGACCTTGACCCCGAAGACATTAATACCAGAAAATTCGTCATAGAACCATGGACACTCATATACATTCATGTAGACACCCAGCTAAGCCTAATACTGAGTAAAAATACGGACGGACAAGACAAACTCAAAGCACTAACCCTGGAACACTTAGAGGAAAACTACAAGAACAGTAAAAAAATCTATACAGACGGGTCCAAGAAAGGAAGCATTGTTAGCTTAGGAGTCTACAGCAAAGACTTGGACCTAAAGATCAACAAAAGAATAACGGACAATAACAGTACTACAGCAGCAGAATTAGCGGCCATTGACGAAGCTATAAAGACCATCCAAGAAAAGAAGATAGAAAGCGAAAACATAGTTATACTAACGGACTCCCTGGCAGCAACGATCAGTATAAAAAACCCAAACAAAACCAACGCCAGGCAAGACCTTACAGAGTCGATCAACATTAGAGCAAACGATCTCCAAGAAAAGAATCAAACCCAAGTCCAGATCTGCTGGATCCCAGCCCACTGTAACATCGAAGGCAACGAAAAAGCCGACAAACAGGCAAAATTAGGTCTCAGCTCCAAGACACGAAGAAAAACAGGACTGGGCCCTAGTGAAGTAAAATCCATAATAAATCAGTACAAAAATAAAATGTGGCAAGACATGTGGACCAATAACCCTATAGAAAGGTTCTTCCACGCCATCGCTCTTTTTTTGCAGTAGATTTCAAGAAATAAGCTTGGCATCATGTGTTTGTTACAGTAGTGTGATATATTTTCTCCTGTTCCTTTCAAAGTGTACAATGGTATTTTTCATTTAATATATACAGTGGGATTCAAGTTACAGAACCACAAAAGTGTTGAAATTGGTAGACAGTTTGTTATCTTATAAGTATATAAAAAAAACTACATATTATGATCCTTTCCTATAGTTTTCTCTCTAAAGCAACCTTCTCCTAACCCCATTTCTTTTAAAAGCATCTCTTGGGCAGCAATATGCATTGAGTTCTGCTTGACAGATAGTACTCAAAAATCAAACCAGAAAAACCTCAAATTGATTTTAAATGAGCCAAAGAGAGGAGAAAAAAATCTTTTCTTTTGCAAAATTCTATTAATGAGAATTTGAATTATGAAACTGTTTTGTGAGTTTTCCACTGTAGTTTTATGTGACTGAAATTTTTTTTTTCAAGGTTGAAGGTACTGGACTGGTTTAGCCACTGCAATGTCCAGATTGGTGATCGTTTGTTCTACCGTGTGAAAAATGATGATGTTGTATCTACTGTCCCCCCATCAAAAGCTTATGATGCTCAGGCTGCCCTTAACAAGGAATGCCCTGTGAGGGTAGAGAAGGCGGCTGATAATCAGAGCAATGCTGAAACTTCTGCTGTAAGGGATGCATTAAACAGGATTGGTTTTTTATGTTGGAATGATTAAATAGTACTACATATTTTTTGTGGGTATTTATGAGTTCTTTTTAAATAATTAGATAAAAGAATAGAAGTCAAGTGTCTCTGTTGGAATTTGAAAACAAACACAAAAAAAGAAAGTAGAAAGATAGTTTGACAAGTTTTTAAAGTAATAAATGTAATATATAATATTGAAAACTCAATTTCATATTTTGCGAATCAATATCTTTTAAATACAGAGTGCAGATGATATATTGATATGGACTGTTTTCTTTATCTATTTTTACATTTTGTATCAGAGCTTTAGCAACCAGAGTGCTACCAATGACACAGGTGAAGATGAAGATGCTGAATATGTTGATATATATGATGATGAGGATGAGGACTCTGAGGCTGAGGAGAAGCTTGGTGCTGTGGGGGGACGCAACACTACGAGCCGAAGCTGCAAGAAGAAACACTGCTTGTACAAAGGAGGTACGGGAGGCAATACTCAGAGACACAAACATGGGCAACACACAAAGCACAATGTGAGACGGACCTGTCCAAAAGAGCGCTCTGTCAAAGCTGATGATCTTGTCGAGGTGGAGGTTGAGTTTAACACTTCATGGGCTGTAGTCATGTGGCAGGTAACAAAGATTTCTTCTAAATTTTGGGGAACAGGGGAGGGGGGTAATATATGCAAGAAATCAAGAATGGAATAAATTGAATTGAATTTTTTTTTCATTACTATAGGAATTATGACAAAGTTCCCCCATAAAATATACAGAGAAATTGGCACACATAATTTTTTTTACATGGTTTCTTTTTCTTTCTTGAGTTTTTGTCACTAGGCAATATAGGCAATAGTTTTTCTGACAGAAAAAATGTAGAGTTCCCTTTTTACATTTTTAATCTCTGATCGGTGCAAAGCTATTTTTTTGTTTAAACTATTCCTTTATTTCAATGATTATTTTTATGTATGCGCTACTGCTTTTCTTTTGGCATTTCTTTACTGGTACTACCATGATTGTGAGTGTTTATAATTTTAGCAGGATTTGATTTTATCCATTGCTTGACAATTTTAATATGTAAAGCGTTTTGAGCTCCATTATGGGAAAGGTGCCATATACATGCACTTTATTTGTAATTATTATTGTTGTTGTTGTTAGTTGTAGTAATGTTAGTAGTAACGGTAGTAGTAATAGTAGTAGTCGTAGCCGTCATCGTCGTAGTAGTAGTTTATTATTGTTGTTGTTATGAATTTTATTATCGTGATTGTTTTTAGTATTTTTATGATTGTTATTAGTACTAGCATTTTCATCATCATTAATCAATTAATTGCAAGGGGGTTGAAGTATTATTTCGGTCATCAAGGGAAGCAATGTAAAGTTTGTAGTGATACAGGAAATTAAATTAAAGGCAGTTTTTGCCTTCTGATATATTCTAAGGACAAATAATTATGCACTTGTAAAAAGTATTTTGGTGTTTAAATACACAGGATGGAACTGTAGAAAGAGACATCCCTTCTGTTGAGCTGTTTCCGGTCCACCACTTGGACGAGCTGGAATTTTTTCCTGGAGACTATGTTCTACCCAGTATTGGTGAGATTTGATGTTTAAGGCACCTGTGACAGTGTTTGTACAATTTGCCTTTTCTCCTTTTGAACTTATCACTCTGAATATTGAAATGTTGTAATCATAACTTTTTTTTAAACGCTTTTCTCTCTTGAAATTTGTATCAAAAGATCCAAAAAGTTTTATAGTCTAGGTTGTTTTTTATTTGTCAAATTTACGTTAATTTTAGTGTAACCATAATTTTCTGTACTATCAGAACCACAAAATAATATTCGTGCTAAATGTTAAAAAAAAACAAAAAAACATTTGATCATCAATAACAGAGAGAATGAAATTTCACGCAGTTGACATGGCAGTTTATTCTGAGGAGCATGTCCAACAATCATGATCATTGAGTACTATACATTACCTTTTTTACAACTTCACGACTCTTTTAGGGAATTTAAGGAATGTTTATATTTTTTTTTTCCTTGTTTATGACTTGAGCGGTTTCTCCTTATACTGTTATAGCTTAGTTGTGTGAATGCATCAATTGAATATTTTACTGTCAAAATTATTTTTTTCTTTATGTATGTTCTTTTGCCAATCATTTTTACTTTTTTATTTCTGTTTGTTAACTTTGATTATTCTTTTTCCTGTAAGGATTTTAAAATTTCTCTGATATGTCATCTATTTCGTGTTTCAGAACTCCCAGAGCAGGCGGACTATGGAGTGCTGGTCAAAGCAGATCACAGAGAGAGAACATGCCTTGTCCATTGGTTCAAGGCATATGATGTAGGCAAAGCTTCAGAGTAAGTTTAGGATAGCTGTAAAATAATGTCCTCATTCACAAGCTACATAATATCGTTTATAAATCATTTGCAGGACCATGTCTTGTGATTCGGGGGTTGTGATTGTTTTTTAACATATTAATATTGATAATCGTGATCTGCATGGAAAGGGAAAAATAACTCTCACTCAGTCAGTCACCTAATTTAGAACCCTAGAATCATTTTAATTATTATAATAAAATCCAAGTTTATATCAGATTTATGATTTCCTAGCGCATACTTAGGTACCTGAAGGACATTGGTGTATATAATAAAATTTAACTGTGATAGTCCTACACATGGATCTTTTAAACTACTGTATATACCCTTCACTTATAACCAAGCTTTTCACGCACAATTGTTATGTTTTTACGACTCAGAGAGATAAAGGAGTCACCGTTGCTACTAGTATAATGCATTAACTGTCTTGGGACATCATGGGCACAACATATCCGTTACCGTGCTGACGTGTCGTAAAACAAACTAACTCACTCACTCACCAATATCCATCTTTATCGCTGTTTGTTTTGCTTTTTGTTCATAAGTTATCTTCTAAATTGGTCTAGTGCACAAATTTAATAGAACATGGTAATTGGTATAAATTTATCAGCCTTACTTTTTCATATTGTAGCTTTTCCTATAAAATGTTGCCATCTGCCATTGGCCATTCTGTATAACATTGACATACAAAGCAAGTAAAAATTGTAGGTGATGATAAAGGTGCCATATGTATGCATAATGTATATTTAATTTTTAATATCTTTTTATTTTTTATTTTTAGCCATTAGGAATGTTAAGCATTTGGCATTTATAATCACCAATTTATACAATATGATGTCCAAAATAAAATGAAGTGGTTTTGCTCAGGCCTACAGTTGTGGAACGTTATGCTGAGATGAGTGTTTATGACATCAAAGACCATCCAGACTACAAGTTTCGCCCTGGTCAAAGTGTTGTAAGAGTTGGTGGATTTGAAAACCTCCCAAATGTGAGAAATCTTGAGAATTATTCTTTGCGGGTGTGGAAAGAATTGTATTATTTGAAATTTAACTCATCTCATTCAGTGATGCCAATTTTCCGTAAATTTGCGGAATTCCGTAAAAAAAATAATCGTCCGTCAAAGTTCCGTAAAACAAATTCACCGCCCGAGTTCCGTCAAGGTCCGTCGAAGTTCTAAAAAAAAAAAAGTTGCCGGTCCGAGTTTCGTCAAAGTTCTCCGTACATCTCCGTTCAGTCGTGAATTGACTTACGTAAATGTGAAAAATAATTTAAGTGAACTGTAAAAAGTACGATTGTCGTGAATTGACTCACGAAAACGAGAAAAACAATTTAAGTGAACTGGAAAAAGTACGAACATCACTGAGCATGCGTTGTTCAATAACAAAGTAACAACATCCGGTCATTCAACTTTAGTACCGGTAGTTAGGAATATCGGATCGATGTGAAAACTATTCTCGATCAAAGACTTCAGTTGGATGTATTTTGTGTGATTCAAAGTGCCACTGCATATACGTGGTCTAGGTTTAAACTACGGCAGTAGGAGGAGTATCTAGATCTAAGGACTTTGTGTAGATCTAGACCCAAATTTCATGATTTATTGATTAGAATCAAAATCTAGATCTATAAATAAAGTTTGGTCTGTGGTGGAATTCGTCAATCGCGTTAGTCCAATGGACATTAAAGAAATTGATAAAGGAGTGAAAATTGGCATTGGTTAGACTAGAAAGACGTAAATATATCAAATTCTTATCGGATTAATACCAAAAGTTAAGCTAGTGTGCTTACTGTATCACATGTAAAGCCAGAGGCAATTAGTGTTCCAACGGCAAAAAGGGCCCTGCATAGCCATGCAAAAAATAACATATCAGTGCTCATGAAGTCTTGAAAATTAGCCAGGTCTGCTAATCACCCTCATTTTCTCCAACTTCGCTATGCAATGTAAAATTTATAAGTTCTCTCAATACAATTAAAGTAAAGCATACCAATAAACTTAATTTAAGTAAGAAGTGCACTGTTCTTATTTTGCTTTTAAAAATAGTATGTTTATATATATACTACTACATTGATTGGGGCAATTATTGACGTTCATAAACCAGTACGCCGCTGTATCAGTTCGTGAAAAAGTTCAGTAAAAAAATAATGATCCAGTTGGCATCACTGCTCATTTACTTTTATGAATTTTGTTAAATCATCTGAAGTAACAAAATCTCTGATTTATAGCAAGATCCACATTTTTTGTTATACTTTGATATGTGTAAAGGGCACTTTTAGAAATAAAATCTTATCCGTGAATGAGAGAGACAAGAGAAAACGGAAAGAAGAAGAGAAAATAATTGCCAATGATAACTTCTGCCTTACGTTTTATTAAGCACATCAGACGATATCTGTGGATAAGCTTTTATTGCAGTTTTTCTTTTTTTTTTTTTTACTGTTGTAAAGTCAGTTTTAATTGTTTGTTAAAGTTTGATTAAACTAAATCAGTAATAATGTATTAATTGAAAAAAATAATGTCTATAATATATTGTTTAAGCTGTTCTGCTTCACTAAACATAAATTTCAAAGGTTTTTACCTCAGTGCGTGTTATCCTTCACTGAGTTATAGCTCTTGTTGGTGTATTTTATCAAATGCGGAGAATTTTTACTCGTACAGGAATCCGGTGCTTCCTCCCAAGGTGTAGGTCAAGTGTTTGAGCTGGATCCAAACGGTCATCTGGTCATAAAATGGGCGGATGGACGTATCAGCCAGTGCTTTCCTCAAGAAGTTTTCATTGTATCTGATGAGGTAATTCTTTGCGCACTTAGCATACACATTTTGTTTTTTCTTTATGGTCAGTTTTGCTTATTACATATTTATTTTTATGGTACATTGCTCAAAATCTTCTCAGATCCAGATCATGAATATATGAATGACATCTTTTTTTTTTTTTTGTGGGCTCTAGTAGGCTAGATCTAGACTAGTAGTAGTTAGTAAGTGATGTGTCTGTAAGTGCGGAGTTGCGCAAAAAATCCCTCTTTCTTAGTCAAATTCCTGCTTTTTGGTTTTCAAAATCCCTCCAAGTTGCCTATGGAGGTAGGCACCTCTGATATTATGTATAATTGGGACCTTAAGAATTTTCAGACTTTTTTTGATTGTTGTTTTTTCTTCTGCTAGCATCCCTTAACATTAATTTAAATTAATTTCCTTTATTATATTAGGTAATAAAATCCAACTTAAGATAGGTTTGTCCTTTTTGGTTTTATAAATAAGATATTTTTAAAGGAAAATAATTACTTAGGTAAGTTGCAAAAAAGTGTCCTCCTTTTGCACTTTTTATCACCATAATCTATGATGAAAGTTGAATTTGCAATTGAAAATAAAACTATCATCGATCATTTATTATGGTGAAGTATGATAACTACCTTTGTCTTATTTTATGCAAGAAAATTCAGAACTCAAGTGCAATTTAGATCCATTTGAGAAGCTTAATACTGCGGTTTAATTTGGTAAAGCAAGCAGAGTAGGGGGGGGGGACTGATATCAAATGGGAAATAAGAAAATCAGATTTAATTTAGAGACTTTCAAGCATTTTACAAAGTAGGAGATAATACAAATTCTGATTCTTATTACTCTCCTACTGCTGAAAGCATTAATCATATTGTTCTTTACATTTTTCTAGTGAACATTGTATTAGTATTGTTTTCAAAGCTTACTTGATTAAAAATAGTTTTCATTCATTGTTTTGAACCACAGAATCTTTTCTTTATCACACAGGCAGAAGAAAGCGACAATGAAAGCTGGGATTCTGAATCTGACTACGATTCAGAAGCATCGGGTGATACTTGGGAGACTGAATCAGAGTCAGAAATCATTGGGGAGGATGGCGCTAAGTAATTGTTTGTTTGCGTTTTTCGTAATTTAAACATTTTTTTTGGAAATTGTTTCTATTTAACAAATATTTTGTACATGTATATAACCATTGAGATAATGTAGGGTTTCTCTCTCTTTTTTTTTCTTTTTATTTCTCGAGTACCCGTGTTTCAGATTGTCTCCGTAGATGAATGCAGAAGTAGTACATTTACGCTAACAACTTAGATAAATGCTAGATCTCACACTTAGATGTCAAGAAAATCCTTGATTGTGTAGCTTATTAAAAATAAAAAAATAATAGGTTTTAAAAAAAACAAAGCATTGTGATCAATTGTGGAGGCCTTAGTTGAAATTGTTACATTGCTATGATTATGATATTAGTTAGACTTATGCAAAAATGCAAGTGATATATCCTTTTAGGTGAAAATGAGGTCTACCTGACTAAACTTTCAGATTAAAAATAGCACAAATATTTTTTTGCGTCATATTATTAGAATCGTGTGTCCAATATGAAGCTGAAATAAGGAAACAAAACAGTGTTTATGTATTCTAGATGTCCTCAATGCATTAATCTCAGGTTCATGTTTTGTGAACCCAAGAAAGGTTTGGCCGCTCAGTATATTCCAATACCTAAGTTAATGAAGCGCACAAAAAAACAAAACCTGATTATTTCCACATGGCTGCAACTTTTTGTGGAATCTTGAACTCTGAAAAGAAAACAAAAAGAACTAAAAATAGGTAACTAGATTTATTGTCTTGATCAAAGGCATGGCTTTATTGGACCAATTTCAATATTTCATTTCTTATTAATAATGTTGTCATTTAGAAATCACAGTTTTAGCATATTTTAAGTAATACATTAGGGCTTTTGATGCACCCAAAGTTGCCTTATCTTGAATAAAGTTTTTACGGATTTTATTGGTAGCTATCTAAAATTCACTCATCTGACCTCCACTTTTAAGGACAGGCTCATCATTAGTGCAGTAAGTTAAGGCTAATCTGAAATTAGAGAACTGCAATATTTTAACTTTTTAAATTTATTGTCAGAAAAATCTGCAAAAAATCCACTCAATTTTTTATGTGTCAAATAGATTCCCTTACCCAGAGTGTCTTCTTTGCAGAAATTTGAAAAAAAAATCCCCTTTGAAGACTCACTCAGTTGTAAAGACGTGTGCTATTATGATCACAGAATTTCTATTATGTACGGTGAACAAAACACTTGATGAGTATGTTATTAAAATTGCTGATCTTTCTCTCAGGGGGGATGCAGGAGATGGCAACCAGTTGCAGGGTGATGCTGTAGCTGAACAAAAGGAAGAGCTGAACCAGCTGCTGGGGCGAGCTGAGACTGCATTATCTCGCCTGCAAAAGATGCTCAATAACTTTGATGTAACAGTGTCTGCACCTGAGTGCTTTAGCGATATTATCCGCATCTACCGCAGCTGCCATGATTTAGACAAAATTCTCCAGTCTTCATTTTTCAACGACCCAGAACTGACAGCTTTGATATCTCAAGCCAAACTGGAGCTGAGCCGTGGTAGAGTGAACCGTATGTCGCAAAACCTTGCCCAAATGTTTGAGCATTGGAGTAAGAGCTTGCCAGCTGAAGCTGCATCCGTTATGACCAGAGAGGGAAGCAACATAGGCACTGTGTCTGTAGGTGGGAAGACCATCAAAATTGGCACAGTGAAGAATGGGAAAATTGTGGAGGTTAATATGCAAGTAGCTGCCGAGGAGGATGACCCAAGCTTTATACAAAATCAGCCCACTGCAGCAGCTGCAGCAGATGTAGAGAGTAGTTCTGGTGCTGCAGGTGGAGAGGGCACTGTCAATGAGTCCTCTATATCCTGTTCAGAATGCTCAGACCAAAAGAGCATGAAAAAAGAGATTAGTGAGCCATCAATAAGTAAATTGTGTGTAAGCTGCCATAAAAGTAGTGAGCGGAGACCTTCAGACCCTCTGAGTGACCATAGTGGAGCCTTAACTCGGCGGAATAATGAGCCTAACCTTGTAGGCGAAAACTGTGTCTCTAAAGCACCAAAGCGTACTAAGGCAGATAACTGTGATGACTCTGGTCGAGAGATTAAAAAGAGCAGAGACGAAAGTAAAAACAGCAATCACATTGCCCAAGAACTTTGCTTTAAAATTTGTCAAAACCTTCAAAAGCAGGTGGTTAAGATTCAAGAGGAAGTCAACAAAAGAGCCCGCAGGCTCATCTCTGCCAGTGGCAACTCTTCAGAAAAACTGCAAGAGTCCATAGCATTGGAGAATAGCCAAGAGGACATCGATAAAGACACTCAGAAATCCTCTGAAGAAATCTCAGCCACAAAATCAATTGACTCTCAGCAGCAGATGGAAAACCAAATGCCTTCACCCACAGAAAGTGAAATTCAAAAACCCCCTGTCACCAATGAAGTTCAGTCTGAGGAAGGCACTGATAATGAGGAGACAGGAGGCTCTGTCCCTCATTCTATAGATGAGGCTGGTGAGAGGGCCAGCTTTGTGAGGGGGGCAGGAGGACTGGCAGCAACACTTGTGTGTGATGAAGGAGGAGATGTACCTAAGCAGAATCCAGCTATTGTTCGAACAGACCCTGGCAATGAAGCCAGTTGTGAAGAGTCCTCCTCAAAGACATCACTTACATCTGAAGATCTCCAGGCATATCCAGGACCTTTCAAAGGTAAACTTTTGCTTAATCGCTTTGTTTTGTATTGTGTTTATATTCAGCAGGAATATAGTATATGTTATAAAAATTGCTTATTGTGCCTTAGACAATATCTTCATAATTTTTCAAAAAGCCAGCAATGTTATGATTCTGAAAATATTTTTTTCAGATATGTGAGTGGATCATATTTTTGAAACAGAGCCTTTAAAATGTATTATAAGTTGGTTTTTTTATTGTTCGAGGCATTGTTAAATTTTAAAATTTGCAAAATTAGTGTGCTCACTCCTAGAATTGGTCCTGGTTATGAAGTGTCCTGTATAAATTCTTGTCATTGAATTATTACTGCGTTACATTCACAGGTTTTCAGATCTATGGAGAAGTTGTTTCATTCCACAAATATGTGTCACAGGAAAGTCAACCTGCAAAGCCTGCTGTGTTTAAAAGTTGTATACGGAAAGAGGTAAGGGCAGTCAAAGATTTGTCAACTTTCACTTTCCTGATAAATTCCTCATAAATTTTCAGGTTTTTATTTGCATGGGAAACCTGATAATTGCTTGGAATTGATTCAAAACTTGAATTGAGTGGATTCAAAGTACAGAATGGGACATGCCTGAGCCACAAAAATGTTAATAAATGCATACAGTTTACTTACCTGATGTGAATTATTGCATACACAGGAGTTTCCTATTGTTTTCTTTTTGTAGAAACCCTCTCCGAACCTCATTGTTTCTAAAAGGATTTCTTGGCCAGTAATAAGCTTTGAAAAAAGCTCGATTAATAACATTTTTGTAATGCCTATTAGTGGTGCCATCTTCAAATTCAATAACTTTGAATAATGAGTCTGATTTTAATAGAGCTGAAGAGAAAAAATAATCTTCTTGCAAAGTTTGGTTTATTAGAAATTCAAATTATCAGACTTTGCTTTCCGCTGTTCCATTTTTTATTTTCTTGGAAATTTTTGAATCTATGCTGACAAAATTTTTAAAAATTGAAAATACATTCTTTGTTATATTTTACATTATCTTTAGTAGACTGACTATCACTCTGGTTTCTTCTCAAGTGAGTTTTCCTCATTTCTTCAAGACTTAGAGATTCTATTGCTCAAAAGAGATATCCTTAAAGAGGATATCCTTACACCAAAAAAAAAAACCCAGTAGATATTGACTCTCTTGCTGCTTTGGTGAATTTTGTACTTTCTGTTTGTCAGAATTTTTCACCAACATTTCTCATATCTTTCTTGAATTGTAATATCTTTTCATGTCTTCATCGGAAGGGGGAGGAGGGTAATTCCTCAGGAACTGCTATTTTATCTGCTTTATATGGTGCAGAATTTGTTAAAGATTTTTTTTTTAAAGAACATCTACGTTACAGTGGTCTTGATATAAGAACCTGTTGCCTGAGAGCACACTTTATCTAAGAACCATCTTCAGGACACCCTAGACTCAACCAACTAGCTCTTTCATTTTCAAAAGTTCTTTCAGTGGAAGGTTTGTCAAATCCAAGGGCAGCTCTTTTTGCTAAGCCTATGTTTCTCTGCCCACCTGCTCCCACTACCCAAGTTATGCAGCTTTGTTGCTTTGTCTATTTTTATATACTATTATTTTTCTCTCCATCTTCCCCACTCTGCTCCTCATGCTTCACTCTGTGATCCACCTTTTTTAATATACATGATTTCGGTTATGGCCTGTCTTAGGATTATTATCTTTTTGCCAACAGCAGATTTTTTGGGGGTTCCAGTTTGTAATGTTCCCACCAAAATTCTTCGCAGAGCCTGATCCATCTGAGACTAATATTTCTCCTTTCTTTTTTTCAGCTCAAATTATTTCACTCAAGTCTTCCAGATGGTATATTTGTGAAAGGTTTTGAGGATCGTTTGGTATGTATTTCCCAAAAGGTTAATATTATTTTTAGTTAAAATATTATCTATAAAAAATAATTATAACATAAAAATAAAACTACACAGTACTTGGATGTTAGTTCTTCACTTATTTTTTATTTCTGTGGAGTTCCCTAAAAAAACCTTAATCACAGGTAGTATACTTTGTTAATATGCCTTGGGTGGGGCTGCTTGGAGGGGATATGATTTTATTCGGTCAAGAACGAATTTCAGAAACAGTCAATTGTTAGACAAATATTTCAAGGACTAAAATATAATTTACTTCAGTGTTCGGAGCAAGCTTAAATAGGAGAATTTTTGTAGAAATATAAGAAAGCATGATTAAACTATGTATATTAAAATGAAAATTGTCAAATTACTATATTTGTATTTTGATTAAAAATCAATTATGTTGTATCTTTATCATAAAAGGTCTGTTATTGCTATTTTATGTTTATTAATATGATTTAAAGTGGTGTTACAGGATTCTTTTATACTCTAAAAAACAATAAAATAGCATCTTTGGTGCTTTGCAGCCTCTTTTAGACGAACTGAAATGGGTCTAAAAGATCATTTACCTCAGCTAGAAGTTTGCGCAAAACTAGTTTCGATGCACTTCATCACTAACTATGTCAGAGGTACAGTTGGCAAATTGTTTTTAAGGATTTTTTAGGAACAGGGATGATTTTTTATGCTTTCACAAGATTTAAGAGTAGCCACAAACATAGTGTTTACCTATGAGGATGGCGTATATGATTTAAACTGGTTTTCATACGCCTTTGTAAAGAGGGAATGAAACTGGGCAACAAAAGACCATTTGTTTTCATCCCACCAGGATCTCTACTCAGTAATGATTCTTGGCCCAGAAGGAACACCCTATGAAGATGCTCTATTTCTGTTTGATATGGCGATGCCTAATGACTACCCAAGCTCTCCACCACTCCTCCACTACTACTCTTTTTGCAGTGATCGACTTAACCCCAATCTTTATGAGGATGGAAAGGTGAACACTCTGGTTTTTATTTCTTTGTAGCTGCTTAAACGTGCAGATCTTTTTTCAATAAATTCAAATAAATTCTATTCTCAAATGGCAAATAGAGTCAGTAAAGCAAATAAACTGAAAAAAACTTTGTCAAGAATGGTTAGCTTTTGGTTAGTCGTAAAGAGATGATCTGGTATTTTAAGGTTAAATTGTAGATTGAATTAAACATTTGCTTGCACTGAAACGCATGTTTTGAGGAAGTTCCTCTCCGGCAACAGAACCTCATAGTGTGATGCCTGGGATTTGGCTAATCACATTATACTGCCAAAAAGCCAAGCAGTGTGTGTAAAGTTTGCCAAAGCAGTGCTTGAACCATGGACCTCCTGCGTTGGAAAGACAATGCTCTCCAATCCTGCGGCTAGAGCTCCCCCCTGTTGGGTTTCAACATTTTTATTAATTATATGTTGCTTGTTCTTTCCATGGTAACTGCATGAAAGAGTAAACACTTGAATTGTTTGGTATTGATGATAAGGCTTACATTAATTTATTTTCTTTAACTAATGTTAATTTTTTTTTTTTTTCTGTTTCTTCTCACAAGGTTTGTGTATCTTTACTTGGCACTTGGTCAGGAAAAGGATCAGAGGTGTGGACAGCCAAATCTAATCTTCTGCAGGTGTTGCTCTCCATTCAAGGTGTGTATTGCCTATTACCTGATAACTTGACATTACTCAGACCAGAATTTTGGTGTGGAATAAAGGCAAATCCACATTGGGAGATACCGATGTAGTGTTTTAAGAATAAGAGAGTATCAAAGTCGGAATGGTTTGGTATCATTCTTTTACTAATCTAGCCATTACAAAGTGTATTTTGAGGTAATTTATCCGTTTGGATTTGCTATTTCTTTGTGGACAATAATTACTACATCAAATTGGTTTTGGAACATGTTGAAATAAGAGAAATGAATCAACATAGTGTCAAGTAAAGCAAAAACTATGCAAGTAGCAGTAAAAAAGGATTTGAAATTGCATACCCCTTTAGTGTGTCAAGTTGAGGAAAATATTGATTTATCATATGTCTAATTGGGTGGCCTGCTCTCTAGAGTGATTGAGCCTTATTCTGAAATACATTTTTTTAATGTTATAATTGTCTGTTTGCTTCCTTCAGGGCTCATTTTAGTGCCAGAACCATACTACAATGAGGCTTATTATGAGAGACAGCGAGGTACCCAAATTGGCTATGAAAATAGTCGAATGTACAACGAGATGGCTGTATTAAAAACAGTACAGTCCTTGACACGGATGTGTCAGAACCTACCTGAACTATTCAAGGAGGAAATTTATAAATACCTGAAAAGTCATGGCCCAAGGTGAATTCTTTAATGAAAAAAAAAAAGAATATTGTACTGTACATATATTAAGGGCTAATGGAAGAACAGGCAATGTCACATTTTGACACTAAGTATGAAAACCCCTAAGATCTAACTTTGCCATATTTATTCAATTCAAGAGAACTGGTCTATTACTAGGTACTCTAAACAGGCTGTTTTTTTCGGGCTCGGGCACAAACTGAGCTGTAGAACGAGGGCATTCACTCGGTCGGTGTATAAAAACTATTTAATATAATTTAAAATCATTAAAAAGCTTAGTTCTTGATGTTTCGATTGGTGTATAATACATGCTTCTTCATAAAATGAATAGTATTCTTTTATCGCATCTAAAAATACGATAAACCGTCTGAAATAGCGACCACGAGCTCGCGATCGGCACTTTTGGAATTCCCTCTGTCTATTTGAAGACCTTGCGCATGAATCTGACTGATAGCAAATTCCCCCAAATCTTTGATGACGATTATTTTGATATATTTTTCGGGATGGTTCTATAAGTTTTACTTTTAAAAATTTCACGTTGAAATTTTCGAAGTCGATTTTTGTACGGAAAGGTTCGGAATTCCAACTTTAAAAATATATACACTGTAAAGCTCGTCAATTTCTCTTTTAAAATAAATCTGGGTCGCGCCAGATTCATGCGCAAGGCGAAAGAATAGAGCCACCCCTGACCAAAAATGCGTCAGCCTTCAGTCACTGACCCGCTGACTTCAGAGACGGAAAATTTGAAGGCCGTTAGTCCACAATGGCGGCCACCTGTGCATGTCGATTGGCGAGCAAAATGTGTACTTTTGGACATAAAACCGCACTTATATGCTAATTTAATGCCATTTTATCATTTATTACATTGAAAACCTCTTACAGATTCTATCATTACCGTTAAAACCCTGAATTTAGATTAAATCTAATCTAGATAGAGCCTCCGTACTCTAGATCTAGATAGATCTTACAAAGAGATTCAGCAAGCTCTAGGAATGAAGTGCTTTCTAGTTCTCCGAAAATAGATAGATTACAATAAAATTAAGACAAATACTTCAATAAGATGTATAGGTTTAAAATATATTTTTTCTATCCCATAGATTTTCGTTTTACACTAAAAAAAATAAGAGAATTTATCGGCACTTATTCAACCAAAACAAAGAAACTGCCACAACATTGGTTGGACAAGTTTATTTTTTTTAACGGATGGAGACAGCTTATTAAAAAGAAAACCAACAAAAGCAAGCTTTTTAATTTTTCAACAAAACATTGACTTATAATATATACTATCTTTATAAAGAGCGTAATGATTTTTAATTGATACACATTTTACTATGTTTTATGTGTGACACAGAGCAAAGGTTTATTTAACTGAAAATGAAACTAGAACGTTTCAGCAATGCAAGGAACTCTTCTTCGAGAAAGTATAAAAATTATAAATAGGCGTTATTCCGTATTATAAAAGTGTATGCGAAACCAGTTTCATAGCGGGCGATAGCGGGCGATCCGGGATAATACCATAACGGGCGATAGCGGGCGCTACGGTAAATTATGGGTTAATACACATTTTACTATGTTTTATGTGTGACACAGAGCAAAGGTTTATTATGGCTCAGGGTTGCCACCCCTACTCCCGATGTTGACTCGCCTCGATAATTTTCTACAGGCGAAAGTGCTCTTGGGCGGCGTCTTCGTCACCTAAGTTGATTCAAGACAGTGCGTTCGCGATGGCAAAACTTGCCTTTTCTATGATTTCATTTCAAATTTACAAGCATTAAATCACTAAAAGCAGGGAATCTTTTGTTTAATTCGCGTAGAGCTTGTTCTGAGGAAGAAAAAGACATGCTTTCCGTGCATGTAGATGTCTTCTGTTATTTTTTGTGATTTTTTGAAAATTAGGTATTTTGCCTGTTTTTGTCCCCCTTGAGAAAAAGTGTAAATAACGAATTTGTTCGGACTTTGAGTGGATAAAAATACGTTTGTTTCTTGTTTAAAACGCTTGAAAAAAATTGAGCGTAATCCCCATTCAGTATAGAGTGTGTAAAACAAAAAGTATCAACCTTGAGTGTGTAGTTTTTTTCCCACGAAGCTCCGAACTTGGTTCATTGTGCAGTTGCGGAATGAGGGCGATTTTTCAAATTTTTGAAATTGCGTAACTCCTTTCAAAATCAAGCTATACAGTTGAATTTGGTGTCATAATTCTTAGAATCAAAAGATCTATCCATATCAATAAAAATTGGAAGTCTAAATGCAATTTTAAATTTTAGTTTAGAGTTTAGAGTACCTACTATTACACTATGTCAACAGTGGACAATATTTCTAAGCTGGGTATTAAAGTCTATATATAAAAAAAAAGTATGGAAATTGGTTGCCTGATTTTTTCATTTAGCCCTTCATATTTTTATGCATCATGTATAGCCCAAAAGATGTTTTGCCAATTAAAGATTATTTTTTAAACATTTTTTTAATGCATACTTTAACCTGATCTTGACCAATTTGTTACTGTAAAAGCAACTTAAATTACTAGTTTGGATACTTATTTACAGTGTATTTGAAGGTTCAACTACCTAAGGGAGCTCTAGAATAAAACTATTAAATGCTATTTTATCTAAGGTAGAATATAAAAAATGTTTATAAAATTACAGTGGAAACCTCAAAATTTGAAATTTTTTGGGTTGTATCAAAACTTTTAAATAAGAGGATTTGAACTACTGAAGGGAGTATAGCTTAACCCCTTCGTGACAGAAGTATTTTCAATCATCATGGCAGGCCTTATTAGAAAATTGAAGAGTAGTATGATTCGTGCATTTTCAACATCTCTGAATTCATCTATGCCATTGTTTTTTTTTATTGCTTTGCATTCAGTGCCTCTTTTGCGTTCTAAAAAACATGACATACATTGTACGTCTAAGCGTCATGGGGAATGGGGAAATAGGGGGATTTGAAGTTGTATAATGTACGTGGGCTAGAAATCTTGTTACGAAAAATCAGACGTACGATGTTTGTTGTATGTCACGGAGGGAGTAAACAAAAAAAGTGTCAAAAATGTAGTCAGGTACTTACCCTTTTAGAAAAATTTCAATTATGGGAGTTTGTTTTCCTATTTAGTTCTTTCTATTGAAACCTCCTCCCAGCTCCATTTTTTCTCAAAGCATGTCTTGTGCTGCAAAAAGCATTGAATTTTGCTTGACACATAGTTCTATTTTAATGCCCATTGATGGTAAATCGGTATCAGCTTGGAATTAAGATTATCAAGCCAGAAAAACTTTGAATTATGAGTCTGATTCCAACAGGGATTAAGAGATAAAATATAACCTGGCCTCTTCAAAAATTCAGTTTAAGAGAAATTCGAATTATCTGACAGTGATTTTTGGGTTTCCGCTACACATATGAAAAATGGGTAAGAGGACTGTATGCAGGCTAGCCAGGGAATTTGATATATTGTGTAAGTGTAACTTTATTTTTATGTGCGCTGCGCTCTTCTTCTTCTTCTTCTTTGTTTTATTGTTGCCCATTCAGATGACAGAATGATATTTGGAAACATGTTTGCAAACCAATTTTAAAAAAAGATAAGCGGCAGTGGCTATTTGTTAGAGATATAGCTTTAATGTTGTATTTTGTTGTTTTTGCTTTTTAAGAATTTAATATTTTTGTATATTTTGTTGTTTGGCTTACTGTTTACAGATTGATTAAAAGATTACGCTATTGGGTGGACCTAAACGAGCAGCAAAGAAAAACATCTACTGTTTCTTCAGAACCTGCTGAAGATCAAGCATCCAACAGTCCTGGTCATTTGTCTGAGAGTCCTATTAACAGCAACTTGGTATTGGAAGGGCAGCTACAAGAAACATCCATTGTGGGTGGAGAATCACATGCTGTTAAAGAAGAAAGTGTGTTCACTGCTCAAAACACATACAGTGAGCAGCACGAAGAGAAGTCAGTTACTCATGGCCATAACAAGGAAAACATCCACCACAACCTTTCATCCAGCTCTTCTGTTGATGCGATCTCGCAAGAAGCAACAAAAGTTGAATCAAATGGTGAGCCCAACTCTCAAACACTAGTCAACAGATCCTCTCTGCTCAATGGGCATCCAGGTTCTCCAAACACTACCCATGTTATGGACACGGGAACCTCGGTAGATACAGTTTCTTCTTATATACCAACGTCATCATTGGAAAAAGATCAAGCTCTCTCCGATTCCAAACTTCCCTCAGTTGATTCTCTCCAAAAACCTGAATTTCCCTTGTTTCCAATGTCACGCGGCTTTTGTCTGACACTCCAAAAATATCTTGCTTTGTATGAAAGGGCTCTGCAACTTATGAATGATCCTTCCATTGCTGATTCTGAACTAGCTCAAGAAAAAGAAACCAAGGTCCCTGATTCTACTATCAACGAAGACGAGTCGGAAGTACTTTGACGAGCAAAATCGTTTAGTGTCTTGATCTTTTCTGCTTTATTATGTTGCTCTCCCTTAGAAATCTTGACGAGAAACCCAATCAATACTCTTTTGAAGTTACATATCAATTATGTAATGTTTGTGAGCGTCTACCTCTTATCCCTGGGTTCTGCACATTTTGCTGCCTGAACATGGTACCATAACAATAATATTAATTAAGTTTGCAGCCATTTGTCTTGTGTACAAGGTTACATAACTTGCTTTGTAGGCTATTACTAATCACATCTTTATTGCAACACATTCAACATCTTAGAGAAAATAAAATCAGTTGTAATTTTTATTTTTAATGTTTCTACCATGATACACAAACTGAAGAGGGAATTTTCATGAAACAATGTTTTCCATTCACGCTTAAAATGTTAGGTAAATACTATCCACAAGCTTCTACAAGCTTCTGATTTTCATTGTAGAGTCATTTCAGCACAAAAAATGCATATGATTAGAACTGATTTAATTATACTTTTATCAGGATTATGATACTTATCATTTTGTAGACATCATTGACTTTTCCGAAAAAAAATGAAAAAAAAATCAACTTGAACATCAAACCTATCAATGAAAATTGTTGGTTCTCCTTCCTTTTCTTTTTTTTTTTTTTTTTGATGGTGGGGTGGGGTATTGATATTAATACAGCAAGAAGTTAACAGATTAAGAGTTGAGTGTCAGCTGTGTTTTGTCTTTATGTAAAAAAATCATCAGAGCTTGGAATATTATGCTTTTTTGTTTGTTGTTTTTCTCAACATCTATTATTATATCTCACACAAAAATAGTTATTAACAAAGTTAATAATATAGAACCTCAGATCATCTTTTGCCTTAGAGAAATGCAGCCAGAAGACACTTTGAAGATTGATCATGTCCACACATCTATTAATCACATATACATTTTCAATGTGATGATGCTAAGACTTTCTGTGTTTTAAATCTGACATAGCTCAATGTATTGCTTGTTTTAATGTGGCAAGTTTGGTGCGAAGTCAACGTAAAGGCATCCTCTCTATTATTATTCTGTATGATTTAAATCTATTTTGCAGCCCCAAGCCTTGCAATGAAAATCACCGTATATGAATGTGATGGATTATTTATTTCTTTTCTCTGATTACTTTACACCCAGTAATATAAGGACCATTAACTTTCAACCAAGTCGTTGGTACTTTTACTTTCATCCCTACTTAACTTTTTTTTTTTTAAAGAAGGGTTACCCTGAGGGTGGTTTGAGTGTGTGAAAGGTATGGGGTTTTTTGGTCATTTGTTAGTTTGTTGTTGTTGTTGTTTAGTTGTTTTTTTCACTGATAGAAATTGTCAGTTTTGTTTATATTAAATAGATTGAAGGCAACAAAATCACCAACCTGTGCATTTTCCAACTCTCATTCTGTGATAATTTTGTTTGGCGTTGGAAGAACATGAAATCACTCTGTACTAATAAATATGGTAATGCATGTACCAGGTTGCACCTGCAAACGTGTTTTATATTTTTTTCCTTTTTCTGTATGCATCCATTTTATTTTATTGGTTTTATATTGCTATGAATATTATGATGTATTGGTTAGTCCTGAAGGCTGATACTGAAGTTGCCCTAGTTTCTGAACTTAATCTGTCTTAGTTTTGGAAGTGCTGTATCTAGATTTTTATTTAGGAAAAAAGGTTCATTAGTATGAGAACTCAGTGTACTGGTACTAAAAAATTATAGGGTTAGTTAGACTGGACAGAGATTTGCTATTTTCCAATAACTTGCATCCTTTAGGATCTCTGGATTTAGTTTGGTCTATAAAAGCATTTATAGTTTTTAAAAATATGTTCTGCTTAGGTTTATTTTTAAAACATACATTAGTCTATTAAGAGTTGTTGGGTTGGTTTGGTAGTATACAAAATTAGTTCTTATCCATATGTTAGGGATCCTTCTACTAGATTTATGTAGGTATTTTTATTCATGTATGGGGCTGTGCAGGTTTCTTTGGCTAAGTCTTTTACTTTTTTAGGAGTCCCAGTTGTTTTATGGATTTTTTCCTTAGTTATTTTTTGTGTTCTGAGTAATGCTATTTTTATTGAATATGAATCCTAGGTATTTGGCAGATTTTGCAGTTGTGATTGCAGGGGAATATAGTATCTGCTATTTCAATTTCTTTTTACCTCCAATTATGACCGCATTGGTGTAATTATGTGCAATATGCCATGCCCTCTTATATCGAGCAAACTCCTCTCCCTGGCTAAGTACAGTATAATTGTAATGCCACTTTGAGTTGCTTTTTTTGGATATCGATTCAATGCATTTGTTAGATAGGTATCCATCTCATGGTAAAGTTTACTACTGTAAAAAACAATTTGTTTTGAATTAACGAAAGCAGAAAATAAAGTTGCACTCCTGATATACTGAAATCCAGGAGCTCAAAGGTTTTATGACCATATTAATTATTATAAGAGAACTTTGATATTTATAAAGGAAATTTTTCAAGAAAACACAAACAGCAAAGATTACAAATCAAAGGAGTGCTCTGGTACAAGTACATATTGAAAAAAAACTTTCACAGGAGCAAAAGGATGACTGAAGATTCGTTGGTAGGTACTATTCTCACATTGTCACATTGAAGTTGCACTACTTTTATGCTACTTCTAGCCTAGTTTGAGGACTGATGATCCTTCAAGTTCCATTTCCAGTGTTCAATCCTTCAACACACCTACAGCTCAACTCTGCAATTCTCTACACTGGTTTTCTGGTCACAGTATGACTATTCACCCTTTTGGCTTACCTCTCATCACAGACAAAAACTAACATGCTACAGCTTCTCCTCCACTCCTTATTTGTATTACTATAACTATAAGCCATTCGTGGGTGAATATCACCATAAAGAGGGGGAAAAGCAAGGTTTTCGGCGCTGTTTGTTTATTTTCAATAGTAAACCACTCTTGGGCGTTTTTCACCCAATGACCTAAAAGAGGATTAAAAAAATATAATGCAGATGGCTGAAAATAGTGCACTTATCTATCGATCTAGCTATCAATCAATTTACTTATCTATCTTATTCTTAGTATCTATTTTTTATTTATCTATATTTGTATATATCTCTGTTTCTCTGTACAAGTAAAGCTTTCACAAGCAATGTTTTACCACCATTGCGGAAAAGAGGAACAGCATGAGATGTAGATACATAGGAAGTTCTGAAGGGAGGAGGGAGGAGCATGAACATAGACAAAAGCCTAGTGTACCTTTGAAGAAGAGAAAGGGAGAGTGGCGTAAGAAAGCGAGAGTGTGTGTGTGAGTCAGATAGTATTGCCATTCTGTAGTGTAAGCTTATTTACGAGTATACGAGTGTTTTTCACCCAGGAATGGATTAGCTTCAAGTTCAAGGAAACCATATGGTTCAGAAGAATAAAAAAACTCCCACAAAATCAGTACATTTTAACTTTGAAGACCAAACAACACAGATAGAAGCATATAACACAAATTGCGGAATACATAATTATTTATGGGTTTTTATTATAATTGGCCCCAATAAAAGGAATTATGCAGATTATTCACAGCGATGGCATTTTTCACCCAGGAGTGGTGGTAAGCCATTGGGATTTGGTGAAGATAAACGTGTGTGCAATTGACAGTTTTCTTGGTCATTTACTTTAGTCTGTTTTTCCTCGCTACTTGGATGATTAAATTTGTTATGTCGGTAGAGAGAAAAAGTGTAGAGAGCTGTTTTTACTCAGACTGGCAGCAAAGAGGAGAAAATTTGGGACATTATTAAGCGTGTTGATGTAGGAAAAATTTCAATTTAACTTCCTAGTGAAGTGCACTGTATATTAGTTCTAGAAATTAGAAATTGGAACACCTCGCAGTTCCACATCCCTGACTCCCCAGGCCAAATTTAGGTATTTTTACCTTGTGCATTAAAATATAAAGCATGCAAGGAATTTAAAGTTACATGGAGACTTCTAAATAATTGACACACTTGTCATAAATTGCAGTGTCAACACTTTATAGATCACAATTCATTACCTGGTCTTCGTCTTCTGGATTAAAAAAAACTAAAGATCTACATTACTTTGTTCACATGAACATCTAGGCGTTTTACTCCCGTTCATTTTTGTTTTAAATTGTGAGAAACCCAATTATTCCAATGCATGATCTTATGATACACGGCAAAGACAAGAATGAACATGATAAAAACCTTGAACATTTCTCACGAAAATGTGAGGAGTACAACGTCAAGCTGAACAAAGACAAGCTAGAACTCGCCACAACTCCAGTGACATTCATAGAGCACATCACCCAGACATTGCACCAGTAGACCATGAGCTACTCCTAGTATATAAAATACAAATGTTATAATAGGCCTACTGGAAATATAAAACGGCTCTGATTTCGGAGGGGCTAGGTCTAGATTTAGATCTAGATGTTTATATGAAGTGGACCTGATGAAACTTTCATCGAGTTTCCAAAATGCAGAGATGGGCCACGTGGGTAATGGCGAAAAACAAAAACAAAATACAAAAGTAATTCAAGCTTCGTAGTTCGGCATTATTGGGCTCTTCTCGTGTGGTTTTAATTTTGAGTCGCTGATCATGAATATGTTATTTGTTTTATGATTCGAGTGATAAAAAAATTTTTGACTGAAAATTTAACTCCGCCTAGAGCAGGATCGAAGGAGCCGCCCTGTCATCACCCAAGGTGACACGTGCCACAGTCCGCCGGTGTAGCACGCCACACGGACTCATCGACTAACGATACTCAGAGTCCACCTGGCGGTCGCCAGACAGACTCAGAGAGTATCTGTGGCGGCCGCCAGAAACACTCTATTTACGCGAAAAAGACTCTAATTTTTCTGTAGATCTAGCGGGGGCGTGGGTGACTGAATGCTAGATCTAAGTTATAAAATTTTGGCGGAGTTGAGCTTTTCACGCATTCTGGGTCGTCTAAATTGAGTTTCTATTAGTTTCGATGCATAATTATGGCCGTGAAAGCTTAAGACGTATGCACAACTTTTAAAAAAAGATATTATGTTATACATTTTCAGTTCTCTGGCTCAACAAAAAAGTCAGAGTAGGTTTCGCGTAGATAGAGTGTTCCTGGCGGCCGCCAGAGATACCCGAGAGTGCTTTTGGCGGCCGCCAGACAGACTCCTGAGTTTGGCTGGCGGCCGCCAGGCGAACTCTGAGTAGCCCTGGCGGCCTGGTCAGGGTGGCGTGCTACACCGGCAGGAAAATATCTAGCGTCGCCAGATATCTGGCGCCTGGGCGGAGAACTTCTGGATATCGACAGTTTTATCGAGACGTTTTTAGGATTCCCACATTTTCTTTGATATCGCTCATTATTGTAGATGAATGAACTGTTATCTAAATGGGGCTTTACAAACCGGCGACATATACATGTAATTATTTGCGTGGAAAAAAGGCCACGCTGGTAGAAACAGAGTGATGGTCGCACCTTCCCTCCAAACATCCATCAACTGAGCGACAAAATCACATGACGTAGGTAGATAATGATCTACATAATTATATATTGTTTAAGCAAAAAGCGCTATTTAAAAACAAAATGACTTGTCTGCTTTTTCTTCTTCAAACTGAATATTTTTAGATGGGTAGTCAGCTAGTTACTAAGTTAGTAATAATAGAAGCAGCAGCAATGATAATCCCGTATTGATTACTATGATGATGAAAGTAAATAAGATACATGTTATAATTATAAAAATTTAACTTACCATAACATTTTTAACAGCGGATTACTTCTGCATTTTTTTCCATTCCGCATTGATTGAGCAGGTTTATGTTGCTCACTTGCTGTACACGTATCCAGGATCCGTTGTCATAATTATAGAAATGGTATTTTTTCTCAGCAACTTTGTTGTTTGGTCTGCGTCCATTTTGGGTTTTAGAATGCTTTAGAATATAGATTTGTTTGTATTTAATCTTGTAATAATAATTATAATAAAATACGTGGCACCACAATCCAAAGTGTATTTTACTTCAAACAACACAGATACGGCATGGAGGAGTGAAAGTGTGCTGGGGTGGAAATCACGCGTTTTCTTCATTGTGGGGGGCTGGGGTAGAACATCGGCTTCAGACGCAAAAGGTTCGGGTTCGAGCCCTGGCGATTGCGCTTCTTACTGGTTGAGTCGGTGTCAGTTTAATGTGACCGGCTGGACAGGAGTAATGGTATCCCCGCCGTGTCTCGTGTGTGGCAGCACATAAAATTGTCAGACGTCAATCTTGGGGCCCACCCACAATATGATTTTGGACGTTAAGCCAACTCAACAACATTCTGGATTTCTTCATTGTTGTGGGTGTCTCACTGATCATTTTTTTTATGAAATACATGTAGTTTATTATGCAGGTTTTCAGCACCTCTACGCGGACACTGTTACTAACTTAGTGTTAATTTTGGATCGCCGATTACGAATCTGTTAACAGATTTTCGCTATGATCACTAGTTTGTACATGTACGTCTTGTGTATCTACGCCCTGTCTCGATTGAAATACACATGTATAAAGAAAACCCCCCATCTCTACATTGCGGGATACCACAATGTACTATCTCATTCTCAGCCAGTCACATAAGCTGACGACTTAAGGAAATAACCAAGAATCAAACCACTGACCTTCTGCGCCAGAAACCTATGATCTATCCCTTTTATTACTATAAATTTTGAGAAAGCGAGTTGATGGGGACAAGTGTTTAAATTTAATTTCAGTAAGAAAGTAAAAAAAAAAGAATCCTAACTTGGCAACCAATAAATATATCTTAAAATTTAAAAAAGATTTGCGATCTGCATTGCAGACGCTTTTATTTCACCAGTTATACTTATACTCGTAATGTTGCTCATGGGTTATACATTTTTAACTCGACTGCCTATTATCCTGTACTTTTTGCAACTGTTTGGTCATTACTTTTAAGATATTTTTTACTAGTATTTCCCGCAACACAAATGTACATGTATCAGTGAGCAGAATATTACAAATTATAAAAGTTGTTTGACTTGTCTTGATCCTTATACAAGTCATAGGCTAGAATTAGGTCGCAATTTTAAGTCACTACCATTCACTCACAACTTTACGCGGAGACAGATGTATAATTTAGAGTCGTTACTTCTATTAAAAATTCATAACAAACCACATATTTAGGCACAGCGTCTACCAGACGGTGACCACGATAGCCTTTTCTGAACTGAGATTTCAGGTTAAATGTCAGAACTTACAGGGAAGTAGGGCCCGTTGGCAATGGTGTGAGAAACCACATTTTACACCCGATTATGATAATACAAATAAAATGAACCAGCCTTGCCCTCTCACATTCGAACTATAATAAGTGAAATACGCAAACTCAAGTTCTAAAACAGTGTGAATTTATTTGCCACAACAGCCATACAACAAATTTATATTCCAATGATTCAGGTACAAATTTTCATATCATGGACTCAACAGGACATATAACTCTCAGACCCCAACCTCCTTTGGTCCCCTGGAATTATTTTACAAAAAAAAAAGTTAAAAAAAAAAAAAAAAAAAGATACATTCCAGATGTCTAAAAAAAATAATGTACAGGTATAATTTTTCATTGGTTAAAAAACAAAAGGCATTCCACTAAATAAAATACTCCACCTCTGCAAGTCGAGTTCTTTGGATCATTTATTACACTATTTAGAAAAGCACAAAAATTGCACATTAAACTTAGGTGGGACATAAAACATTTCGAAGTCAAGAGAGTCCCAACACATGCCTTGAAATAGTATTGGGAAAATGCACAATAAAGCATTTGTATGATGGTAAGACAACCAACAACAAACACCAAATGCAAAATTTATTGTTCAGATATGAATAAATAAAAAAAATAAAAAATTGACATCAAAATTAAGAGTATTTGCCTATTTTGAGATTTCAGCATCCTTAACTAGTTCCTAAAATTTTCCTGCTGGAGGGGGTCCGGGAGGTGGTATAGAGGACAAGGAAGCTGCTGTGACTCCGCCTTGGTTCCACTGAGGCTTAAATCCACCACTATTTCCATTCTGGTATGGCTTGCCAATACTTGAGGATCCCGAGCTATGACCGTTCATGGAACCATAACTGCCACCGCTGCTGCCACCACTGAAGTTATTCTGTGATCTGTAGCCTCCATTGCTGTAGTTATTGCCCCCAGAAAAACGACTGCCTCCACCTCCACTGAATCGACTTCCACCGCCTCCACCTCGTTGCCAACGACCACCACGGCCTATGAGAGGAAAGGGAAAGATAGGATAGTTATTGAGAATTTTCAATTTTAAGATCAGCAGCATATGATGACTATATTTAACAGAATCATTTAACCCGTGCAAGATATAGATATATATATACTGTACCCAGTGCTTGGGCCTCCTGACCCAAGTCCTGGAATACTTTTATTCTGATATTATATTTACACCCATAAGTCTTTGTTATGGGTGTAAAAAAAGACTTGACTATTTCAGATGACCAAACAAATGTCTCTCTGTGGAGCTAAACTTAGCTTGAGACAATCTGTTCCCACCAATTTTTTCATAAGTTAATGAAAAACTTTAAATAGCTTCCACATAACATAGAAATTCAGGAGAATGGTGAATGTTTCTAAGAAAATGATCCAGATTAATATGACCAGAAGGACTAGAATTTGAGGGATCGAAATCTTTATCAGATCTAGAAGGCTGGGCCGGCTAGCATGGAACCGAAGCAGAGCTGGACCATGAACTCAAATGGTCGCACTAGACTCTGCTAACAAAAAAAATGGATCTCTCCTAAAATCTTTTCAATAAAAAATGGCAAAAATAGGTGCTAAAATAAGCAGATGTGGAAATTTTTCACTATTTTTACCTGTTCATCACAAGACCTGGCTGTTTTCTTTTTTCCTCCAAAAATACACTAAAAATAATTTTGTGGCAGCACTAGTACGAGATTCTACACATATTTACCATAGATTTATTTATACATCACAAAATGGGGCTTGAATCTATAAATTTAGATAGTGTTTTTGAGAAAGACAATAGATTTTTGGCTATATTCAGCAAAGCAAAATGGTTCACCATTGGATTCAACAACAAAAATAATTGGCGAAAGAGGGTTATTAGTCAACAGGTTCATTCAGTATGAGACCAGCTGAGAACAAGGCCTCTCATCTTAAATGGTTGTATATGGCAGCACATAATATTGTCAGAAATAATTCTTCATAAAAGCCAAGAGCTTACCGCCACGCATGCCTCTCGAATTTTCCTCCAACTGCAACAATTTTGGACTGACCACTTGTTTGGCCTCCTTTAGTACCTGAACCAGATCTGATGCCTGTTTGGCGTTTCCTGGGGTGAAAAATGTGTATGCTGTGCCTGTGTTTGTAGCACGACCTGTTCTTCCAATGCGATGAACATAATCCTCTGAGCATGTTGGATAGTCAAAATTGATAACAAACTTGATATCCTCAACATCTGAAACAAACCAGACCAAAAATCCCATAAGAAACATGCCAAAAATTAAAAACTGCCCCAGTGGTGCAGGACTAAGCCACAGACACTGCACAACAATTGAGAGTGAAAAAAAAGGACAAAGAGGAAATTGGTATGATCCTGCACCAGTGAGGCAGGTGGTGATCTATTTCATCCATGATCTCTTCAGTATTTAATCATTATGTGGAGGGGAAAAAAAACAAAACAAAAACAGATGCATTAATAAACCCTTCAACGAATTTAAATTAATGCCCACATTATGTGTCTTAACACAGAGATAGCGTTGAACTCTCTCGATTTCAGTGCCTTCCAAGCGTTTCATGAACTGGTGGCAATATGAATTAACGCAAGCAGGTGGTGCCATGTCCCTTCACAAGCTTCATCACATTTAAATCTGATATTCAGTAAATTGTTTGTAGTTGCAGTAGAGATAAAAAGGCCCTGTAAAAAAGATTTAGTTTAAAAAAAAAAGGGAAAATCCCAATCCAACCCTATAATTATATCTGCTTTATTGTGCCTAGCACATATTATTGGCCATTGGCCTGAGGAGAGCCTTTGAAACCGTGTCAATTAGCGTGATGATATATTAGAGCTTGTATAACTTGGCAGTAAGCTTTCACCACCCCATGTGTCATTGCCACTCAGTACTTACGCCCGGTGCGCACTACCTGGCCAGCCCAATGCTCCGCACAGAAGCGTAAAGACTGGTGTCGGCTTCGAGATCATTATGAACGCCACTCTCTGTCAGTGACCACAGTGGGAGAGGGAGACAGTAACGACCAATCAGCTTCTGCCAGCTCTGATGCCTATATCAGACTAGGAATGAAATAAAGAGAATATTTTTTTTTAAATAAGCCACACAAGAGACGATTGAAATAAAACAGCAACCCCACCAGCAAACATGAAAGAACCTGAAAATGAAATAAATAAATGAAGTTTCACACTACTAATGAAAAACAAAAAGCATTTAAAGTTATAAATGGCAAATACTAAAAACATTCTTGAGAAACTTTTAGGAAAGACAGGAAATTTATCAAAAAGAATTCGAGGAAAAAAGGAGAGAAAAAAACTTTAAAAATTACCTTATGGTGGACAAAAAACAACACCACCATTTGTAATGGAAACAAATGGGCAAAATTTTTAACAAGAGTCTAGACATAGTAAAAACAATTACCTAGACCTCTGGATGCAACATCAGTGGCAACCAAGATTGGATTCCTCCCATTGCGGAAATCTGGGGGGGGGGGAAGAATAAAAGCATTATACAACATGAACTTTTAAATACAGGAGCGTCAATCTTATTGTTTCTTATGGAACATAAAACATTGGATTTAGAATTTCATTCACCTTGGAATTAAAAAAAAAAAAAAAAAGCAATCTGTCAGAGATTGACTAAAGATCTATTGTAGCGCGGAAACGTTCGCCGAAGGCGAAACAAACGACTGCCACAGGCGGGAGCTAAACTAGGGGGGTCCGCTGGCATTTAGACGATTTTGCTTATTTTCATTCCAAACTAAATAACTTTTCTTTGTTGTAAATTCTATACAAGTAACATGTTTCACTACACAGACACTATTCACTTTCAATGAGGTCATCAACATTATATGGATGTAACTGTATGTAGGAACTCTACGAATAAAAAACGACAGACAGATGGAGACACAGAGAATGAGAGAGAGAGAGAGAGAGAGGTATCGGTTGAGTCTGTCATGGACGGCAGCCAGATAAGGAATGGACATAATACTAGTAGAAAACGCGAGATCTAAGAGTGTAACAGACTAATTTGCTTCGTCCGTTAGTTGTTTGAGCCCTTGTACTAAACAGTTTTGCTGACATGATAGAGACAGTGAAAGAGGTTAAGTGAAACGACGAAAGAAAGAGACAGAAGGAGAAGAAGAGTGGGCAAGAGTTAGCAATTGGCAAAAATGGACGAGGCACGTAGGAAAAGCCAGAGTACCGAGTAAGCCCATGATTTCAAATGTTCACAAATCTAGATCTTAGTTGAAGCAAATCGGGTCAACCACAAGTGGAATGGAATTGGTATTTAATTATGCCGACATGAGAGAGAGAGGGTGGAGAGATTGAAAGAGAGAGAAGTGAGGAAGAAACAAAAATTAATGAGGCAGAGAGAGAGAGAGAGACGAAAACGAACGAGGAACAGAGGAAGAGCTTTAATCGGGCCTAGGCCTATGCTCTCAACTCTTCATTCTCAACGTCGCGTTACTTGGTCTAGATCTAGATCAGATTTTGGTCGAAGCAAATCGAACGCGTTCCATTCATTAGAACACTTTCCAATAAGTATCAGAACTTTTACGCCAATCACACCAATGTGTTTCAGTATATCTTGTTGTAGACAATGGAACAAATTGGGGCTTTAGTTTTGACTTTCAATGATATCTACCCTAAATCTCTTTCTTGGAAATCAAACGCATTTGAGTAAGTTTACTGTATTCAGTGACGTCGCGTGATTCACAGACCATACTGTAAGGCTTAGCCAAGATCTAGTTCCGACTAAGGGGATGAGCATCGGAAATAACGCGACTTGACCCTATTTACCCTAAAGAATTGCTGCTAAGTTTACTCTGAAATCCTAAGGGCAGGGAGATAACTCAGTTTTTATGATTTTTACAAAAATACACGAACTTAAAAAATTCACACAAAATCAACCATCCACAAGAATGGAATGAAATAAACTTTAAAAAATACAAGAAAAGTAAAAAATTATTTTTAACTAGTGTATTTATATTTATTTTTTTTGCCTTTCAATAAAAAAAAATTTGAAATGAAAAAAGTTTTTTTGCTAAACTTTCTCATTTTTGTTTCTTTTGAGTTCTGATATAGTCATTTTTGCTTAAGAATTGTGGAATTTGGCAAAGCAAAGGCCTTTACAGAATGTGTTGCACCCAAAAATAGTCTCTGGGTTACGACTGGAGCCTGTCTTTTGTCTCTACAGGTGTTGGTGTTGGGGCCCGATAGACTGTTTCCTTACTCTAGATCTACATTATCAGTGCTTTCAATAGGCTCTTTAAAGTCTTGGTTCAAAGGTTCAAAGTCTGGTTCTATGTCACTTTCGTCAGAATTATCATTAGTGTCTTAAACTTTCCAGATAGTCTTAACTCAGTCCCATCCGGTCACATTAGGGTTTTTTGTATGTTTTTTTTCGATCACATCCCTTCGCATCAGGGTAAATAGGGTTAAGAATAACTAGACCTTTTTATACCGGCCTAGATTTAGACCCAAGGTGGTTTTCTCGTTCTTAAAAATTAACGGTATACACATTGAGCATGGACAAAACATGTGACTCACAACGGTCAACGCACAACTTAACAAAACAAAATGAAAATGCGCAGTTGTGGAAATAAAAAACGCGGGCGGGACAAGGTATCAAAAAGCGGGACTGTCCCGCGAAATGCGGGACGATTGGCAGCTTTGAAATTATGTAGCTTCTGATACTATGACCACAAAGAGAGCAAAGTCACCCAGAAAACCAGCTGGCTTTGAAATGGGGGGGGAAACAACCTAATTGGCAATAAGACGACAGATCAAGCCTTTGCTAAACAACATATGTGACATATTCCCCTGTTTCCTTTTAACATTTAGGCCTTTTCTTTAATTTGCAACAATAGATAAATTGTAAGTGCCATTAAAGGAAAATAAATCATGTACTGTCATACTCCAGTGCCAATAGGCTCTGTACATGATGGCTCTGTATCTTTCAGACAAGAATAAGCCCCAAATTTTAGCCCCCTTGCCCTGTAAACAGTAAATCATGTCTTACACTCATGAGCTAACTTTATCACTTAAGAAAAGGGGAAGGTTTTTGTGGGTCAATTTTAAAAGAAAAAAAAAAACACGAACTTTTGAATCAGCACCATTGACAGCACTAGGGAAAGCATTAAATTATTAACCAAAAAGCAATTTGAGGTATGTCATTTCTGTCAACAAATGTAACCGATCACAACTTCTTTGAAAAACTTTGCAGCACATAAGATTTTCAAAAGGTAGAAAAAACATACCATTTAAAGCCCAGTCTCTTTCTTGTTGTGATTTATCACCATGTATACTGAGGACAGGCCAGCTAAAAGAAAGAGGAAAAAAAAAAATAAATAAATAAATAAAAAAAAAGAAGCAAGGTTTTGATCATAAAAAATTAAATACCCAACCCTAAAACATCTTTAAGAATGTCCAAGATTTCTGATTTTTACTACTGTGAATCGAAGTACAAACTGCTATGCTTTTCTTTTTCATCACAAAATGCTTTAATAGCCAAGAAAATAGAGCTAAATGGTAGGAAAATTAGGTGATTAAAAGAAAGCTTTTAGTCCAATCTTTAAGTGGACCTGAAAGGGGGGGAGGGGGGGTGAACCATAATTCAGTCTGATGGATAAATATTGAATCCATATTATATATCAGGAAAACCGTCTTGGAGGGTTATTAAAATATATCACAAACATATGATCTATAATTATATAAGTCTACCAGAATTGGAGAAAAATGAATAATACACCCAAAAGTTTTTAGATAAATTCACCACTTCTCACTTCAGCTAGAACAGCGCCATCCTGGTATCTAATATTTAGCTGTAGCTGCATTTATTATTATCCACAAATAAAACCAGTTTCTTTTGCAATCAGATAAAAATAGTAAGGCACTTTTAAAGCAGAGGTGCTTTTGGTGAAAGAGGGCATTAGTGGTTAACACAAGACTTCTTACCCATCCCTTTTCATTCTTCTGGCTATATCATCTGCTTTCCTTTTAGTCTCTACAAAGATCAGTGTTTTATTTTCTTTCTCTTGCATTATCTCGTTTAGGAGCTTTACCAACCTGAAAATAAAAACAGAACAGTATGAAATATTAGTAGACATTTCATTTATAGTCAAGCCCACACCACAGAATGTAACTGATAAATTACAGACCTATCACCATTTCTTAAACTTGTGGAAAAAATGCATATAACCACATAAAATTTAAAAAATTTAGGACAAAGTCAGGATCATTTTGTCAAACTAATGAAAGTTCCACCATATGATTAAGGATGACAATTTAACACCAATGTTTTTATAAGTAACTTTAGTTCCTTAACATGCTGTTCATAAAATTTTTTTCATATATATTTGTGGTGCAGTTTACTCACTTCTCTTCCTTCTCATGATCCATACACACATCTATAATTTGAAGTATGTTGTGGTTTGCTGTGAGCTGAAGTGCCCCAATGTTAACTTGGATGTAGTCATTGAGGAACTCCTCTGCCAATCGCCGCACTTCTTTAGGCCAAGTTGCACTCCACATCAATGTTTGTCTATCAGGCTGTAAAAACAACAGGTTTCAAAAATACACAAATGCTTAACTTTAAACTGTGACGTCCTCAAAAGAACGACCTGAATGGTTTAAAATGCTTTGCTAGTTCATTTAATCATAAGCACTTAGGTAAAAAATTTCAGATCATCCTGGAGGATCTCAGCTAACTCACAACAAACAAAGCAAGACAATTGCAAATAAATTTTGAAATATGCATCGAAACAAACGATAGCATACTTGTGAATTTTAAAGATAGTTATTTTTGTTTTAAAAAATAATAAAAAGGCTTATCATTACCAGATATAGCCGTTTTCCCAGTCAACATGAAGTTTTAGTCTTAAAATGGATGAGGAGGTGTAAGAGATTGAAAGAAAAAAAAGGTTGCAGTTGTTGAGTTGGTTTAACGCCCAACGCCAGCACTATAGGACTATATCATAGAGGGGCCCCCCAAGACTTGACATTTGACAATTTTTGTGTGCTGCTACACACGAGACAGGGCGGGGATACCAAGACGCATATCTCATTCGGTAACATAATACCAATATTCTACCCCATTTTTTTTTGCAAATGGATCTGGCGATACCTATCAAAGAAAAAATTCTGCATTTTCAAAACTGTGAAGGCAAGGAAAAGGATTGCAGCCAGGTTTAAATCTCAGCTCTCTGCGGATGATTATAATCACTGCCTTCTACGGCTGTCATACTTAATTTGTGGGATAAACATACCCTAATTTGCTCCAAAATCTTTCTGATTTGTGGCTCAAACCCCATGTCCAACATTCTGTCAGCCTCATCCAAAACAAGGTATGTTGTGCGCCTGAGATTAGTTTTCCCTGACTCCAAGAAGTCTATTAGACGACCTGGTGTTGCAATGCAGATCTCAGCTCCTTGAAAAAAGAAAAAAAAAAAACATGTATCAAGGGGCAAGGAAAAAAAAAAAAAAAAGTGTGTGTTTGGGGAGAGAAAGAAGAGATGGGACATATATTTTCCACGACAAACACAAAAAGCAGGTATATTTCTACGTCAAAAATTTTAAAATAAAAGAAAATAAACCAAAAGCAAAGGATATATGTATCGCCCCGGCACAATTTGAGACGTTTTTTTGCATTTTGGCACCACTGGAAAGACCTAAATCTAGGCCTCAAACGTGAAAAAAGTTTTAAAAAGTTATAGCCATTTCAAAAACAGTTTGAATAAAATGTGGAGAGAGAAGAGTGGTTAGAAGGTCGAACTCTCATTTGTGGTGAGACAGAGAGGTCGAATTTAAATAAGCCAAGCAAAAAGGAGAGAGAAATTCAAAAAGAAGAAAAGCTCGAAGTTTTATCTGCTAATCTAGGTTTAGTTACCCTTAATCTAGATAGATCCAAAATTAATCTTTTTAACGCGAAAAAAAGAGTCCAAGATATTTTAAATCTAACAATGTGTGAGAAAAGAACGACATTGTGCCTCGATTTATGATGTCACGAAGTCCAGTGCATAGGGGAATTCCCGACTGAACTTCGTAGAGGATGCCGTCATCAACTTGTTGAGTCCAGCTGACATACTTTTTAGTTAGATCTAGGGCATTTAGATCTCTAACTATAATTTTAAAGTTGTGAGACCTCAGGTAAATGGGGATCAAATTTTAATAAACTTGGCCAAATTGAGGCTAAATGTACAATCTAAAGCACAGGTAAAAAACAACCAAGAAATTTGAGAAGCAACTTAAAATTGAACAAACAAAACGCACTTAAATGAATGAGTTATGTAAAGCAAAAACGCGAGAAAAAGAAAGTTGGAAAGAAAAGTTTTCAAATCGTGCATTTTCATGTTAAATTTTGAATTGATACTTTTCGAGCGTCAATGGATTCTTACTTTACTACAATCTTGGTTGTGTTCTACAAACTGAATAACCAAATCTGAGGCATTCTGTGCGCCTTTGGTCACAAGTGGTATTGAACAGCCTATCAGGCGGGTGTTTACTTTGTGCTTAAAACATTAAGGCGGGTGACTATTTTTTACCGAAAGCTTAAGTTTCTTCCATTAACATTTTCACTGTATTTTCCCAGATATTTAATAACCCCCCGCCACCCCCNCCCCCACACAATTCCATGTCCGGGAATTCCAAAACAAAATTCCCTGGGTTTTCACTTGGAGGCCTATTACTATTTTTATATATATATTTTTTTCAATTAACATTTGTGATAGTTCTGTTCTGTTTAAAATGCATCAGCAGTTGTTCATCGGCTATTAGGTGTTTAGTTTTAGCATTCCTTCTTGTTCCTTATCTTCCTTTCGCTTGTTTTGAACATGACAATAGATATAAACATAAAAGTAACAAATGATGATGCATGGTTCTCTTATTTAAAAAACATTCTGCATTGAATAAAGATTAAAAAATTCATTAAAATGTATGGAGTATACAGTTCCTAGATCCAATTTCGCATCTAAGATTTTAGTGAAGTTTTTAATCTTTATTCAATGCAGAATGAGTGAAAGAGTGGATGAATAGACTGGAGGGTGAAATGCTTGCAAATTAAAATCTGTTGGCAGTCAATCAAAGGCTTGCTTTGGATACCAACACTCATACTAAGCAGTGAAATACAAGTTGATAACTTGGAGAAAAAAGGGGAAGTGACTATGTTTTAAAATTATTCAAAACAAAGATCAGCTTCACTTGTGAAATTAAGATCTTAATATTCACCTCTTTCCAGGTCTCTAAGTTGAGGTCCTTTTGGTGCACCTCCATACACACAGGCTGATCTCAGTTGACTTGAGCGACCAAATTCATTGGACACTTCTATAACTTGTTGGGCTAACTCTCTAGTGGGTACCAGAACCAACACCTAAGAGAGTGAAAATAATGTTTCAGGGTCGAAATAACATCAAATACAAAAAATAAGACTCAAAGAAACAATTGAATCTTATAACAGTCATTATGTATTAAGTCACCTTTTCTAATTAACAATATTTTTTTTTAAGTTACCTGCCTAGTATCTTTTAAATTTGACAGACTACCGATATTTTCCGTATTTGGAGATACGAGGAAGAGCACCACCACTACACTATTGCCTGACATTTTTTAAAAGGATGATTTCCAAATGGTCTGAACCTTTCTTTTAAGTTTCATTATTCAATTCCACCATGACTGGTTAAATATTTGTAGCAATCCTTTCAACTGTAAACCCACAGGGATGCCACACAAAGCCGGCGAAATTTCCGGAACTTTAGTAGTGGATAAAGAGGGGGGTCAGGGGGCGACGCCCCCCTGGAGCTGAAAACAGGATTTTTCGTCCCTATAAAGAGGCTCTGAGAATGTCCCTGGGTAGTTAAATGTTTACATTTATCAAAGAAATAGCGAGTCTCGCTAACAGATATTTGCCGGTAAACAAGGCATAAAACGTATTTTTTTCTTTACCGACTTCCAGTTAGACCTATTTTTACATGTACTTATATCCGCCTCAACGAAGTTTATTTTTACTCTACATCTGCTCTAATTAATTTCATTACCGGTGATCAGAATTTCCTTAACTTTTTAACGGTGTTGTGTGCGCCCATTTCATGAAGGAATAAACACGATTTTTTTTAAAAAAGATTTGAGCAAAACATGTGAATACAATACCAAAACATAATTAGCATAAATCCACATATAGATCTAGGTTATATGAATTTAGCATTAAATTATATTAGATGCAGAATGTGCCGATTGTCCGATCCAATATAGCTATCACATATGGTATAACTCGGTTAGATCTAGAACTAGATTATTAACGGTACCAGAGAAGCGCGCATGTTAAATTTGCCAACCTAATTATCAATAAGCTTAGAACGGTTTGGCCAAGGCTCCGTCATTAAAATAGTCTATAGATCTGAGTCAGATCAAGCAAACCCTATCTGGAATCACTTTGTCAGAAAAAAACGCCAAGGGCTGAATGAAGATGGACAGATCGGTATTATTTGGAAGAATAAACGATGCAGATTAGTTAAACTAGAGGTTCAAGTCGATAACCCGGATGATGTCAACCGTATTATGTAAATTTAATAAACAATGAAGAGACATCGCATTTCGATAGACGTTCTATGCTTTTCTTTTCCGCACTAGCCAACTTGAAAATTACTCCTTTCAAGCAATTAACCGCATTTGTATGGTAATCAGAAGAAAAAAAAAACATTCTTTTGCTTTAAGAGGTGGAGTCGAGAATGGAGCGTTTTCTAAATTAACAGCGTATAATTTTCACTTTTAAAAATACGCCGAAGTATGCGAGGTGTGACCACGGAAATCGGCGGATTTCCGCTACGTTGACCAAATAAACAAATATAGTTCTACTAATGTCCAAACCCAAGAAATAGACCCCACTGGTGCTTCTCACATAGAAAAAAAAAAATCTATATTTAATGACATCAATAACAATAGATTAACCACAAACTAGCCATTGAGCATGATGAGTTCATGTGGATTGTCTTTTATTGAATTTAAAAATTAGAATATTAAACAAATAACTGTACTCACAATAGGTCCATCTCCATGTTCAAGGTATGGCTGATGATTCACGTGAACAATTGCTGGTAACATGAACTGTTGAAGACAGAAGCTTCTTTTTACAAAACCAAAGTGAACAAAATATAAGAATAAAATAAGACAATCTTCAAAAAAAAATGTTCCATTGTGTATACCTGTTGATGCATTTGTATCAAAGGAAAGTTAAGATGGTTTCTTTGATGTGGCACTACACAACTTCTTTATCACACAAACAGTGAAAAAAAAATTAACTGTGATGTGCCAAAGAGCGTATTCAAAAAGAAAATATCTAGGTTAATATTATATTGGCCTGATACTAGAGCTAGTAGTAATTAGAGAGCTCTTGTTTTACACTATTTCAAATCAGCTAAATTGTAAAACTAGAGTAATTTAATCAAAGACATTAATGAAGATCAACATTAAAGATAAAATATTCTAAAGAACATAAAAAAAAAAACTAAAAAAACTTATCTTGAATAACTTTTGATTAATTCCAAGACATGCAAGTGCTCCACACATTCAATTCTATATTTTACAAACATGTTAATGTCTTCAGAAAAAAAAACACAAAAAAAACTTTTTGAAAGGACTTAAAAGCTAAACCACACAGAGTTGTATATATGAAATAATTGGCTTAGACAGTGATGCCATGTTTATCAGAATTTAGGCAGTGATCAATCCTAACACTGAACAAGGTTGAGTTGAGTTGATTTAACGTCCAACTTCAGCACCATATAGGCTATATTAACACTGAACAAGGTGAAACGAAATTGGACAAGGATAAATATAACTAAGGTAATATACAACAACAAAAATTGCTGCTCACTCCTAGTGTCTTTCCAGAACCAGTTTGAGCAATGCCAACAAGATTCCTTCCTGAGAGAGCTATGGGCCAAGCTTGACTTTGAATGGATGTTGGAGCTTGATAACTATTCCTTCTGATTTGGCCCATCACATAGTCTGAAGATGAAAACATTTCAAACATTGTAAACAAAAATGTACAGAGTTCAAAAGAAAAACTAAGACTTAGCTGCTTCCCAAAATGGACTGCCTGTTTACAAAGACCATGCTCATATATATATATATATATATATTATACCCTTAATTCATCCGCCCAAAGAAACAAAAACCTGCTGGCTGGGCGGGTTGTTGTTGAGTTGATTTAACGTCCAGCACCATATAGGCTATACTGTGGACGGACGGGTGCCAATAAAAATAATTGGTATGAAAAAGTACCCATATGATGGTGAAAAATTGTAGATCTAGATAAAGGAAAAAATAAATGTTGCCTGGATCTCAAAGTATTGCTTCGGACAAGCGTCACGCTTTTTTTCTGCCTCTTACATTAGTGCACTGTTATTCCATTGCCTGCTTCTTTTGCACCAAAAGAGAGAAATCTGTTAAATCTTAAGTTTTTTTTGTATGATTAGGGATATGGTAAGCTTAATCTTATGGATACAAATTTTCAATCTAGCCCATGATGAGAACTTGCAGATAATCTACTTACCAATCAAAATTTACTGAATTCTCATATAATTAAAACCAACATTTCTTCCAGTAGGGTTTAAATGCAACGCAAAGTCGCACAAGTCTCATGCCTATCATTACTGTCCTGATTTGCTGTCATTGTAAATCTCTTTACATTTAAGTTGGCTTAAACGTACAAGCCAGAGGATCTTTTTCATTTTGAGTAACCGAAATCCAATATTACAGAAGCCAACTGTAATTAATGATGCTTTAGTGTTTAACAGGGTAGAACCGTTTCAAATACCTGGAAAATTGCCTTCGTCAAAAGTGAAAATTGGGTTGGGTACAGACTTGCCAGCGATGGTGATCTGTTTGTCTTTGTGAAATCGCTTAATTTCATCCTGTGAACAAGATTTTAATTCTATAAGTACAAAGGTAAGAAATTGTCATGAACTCTTGCTTATCTATACACAGTAACATTATACAAAAACCGCAGTTTAATTGGCTTGTATTAGACACACACATGTACTAAATGCCCAATTAAAATCCTTATTGAAACCAACAAGCTGTTTCCTATCGGTAATCCTAACTCAAAGTCGAGTTAAAATCAAGCATAAGTTTTAGCAATAGCACTGGGTGGGGATCGAATTTATCGGGTTTGAATAGAGAAAAACTAAAGAAATCATGTTACAAGTAGGAAGAGGATCAGTAGTGATAATATAATGTGTATGATATAGTTGAAGTAAGAGTGCGGGCAGTAGCAGCCTCAGTGATGTCAGTAGTCAAAGTAAGGTGGCTGTGGGAGTAGCAGATTTTAGGAGAGACACAAGTAGATTTGGAGTTTTAGGTATTTTACCACTCTGTATAAAACATGCTCGCTTTGAGTGATTTTAGGGTTTCCCTCAGAAGAAAAATGAATATTAACATGCCCCTTTAAATTTCCTTGATGCTTACTCTAAACTACTATTAGCTATGTGACTTACCTGACTTCTTGATGTAACATTCGGATGCTCTTTGTAGAAGTTTTTTTCAAACTTTTGCAAGGTAGACATATCCCATTTTGGTTTCCTCAATCTTTCACCTGGCTGGGAGCCTTTCATTGAACCTCTAAAACCCCCTCCAGAAAACCCACCACCACCACCACGACTTCCATAGCTGTCTCTACTGTCTCTGGAGCTACCATATCTGGAACCACCATCTCTGCCACTGAGAAAAAAAAAATTATTTTTTAATTTAAATTGCATGATTAGAATAGACACATCGGTATGTCATATGTGTAAACATTACAGAGGTTACAGGGGTAAACACTTTGCAATATTCATTGGCATTTTTTCTAAAACAAACTTCAAAAATTATGTGCTGCCTCATAATTGATTTCCTAAGACAAAAAAAAAAAGTTTACAGTCGAAAAGAATATTAACTATACACCATCTATTTTCATTATTTGGACAGACACACTGTAAGGACTAATATAATTTTGGTGCCCACACACCAAAACGTGTACATTTTAACGATCAGAGAAATCACAAAATGGTGAGTAACCATTTCAAGATGGGTATGCTATTGCATTTCAATTCTTGATGCTTTGCTTTCTACTTATATTGCACTTCACACTTCCAAATTTATGAGAGATATTGTATCTTTTCTAGGAAATAACACTGCATAGACCATGTGTGAGCTATCCGTAAATTTCTATCCTACCCCTTTGTATTTTTTCCCACATCAAATTTTTTTAACTTTCTGTGGAGTGGAACTTAAACCGAAAAGCAAATTAAATGATGTAGAATTAGATACATGTCTTTCCCCCCTCAATAATAGGTACCCAAGTGAAAATTTCAAATGTTTCCTAATTCAAAGACACTTATTGTTCTGAAATAGCTTTGTTAGCAGAGTTCTTACACGGAGACCACTGTAACTAACGTAACTGAACTTGACGGTCAGATGGCCAATCCGAATCTGGCACAGGTGACTGGGTGTGGCATCACCGTTCACCTGACTTGAGTGTTGCGCTTTTTTCCCGCAGATCCCCCCCCCCCCAATTATTTCTATTTGTAAGTACATAAAACTGTATTTTTTTTTTTTATTGCTCAGCAAAGTTGATTTCACTATCTTGCTCATTTCTGCTTTTTATTTAGGCCTAAGAATAAAGCAGAAGACATTACTTTCCTGCAGGTGATCCCAATGAAATTTAATTTTAAATAGCTGTGGTTGTGGTATGTTTTAGTTTGAATATCTTTTTTAGATGGAACAACATTCCTTCTTTGTGCATGTGAATCTTGACTAAAATTCTACAATACAAAAATAGAAATATCAGCTGAGGATCAAAGATGACACTAATGCTAGAGATATCTGGCGCCCCATATAGCTAAAAATGCTTCAGAACGCAGGCCACTTCAGGCGGTAATGAACAAAGATTATCAAATGAAGCACCGACAGTTACGATACGATGGCCTACTATCCTAATGAACTCAATAGTGTAAAAAATTGCAATTACAAGGTCAGTTACACAAATAGAACAGTCCTGAGTTCAAAAAGCCATGTAACGAGGGCCTGTTTCACATCTTTCCATCAGTGTATGTAGGCCTATGTCTTTACTCAAGTGTCTCAGAGCGACTTCTGTGTGCATCAGTGAAAGCATGGCTTTCATCACCATCTTCCCCAATGTCAATGGTCCAACCGTTTTTATATTCCGTATAACACCGCCAGGATATCCAAAACCTCTAGCCTACAGGGGGTATATTGCTCCCCTTTCTTAGATATCTAGGCTATCATCAGTGATATTACCGTCATAATGTGACAGATGCTGAGAATCCTGCAAATTATTCATTGATTTCATTGGATTTAATCTAGATCTAGATCTAAACCTATAAAAGAATCTCTATACGGCAGACTTTTTCGGCATAAATAATATTACATATATCTTCATATGTATAACTAGATTAGATTTAGACTCATCTCATAACCTCCTTCAACCTTGCCTAGCAATTCAGAGAAAATCACGAGACGAGATCTAGATCTAGATTAATATAGATATATCTCAATAATGATTGAGCGAAAATTTACTCACCTGGAGCCTCTCCTATCTCTTGAGTCATACCGGGACATATTTCTGTCAAAGTCGACTTTTTTTTCTTTCAAAAACAAAATTACACAGCAATTTCTGTAAGTTCTTCAATGGCTGCTAAACCTAACCGGTAGAGGAGGAACACGTGAAAGAAATATTCTTTGCAGCTCTACCTAGAGCTAACCTAACTACTCCTCGCGGAAGAATAAATTGAACTACTTATGTTAATTATGTTTGCCTATAAAATGTTTTCAATAGAAGTGTTTCGATATACTTAGGCATTTGTTATATTTTTATAGTAATGATTTATTTCACATTATTATTGTTGTTATAAAAACTTGCTTCTCTGTTTAAATCGTTCAATCTTCTAAAGTGATTAGCGTATTACTTTTTCATACGTCATGCCTATTTTAAGACAATTATATCATAGGCTAAGAGTAGTATCTCGTGCGTAGGCCTAGGCTACTACATTGTCATGTACTTTGCGTCACTGTCGGAAGTGTCGTCACTCTCGACGCGAAAAGTCGGAAACGCACATTGGCTCATGCATTAGATCTAATTTTACTTACTCGAAATAACAAAATTAATTGTTTTTTATCTGTCAACAAAATGTCCATTATTACGCTACGTAAATATGGATTAATAAACCAACCGTGAAAAACTAATGTGGTTCCGCAATCACGTAATAGAAAGGCCTACTTATTGGTTTTTCATTTTCAAACAAAAACCAAAATTCAGAGGGATTCTTTTTCTCTCTTTGATTTCGACATAATATTATCACTCTTTTTTATCGACAGCACACTGATATATAAATAATTTACATTTTAATGAAAATAGCCGAACAATGATTGTACTACTACTACTACTACTACTACTACTACTACTACTACTACTACTACTACTACTACTACTACTACTGCTGCTGCTGCTGCTGCTACTGCTACTACTACTACTACTACTACTACTACTACTACTACTACTACTACTACTACTACTACTACTACTACTACTACTACTTTTTCATATATACACATGTACATCTATTGCTATAATAATTATTGTCTTCGTCTCAAACTTAGACATGCGATCAAATCCAAACCGCTCCACCCTAAAATACCAAATTTACAGTAAAATTACAAATGGGTCAGAGAATTTTACAGGCATAAAACTAATAACATCAAACGCCTAATCAATTTTTTAACGAAAATTAACGAATTTATAAAACGAAAATATATTTTTTTAAACGAACAGACACAACAATTACTGCTTCCTCCCCTCCCTTGAACAACAAACAAATCGAAAGTGCTATAAATATTGATTCTCTTTATTTTCTAAGTGCGTGCGCAAATTGTATTGCGCACAGTGCACCGTTTTTCTACAACGCTTGGTCAATTATTAGTTCTGATTATAAATTATTGAGCCTACTTTAATTTGATGCAACCTCTTCAAGCAAACATATTAATTTCTTAAAGCTATAGATCCTGAAGATACACAATTTTAGTTAAATTTAGCTGCCATACTTTAGTTTTATCCATTATACAGTCCCCACGAATTTCGTGGGTTCCCAGCTAGTCTATATATAGGCCTATATATAAAATGCTTCGTCCCATACTTAGACATGCGATCAAATTCAAACCGCTTCATCCTAAAATCCCAAATTATGCAGTAAAACTACAAATGGGCCAGCGATTTTTAGAGTCATAAAACTAATAACATCAAACGCCTAATCAATTTTAATTCATCAATGTTATCAACCATAATTATCAATCCATCTTATTTTCACCGCGACTACTGGCCTAAAATCTATTGAATAGTTATAGAAAAAATGAGGTGTGTTCAACAGTAAAAAGTAAAAAGTGTTCACACGTGTATGGATTGTAACGTTAATGGAATTTTTTTTTCTTATCGAATTTGAACGTTTAAAAAAAATTTTTTTGGACTATTCTAGTATAGTTAACCCTTAGATTGGCAAGGATATAACCTACAGATCAACGATTAGCCTTATTCTACAACAGTAATTATTTCCAAAATGTAAGAAACATAGGACCCCTTGACCAAAGATGTGTTTACTATCAAGCATTAAAATTTAAATGTGAAACAAAAGCGTTTTGTTGCTCCAATGGGCCCTTAGCTCCCCATCGGCATAGTTCTGAAAGCAAACATTTTTTTAGAAAATGTAAGACAGTACAACTCCACCTTTCAAATGAAGTCATTTGGGTGCGACGAAGTTAGAGCAAAAGGATGGAACCCAACATTTCGAATCCGAGGACAGGTTTGCCATCTCATTGGCTTTCTTCAACTACAAGACACCACTGAAGCAAAATGTTTACAAACTCCCTTTTTTGAAAAAAAAAAAAACAACAACTGAGATTGATTTGCGTCAGTCAATGATGTCAGGATTTAAGAGACATCTAATATAATCAGTAACATTCGTGATTGTTTGCATGAGCATAATAGTTATGTGAAACATTTTAAAAGAGCTTACCACTTTGTGACAAAACACGAAAAAAATCTAATGGTTTGCAATTTAAATTGGCACCGCCACCAGAGAACTCTCTGGCAATGACAGGCTACATCAATAATGTTGTCTTCAAATCAGCATTCATATTGTAATGGTGAGTACAATATTTTCTGTTAACATAACATCAATGCCCACATGGGTATTGATTTAAACTTTTAATCCCGCGAATTCGCGAGCCTTTCAACTAGTATAAGAATATCTTAATGCATTTTAGTTTTCAGGTGTTTTTGTTGTTGTTGTTTTTGTTTTGTTTTGTTGGTTGTTGTTTTTTTTTGTTTTGTTTTGTTGGTTGTTGTTTTTTTTTTTTGGCGGGGGGGGGGTTTTTTGTTTTTTTTTTTTTTTTTTTTTTTTTTTTTTTTTGGGGGGGGGGGGGGGGGGCGTTTGAATTTAAGTTCTTTTAGAATGTCGTCATATCATCTATGTGATGTCCTTGGAACTTGAAACATTTTCTGTAGCATTTGAATTCGAAAGAACACAATTTCTTTTCATCTGTTTTTGTAATTGTTTACCCTTCACATCCATATGTGGCAATAGGGAATATGCGAGATCTTTTGATTTTAGTTATGTTTCTTTGTTGTCTCTCTTTCATAGTTTCTCAAGTCTTTTCCTTTGTAACATGGTTGTTGTTGTTTTAATAATGCTGTTATAGATTAGTCAAAAAGGTCACATTACATTTAAATATGAAAAGGTTGAATTACTTCATATTGAAAATGAAAATGTCAATTTTGGCCATTTCTATAAAGCCTATCGTTAAAAAGCCTACGGCCGTAAGCAACTGGACTAAGAACAAGAAGGCTTGCGACGAGTTGTAAGAGAGGCTACCCAAAATAATAGGCAAAGTCATCGAATTGACTGAAGTGAACACATTTAAAGAAAAACAAACAAGGGTAATATTGGTTTTAAATTAGTACCATTGTGAAGCCAGAATAACACTCAGTGATTATTTTTCGTTCGGCCTACAAGCCTTAAAGACTTAAAATGTAAACTGTCCTAACTGTAACTGATATCTTAATGCTACAGCTAACTTTGGTTTTAAATGCTAATGTTTGTTTACTTCGGTAATCCTGCCTGTTATTTTGGAAACATCGCTTGTAAGCTATTGTGATGTTGTACTTACGACCCCTATTCTTGAGAAAAAAAAGTATGTCAACAGATTTCCAGATGGAATGAAGTCAGATCATCAACTCTCACAGTCACCAGAAGAAGATCAATTATGTGATTAGGTGTTGAGCACAGCTCTCTCTCTCTCTCTCTCTCTCTCTCTCTCTCTCTCTCTCTCTCTCTCTCTCTCTCTCTCTCTCCCTTCCCCCAAGTCACACACATACACACACACACACACACATTCACACACGGGTACCGGAATATTTTTGAAAGTATTTTCAACACAGCTATTCGTTTCGAACTTTCTTCGCACGTCAGTGTGACCGTCTTGTATTTCGAGAAACTGTGTCCATGATTTTAAACGTGTTTCCTTTCATGAGTAGTCCCTAAAAGGATTATTATTATCATTATTACCTTTTATTATTTTTTTATTATTTTTTTTTAATTTATATCATTTCAACCATTTTTAACGTTGAAGTTAAATTTCTAAAAACCTAAAACACCAATTCGGAAAGAGTGATGAAATTTGATCAACATCCTCCAATCAAGCCTGAGACGACGTATCACCAGTTTTAGGAAAATGGGAGTATTCTTGATTGGATGCAGGATATTTAAGTTAAAAAATAAAGATGGTAAGTCTGTAGGGCCCGTTAAGTTTCAATTTGTATTACAAGATATTTTTAGCTGTCATTTTAATGATTACAATTATGTATACATTTCATCATCTTTAAAACCTTTAATTGGTGGTAAATTTGAAATTAATTCGAAGCCTAAAACTATCTAAAAAAATATCTCAAACCCGTTCATTCCTTTGTTTCCAAATGGAAACATGAAGGAAAAAATCCAGCAAAAAATGTTCATACAATGTGTGCCCCGAGATGATTGTATCAGAATTCCTAATAACTATTTTGCACAGTTTTACGCCATCATCGTTCTCTATTTCCTTCTTAAATTAAATTAGTATAATATGGCCAAACATTATCTTGTGATCGGCAGAGACAAAACCCCATGATATCGATGGGTTGTAAACACATATTTCTATTAAAAGAAATCCGTGGTTGTAAATGATTTGAAGTTTAAAGTTTCCTTGAAGCTACAATTACGGAACGTATAATACATTAACAAGAAAACTTTAAGTGTATTAGATTATAAAGAACTATATCATCCATTTGGCAAATTTACGTATTAAAAATTACAGTTACGGATAGTAAAAACAGATTTCAGAATACGAAATACAGAAATCTTTATTCATCCCTTAAGGGGAAATGAAAATACACTATCTTCATACACCAGACGAAATTAAAAAGTTTACAATGATAAGAAAATACAAAAAGGTAGAATTTCGACTTAAAGATTCATAAAATCATATCACAACATCGCAGCTCAAGCTACAATCTACAAAATGTATGCATATAAGAAAATCTCATGTTGTGTAAACGCTATAAATTATATATAATATACAGGTATAAAAAATTCTAGCTAAGTATGATTAAGAATTAGTTTTAACGGATTTCTATGTTGAAAATGATCATTTTCTAATAATATGTTCATTTTTAAAGATATAGATATACGCAAAAAAGATTTTCTGTATCTGTTGGCTCTGGCCTTCGGCATCCTAAATATTTGTAATATTCAGAACTCTTGACGCATGTTTGAAGCAAGCCGATTGTACGTTTATTTGATCAAACTTCCGTACACACTGTGAGATCTGCTTGAAAAATCGGTTTTACATACATATCCATGAATCCGCTTGTAGGCTTAAATCTTCCACTCTGTCGAATTCGTCATGAGGAGGATGTGTCCTGTCCTCAAGATCATGTCTTGTCTTGTTCTCGGTGCGTTGTTTATAAAGTGTGTGAAAATAGTATTGTTGCCTCCCAGCCACCCACCTGCTTTATTAATAATTTTGTTTAATTTGTCTTTGTCCCGTTTTGTCATGTTTCCACCCCAACATGAGATGCCAAAGATCAGAGAATGGATGTGTAAATTATTTGTAACTTTTCATTGACACCAAAATATCTAAGTTTTCTCAGATAGTACATGCATGGTCTAAGTTTTTATTTTTTCTATTCTTTGAGTATTATCTGTGTTTAGATTCCAATTAAGTTTACTATCAAGAGCTAGCCTAAGGTATTTAAATGAGTCTACGCGGTCTACTGTCTTATCATGTGTGACTATTATTATAACTAGATCTTTATTAATCAAACTAGGGGTTTTCCTGAAATATATTTTTTATAAGTTTAATCGACATTCAAAATTAGATAGTTGCGCTTAGACCATTCAACAAAAGTATTCACCTCTTCCACAAAATCATTGTTATTGTCGCCGGTTATTAATCCAATCAGTATAGTGTCGTCGGCGTATTTATCCGTGATGTAGTTGGTGTGTGTCGGGTCTTCAGTCTGATCATTGTGTAAATCGAGAAAAGAAAAGGTGAGAGCACTGTGCTCTGTGGTGCTCCTGTTTCCGTCATAACAATGTCTGAGATAGTGGAAGGGCTACGTCGTGTTAGCTGAGGTCGAGAGGCCAGGTAGTTGAGTGTCCAAAGAATAGTGGATGGGAAAATAATTATTGTAAGAAATTAGTTTCTCACAAAGTAAATGAGGTTGTATTGTGTTCAAACCACTGAACAAATCGTAGAATAAAAGGCGATCAAATGAGAGTAAATATTCAGAAATTGTGAAATGACACCGTCTACGCCTCTGTAAGCAAAGTGGAAAGGGTTCATGAACTTATTAACAATGGAATCTAAGTGAAACAAAACAAACCTTTCGAAAACTTTCATAACACGCGATGTCAACGCCACAGGACGTAGATATTTGCTTTTTTCTTTCTTACACAACTATCTGAGATATTTTCCACGTATGTAAAATTTGACAGCTTGTTAAAGATTAATTAAAAACATTCGATAGAATAATGTATAGTTTATCTGCGCATAGTTTCAATACATTAAGCACACCATCAGTTCCTGCCGTTTTATTTGGTCTTAGTCCTTTAGGCGATTTTAAAACCTCATCATTTGAAATAAAATTATATATCTTTCCCTTTCATTCAACAATCTGTCGCTTAATATACTCACCCTTTCATACCTTGCCTTCTTAAAGCTATGGCAGTCAAACCTTTCTTAGAATTCATTTAGTGCATCTGCATATTTCTTACAGTTTGACTTAGCTCCCTCTTTCTTTTTCGTACGACCACTTATCATACTCAAACATTCCAGACATTAAAAACAAATGTTTTTCTCTTTGAAATGTTATTCAATTTTCTCTTTGCCAACCTCTTTACTTTTCTAAATTACTGTTTTAGCTCCTTATTCACTAATCTTAATTAATTGTAATAATTTTTCATGGGACAATAGTATCAACATAGAAGTTAAATGTAAGAACAGCGTCAGTGAATTCGTTTATGTCTTTGGCTGCGTCGATGAACACGGACCAGTTTCTGTACTCAAGTGGTGATACCCTCAGTGTCTCCCAAGTCTCCGCTGTCCATAGTAGGCTATGGTCTTCTGTGTAGGGGTTTCTCTCTGTACGAGCTGTCGGTACTCAGGTCGCATGTATGCTAGGTCGTGGTCTGAAAACCGTCTGATCGTCCAAGAGGGTCAAAATTGGTTGGCACACATGTGAGTTTTTAACAGTCCTAAAAAAGGTCAAATATGCTAAGCTTACTCCCTCTAGTCGAACATGATATTAATATATTGCTGTTGATATTCGGGAAAGGCTTTTTTAAATTACAGCAGTTAAAATCATCAATATTAGTTCACAATTAAAGGCGACAATAGTTCTGTTGCATGGTGTAATTGCCTGTTGGTGGAATGTAAGCTGAATGATGATATGGCAAATCATCATATTAACAGAGCTTGCAAGTAGACTGTATTTTTGTTTCAAAAATCCTTTTCTCCTTGAGTGGATAGGTGATTTGGTCCCGACACATCTACATTTTGACGGTTCAACACACGTAGCGCAAGAATTATTCAGCCATTTTCAAGTTTATGTCTGTTTTTAACTACTGCTGAGAATTAACCTAATAATTTTAGCTATACTTAGTTTCTATAATTTGTGGCACATCATCTATATATGACTGATAGTCCCAGTATGTCACTACATCTTTATCAATATAATATCAGTAGTTTAAAAAAATTAATGGTACTCAATGCTCTGTATTAATAAATATATTGCGTAAAAATGAAGTGCCTTTATCTTACGTTCACAGATAACAACCATCAGGAAAAGTGAACCGGTTTATTCGGAATAGCACTCGACTGCCAACAAAGATGGATGGCGCTCGCGAAAACCAACCCCGAACACCGAGAAGAAATGACGATGCCTTGCCAGAGCCAAGTCTATCGCCATCTCAAGATAGAACTGAATCAAGCTCACCTTCACAAGAATATGAGTGTACTACAGCAGCTCTCACCAGTGCACCTTCGGAACGGTACCCCATCTTAAGCCATAATAGTGGGATGCCAAATAGTTTGAACTGCTGGCCAAGAGAAAGTGAATTGCCCAGTATGATATCATCTAATCACATCAACATTCAGCATGGGAACCTTCCAAGAAGCTTCTCAAGTTTTAGTAATTGCGTCATAGGGCCCCCCATTTCATTCGGCTCAGAAATGGTCCCAAGGTCTACTCAAGGTGCAATTGGAGAAAATATTTTGCCATATTCGCACGCAATAAATCAACTCGAGGATGATCAAAATACTATGCCAATGAGACAGATAAATGATATTCTAGAATCCACAAATGATGTGCCGGACCCAAACAGAATTTCTCGCCGTGAACGGACGCCCAATCCCAATTCAATCTACCGTGGCACGAGAGAGATGCCGATGCCCATTCAATCGACGCATGATAATTCAATATGTGAACAGAATCATCAGCTGACTCACATTCCTCGTGCCGATCGAAATTCAGCCCAGTTTCCAAGAAGACTGACTAGACATCTGCCCTCTACAAGACATTCCGTCTCTTGTTCTACAATCGGTCAGCATAGAAGAAGCCTGAATTCTGAATCTATAAGCAACCCACAAAATACATCACGCGATTCTTTATACCAGGAAGGAGAGTCACAAAGTCAACATAATTCATTTGAAGCAGATCATACTAATCACAAATACCGACATTCTCCATCAAAGAAAAAGTCTACCAACAGACACGAGTTTTCTGAGAAGCGTAAAAGACGGGAGGTATCTCCTAAAGTAGAAAACGAAAGCCGACATCGTTTGCCAAGAAAAGTACGTCAAACCACAAACCACTACGAGAACCAAAACGGCAGTAATTGTGAAAGATCTTCCAAGAGAAATCAACCTGATGTGGAAATGTCTTCAGGGGAATCAAGCAGTTGGTACAACACGGGCATGACAGATTCTTCCCATAGGGTGGAGGTTGATTCGACTGAGAACAACATAGAGAGTAGGCAGCAATCTGCTTGTAGAAGGAATCGCGGAAACGGAGAAAACAAGACTCCTTCGATATGTTCCATGTCTACTTCTCCCAACGACGCCATTTCTGAAACTTTACAGCCAAGATCACTTGAACGACTACCGATTCGATATCTCGTAAGTAGGGCTGAATTCCAGCAGCAACAAGATTGCATTCACGAAACAGGCACCACAAATGCTCGTAGATATGGACAAAGAATGTGTTCACACAGCTGTGAAATGATGCGGTACCGGCAACCAGTTAATAACAATAATAATAATACTAATTCCCATATTCAAGGACACCATGTGACACGAGAGACACCTGTAGAAGACTCTTCTAATTCGACTGATGGAGAAATAAGAGAAAACGATATGCCAACCTCACACGGTATAAACCAATCCATGGATGAGCAAGGGAATGGACCAATACAAGAGACAAATGGTATTGACAATTCCACAATAAATGTGACAGCAAATTCATATAGAATTTGCCGCCGTCAACGGCGGCCCAACCTCAACTCTATCCACCGTGAAACAAGAGAGTTGCCGGTGCCCATTCAATCGACATATGATAGCTCAATATCTGAACATAATCATCAGCTGACTCACACCCCTCGTGCCGATAGAAATCATGCACAGTTTCCAAGAAGACTGACTAGACGTCTGCCCTTCACAAGACATTCCGTCTCTTGTTCTACAATGTTTCAGCATAGAAGAAGACTTAATCCTGAATCTACAGCACGCCGACACATGAGCAACCCACGAAATACAACAGGCAGTTCCTTATATCAGGCCGGAAGTTTACAAAGTCAAAACAATTCATTTGATGCAGATCATACTAATCATAAATATCGACGTTCTCCATCAAGGGAAAAGTCTCCTAAAGGACACGAGGTTTCTCAGAAGCGTAAAAGGCAAAAAGTATCTCCTAATGTTGAAAGCGAAAGTCAACATCGTTCGCCAATAAACGTACATCAAACCACAAACCATAACGAGAACCAAAACGGCAGTAATTGTGAAAGATCTCCCAGGAGCAATCAACCTAATGAGGAAATGTCTTCAGGGGAATCAAGCAGTTGGTACGACACGGGCATGACAGATTCTTCCCATAGGGTGGAGGTTGATTCGACTGAGAACAACATAGAGAGTAGGCAGCAATCTGCTTGTAGAGGGAATCGAGCAAACGGAGAAAACACGAACCCTTGGACATGTTCCATGTCTACTTCGCCCAACGACTCCATTTCTGAAACTATCCAGGCAAGACCACTTGAACGTCCGCCGAATCGACATCTCCGAAATAGAGCCGAATTCCAAGCTTACATTCAGGAGAGAGAAACCTCCAATTCTCCTGGCATACAAAGAAACAGTCGTGGAATGAGGCGGTATCAACAACCAATGAATAACAACATTTATAACCATCTTCAAAGACAAAATATGACACGAGAGTCGCCTGTAGAAGTGTCCCCTCGTTCCACTGATAGGGAAATAAGAGAAAACCGTATGCTGACCCCACAGAGTATAAACGAATTCCAGGATGACGATGAAAATAGATTCATACAAGTTAATAATATTCACGAAAATCCAAGGCCAGAAGACACTGTGGAAAGTCAGCTTCTTTATCAAGCTTTTATCTTGGACAATGTCCTTAACATCTGCAATCGTCGGCCTGACAACGAAATAGATCTCCGTCTTGATCGGCATGAATTGCTGCACATGTATTTCTTTACGCCGATGATTCAGCCTCTGGACTATTTGATCTTGAGATGTGGCTTTCTGGACCTCCAGTGGCAGCCATCTGCATCTGTCGTTTGTTTGATTAAGCGGTTCCATACTCTCTTAGATGAAGCGACATCTTCAAATACGTTGTATAGTGAACCAAGTTTAAGGCTTTTTTCTGGATTTTTTAATTGTCTGCACGCACCATCTTATGACTGCCTTGACACAACATGCAGCAAAATATCCAATGCCCTTTTTAATTTTTCTAAACAAGTCTCTAGCTTTCCAAACAATGCAAGTTACGAACAGCCATTAGCTGTATCGGAACATCCCGAAGATAACGGAATGTCTAACAACCCATGCTCACCTTCTTACAATCCAGCACTAGCCCAAGATCAATATCATATAGGAGATGATGAACCAGGCTTCGAAACGGATAATCAAGAACGAATTGACGCAATGTTCAGAGAGTTTTGCCGTCTACATTCTAATGCTCTTAGAATGCACTGTGGAACATCTGACAATCGATCCACACCCTCCTCTGAGCAAAGGGAAGTTCGCTCGTCTAGGGAAGACACCTTTGAACAACATACCGAGCAGGACTATTCTTACCTACAGATGTGTCAACAACAATCTGAAGCTACTTTTAGAGAGTTTCGACGTCTGAATGCCGGTTCTTCTCAACATTATATGCCACCGAGTGGTTCATCAAGGAGCAAGAATGATTCATCCTTGGCATCCATACCTAGTGAGCCTGACGGTTCTAGGAATAGATCTGGATGCATAGAATTATCCGGTGTCGAGGATACATCTCAAGACGCCGTCCCTCCAAATCCGAGAGGATCTTCTACATGTACTATCGGTACTAATGGCAATGGATGCGAAATATTTCGACCAATCGCAATGAAAAAGCGAGTTACACCGAAATACAAAGAAGCAAAGATACACATTCGCTACAAGGCATCAAAAGAGATAACGGCCACTTCGCATCGATGTCAGTGCCACAGAGGAAACGCAAACTTCGTGACCAGTTATTTGTATTTTAAGTCTCCTTCCGGCGTTTGGGTAAGAACCACCCGCAGCCCTTGCGGTTCCCAGTTGGTGAGCACTAAGAACAAAGACCACCGCCGCATCCTCTTTATCAGAGAAGCGGACGGGCACATAGACTTTTTCATAAGAGAAGCCTCGGGACATACAACCATAGTATGTATCGAGGAATTTGATCACGTGACCGTACTGCAGCAGGCTTGGCCAGAGCCAATGAGAGAGCTGGCTCCACAAGGCGACACAAGGGTTGGCCACAGCCACCTCCAGTATCTCCAGTACGTTGTGGAGCTGATGAACCGGCGCACGCACAGGAGACGAAGGAAAGGCACCAGACGGAAGAAGATATAAAATACATTTACTGAAATAATTATTGTAATTAACTCGAACACAAGCATATTTCGAGTGATTATTTCGTTTTCCTGATACATTCAAGAGAAACAAAGAGAACAATGGTAATTATTCAATTAACGTATCATGAATGATTTTAATTCGATTATTGTAACGACTGGCACCTATATGGGTGGATCTTTTATACACTGTTTTATTCAAAACTACTTAATTCATAAAGCTCCTTTGAATGTATTGACAAGCTCTACACTTATAGTCATTGATAATTCATAAGTACATGTATATTGTAAAATAATATTGTTCTTTTAAAACACATTATAATTTCCTCGTAAGCGCAAGATCTTATCCTTTCTTTTTAAAATGAATTCAAGCATCTTTGAGCAATGTTCAGTGTAGATTATATTGATTGAACATGGACCTAGAGCATTGCCGACTGTATAGTTAGCAAAACTTAATATGGTCTAGCTTTTACTGGGTTTGAAATTACCATCCCCTCATAGTATTTTGAAATGATTTTCACATAATGAATTTTTCATTGAGGAGAAAGCAAGTTATTTCACATTTAATTTTCAGACAGGAATAAACTACATAAAAGATGCATTTAAAATCTGTATAAGTTTTATTAAGATTGCGAGGAAAAAAACATATTTTTATTTTATTGCTTCTCAATTTTGTTTTACTGTATTTGGTATAAAATGCGTGGGCGTCTATCTATATTTTTAGATGTCTTGATATTACCATAGAATGTATTTTGATTATTTATGTCAATTTTATCTGTGGATTTTAATTTGTCTTAGTATTAACACTGTGTACCATTATCACACCCTCTTCATTTTTAGTAACTTTGTTTTTCTTTCTATTGTATATTAAATGATGAATAATTGCTCACAGCCTTGAGTCCTTTTTGTGTGTGTGTGTGTGTGTGTGTGTGTGTGTATAAATACGTTGGTGTCGTGCCCTGGTCTTCAATCTAAAAACCGAACCTTTATTAAAACTACAGAAGTGAAGTGAGGAGGTGAAAATATTTCTTAGCAATCCATTCTTATCTCTCACACACTCACACACACAAACCCACACAGGCGCAAACAAGTATTATCCGCTATGAAATATAAGACATCATTTGGAATTCCAAATAAAAAACCCTTTTCTGGTACAAAAATGTACAATGTTTCCATACCGCCCCTAATGTACCAGAACATGTAGTCGAACCTATATCTCCACCGGTAATAATGCATTCTGGTAATACAACTTTTTATTGAAATAATAAACCAAATTATACAATCACCTCTCTTGCTTATAAAGTCTAAGAGAGAGAGAGAGAGAGAGAGAGAGAGAGAGAGAGAGAGAGAGAGAGAGAGAGAGAGAGAGAGAACTATATAATATAAAATTATTGTACATGTATAATTATGTATTTATTAGTGTAAAGGGAAGTAACTCAAATAATTTCTAAAACGTTCAAAAGTTACCCAACATTTGGAACACGACCCTACCAGCCCAGTTACCCAGGCGCTCTGTTTGCATAAACTAGAGTCTAGTTTGGTTTTAAAATGCACGGGACAAACTCCACTATAATTGCAATGTAGAAACAAATTAATGAAAGAAGAATTTATTAACGGCGAGGATACAAATAAAAAGTAAATTTTGAATCATATTCAATTAATTGACACTAATTTAATTGGTAATCACCCCCCGCCCACACACACACACACACAAACATATATATTTTATCTTAATTTTTGTGCAACATAATCATATAAATATTTAATAACTTCAATAGTTGATTAAGAATGAGTATATTCAAAATATGGAGAGAAATGCATATATTATTTGTTCAAATCCTTTTTGAAAATGCGATTACTTTTTTATTTTCACTTTTAGTTTTTTTGTTGTTTTTTTTTAAAAACATTTTAGGACCCTTACATGTATATGCAGCTGTATATCTTTGTTGCAACTCAGTAGGAGACTTTAAAATCAAACTTAAAAAAAAATGTGATTAAAAGTCATTATCTGAAAGAACATGCCGTAGGTCTATATTTAAAATGACTTTGTACTTGCGCATCTATTCCATCTTATTTGACAATCTTGAGATTAATCTATATTTGTGACAAGTAATCGCCTTGTATTTCTTTAATAATCACTCACACCTTAAACACTTAGTTAAGCCCAAATTGTCTAAGTATTATAGTTATTTAAAATCTTGTTGATCACCAGCACCTATTTATAAACTGTATGAATGCATTGCAACATGTGTTGATTCCATAGTAACGGGTAGATATCTCCTGTTCTATTTGCTGAAAGAAAAAAAGTATCTTATAAAAATCTACGTGCAGATTGCGTGGTAACTATACTACTGAAATCAGTAACTCTATCCACTGAGAAAATTTTCATTTCACAATAAATTTTAAATGTTGCAAATTGATCTATCTTGTGAAAAAAAAAAAGAATTTAACGATACTTATAAATATAACAAACTGTATCCCAATGCTGGCAATTTGTACCTGAGTACACAAAAGTATCTTCTTGATAACAATAGTAGGCCAAAATAACCTTAATTGAAAATAAAAGAAATAGTTATGATATCAAGGCATTGCTTCATCCCCTTTTTCACTTCAAGAAAAAAAAACAAAAAACAACATGTAACCAGGGTCTTGATTCCTGTTTTCGTCATTCTTAGCATTAATGACATCCTTCATGGTGCAGTAGGTGGGAGAGGGGGGGGGGGGGGGGGTCCGCAGTTCCGCTCATTCGTCTGATCCAGAATTATTATACATGAATTTGATCTTAATTTTTGACACTCTAGTGACTTCGTTCCCTCTTCTGGTTGGGTCAGTGTCAGCATAATGTGACCGCCTGAGACAGAATCATGGTATTGCGGTACGTTAACTTTTCAGCAGTAGTTTTGGGGCCCGTTCACAATATAGAATATATTGTGCTGACGTTGGATGCTAATTAATTTAACACTCATCAAGTATCTCACGAAATCCTCAGTGAGATCATGAAAACAAAGACTGTTCTGACCAGCTGGGATGAAGCAAAAATGATAATTATATTTAAAAAGGGCGACCCAGGAGAAATAAATTAATTACAGACCAATGAGCCTCTTATCTCACACTTCCAAGATCTTTACACGTCTCTGGGATGAAGCAAAAATGATAATTATATTTTAAAAGGGCGACCCAGGAGAAATAAAGAATTACAGACCAATGAGCCTCTTATCTCACACTTCCAAGATCTTTACACGTCTCCTACAAAAGAGAATGGAAAGAATTTTAAATGAAAACCAACCAATGAACCAGGCTGCATTTAGAAAAGGGTACTCAACAACAGACCACGTTTAAACACTTAATCAAATTATTGAAAAATCAAATGAATTCAACCTACCGCTACGAGCCCAAGAAAAAGATATTTTAATACATTCGTCTGATCATAAAGATATCTTAACTTTTGACACTTTAATTTGCCATTTGTCAATACAGATTCACATATGAAGAATATAAAAAATGACAAGTCAGTCAAACATTAGATGAAAATACAACAACATCAAAAACACCAACCGCAATAACAAAAGAAAAAACAACAGCAACCTCACCATCACCATCAACAACAACAACAACAACAACAACAACAACATCATCATCATCATCATCATCATCATCATCATCATCATCATCATCATCATCATCATCATCATCATCATCATCATCATCATCATCATCATCATCATCATCATCAACAACAACAAAAACAAAAATAAAAACATGCGACAGCAGCAACATCTTTACCACCACAATCAATAATAATGTTCAAGCGATGAATCCTTAGAAGCTGTCTGACTATAAAAATGAATTATATAGAATTAATAACCTTGTTTCCCATCGACATTATTCCATAGCAATTCAAATTATATTATGGCTTTCTGGTAAAATTATGGTTGAGTCACAGATATGGGTCACCTTTTGTCATTAAAGTAATGGTAGTAGTAGTAGTAGTTGTATTAATATTAGTGTTATTATTATTATTATTATTATTATTATTATTATTATTATTATTATTATTATTATTATTATTATTATTATTATTATTATTA